>JAHEWH010000033.1:0-570207 GCA_020726485.1 Halenospora varia | reverse complement strand
ATGACTATATCTAAGTTTTTAGCACCAAAACTATTTAAGGACAGCTAATAGCATCATTAATAAGTAGAGTAATAGTTGATAAGTGACCACCTATACAGGGCACTATATAACCTATATATAACCTTAAATTAAGCAAGGAACATCAAAACTATTTTCTTAAAGTCCCTCTTACCTGTGTGTTTACCTATAGGGGCATTAGCCTAGGGGCCAAAGCTGTCTTAAGTAAACTTTTTATAAGGAATTTAATGTTATTGTCTAAAAAATTATAATATTAGTTAGTGTCAAATGTGACTATATATAAGTATTTAGTTATAAAGGAACACAAAAAAACGTCTATATAGTTGATTAGTAATAGTTTTTATATAAGTAGTATAATAATTATACTAAGCATAAAATTATTTTAGTATAGTTAGGTCTGTTAGCAGGCGTGTAACATTATTAGTATAATTGACAGACGATTAACAACCAAAAATTTTTTTAGTGGTTGCTATATAACTGTGACGTTGCTAATCACGTGGGTTACTGAACACATAACTAGCATGTGACCAGTATGTGACCTACTTGTTTGTCGGATAGGAAACGGAGTAGTTTCGGACCAGGGCCTGTGCGGTAAGGTTATAAGTGCTTGGGGACTCTCTCCTCTTCTCTTCTCTCTTTTGGTATATTCTTTTTATCCTTCGATATAGCCTATTAGTCTTAGCACAATCAGACTCATATTTGCTCCCACACATCTCAGAGCAGTACTAAGGCTAGTGCTGTAACATTATAAAAAGAATATCACGCCAGCCGGGGACGGCATATATAATATCCCACCCAGTTATCGATTCGGATCAGACCCGGAGTCGATTTTAACAGAGCCGTGATTCCAGAGATCTCACGGACAGCTAGCGATTCTAGGGGATTTGAATCAGCTCAGAAGCAGCTAGTAGAAGACGCTCGAGGTAGCGTAGAGGTAGAACAACTACTAATAATCCCACAGAAGCAATCCCGGTTCCCTAAAGACACGGAGCAGTAACGGCATCTTCTGTACAATACAACCCCCTAGAAACAGAACCTTAGATCCGCCATAATGGTCGACCAAGCTTTAAGATCAGAACCTCCTGCAGGCAGTGCCGGAGAAGAGTCGAGTCACTCTCAAGCCAATAATTCCCAAGACAATACTCCATCAGAAAATATTCTAACGACTCGAGGTAATAACGCTCGTCGGGGTAGAAACGGACGGTACTCTACCCCTAGGCGACAAAACGATTATCGCGACTTTACTAACCTAAGCGAGTTACGAGGAATTATCTAGTCGATGGAAGAACGATTCGATAACTTAAGAAGAGAACATCGACAAGAGCAGGAAGAGCTTCAGACTCGCTTCCTCCGCTTACAAGATACTATTATACGTATGCTCAGTGACATACGTAGGGACAATGCCGGCTTAGGTCCGGGACAGCACCGAAACGAGCCCGCCCCTACAGACACTATAGACAGAGCAGATTCGCAAGATAAGCTGCAACCGTCAATTAAACATACTGTAGAAACAGAGTTTGAAACGAATAGTGGTTACACTACCAGACCCACTAGGTCACAGACAAGAAATCGAAACAGACCTGAGACAGGCACACGGCACGACCATAGTGTCACATGGCAAGAACAAGAGCCACCCGGCCTACTCAGAAACGTGTCTGTTCCGGTATCGAACATGACGTTTAGAGGAACTCCCAGGCTAAGCAAGAATGTTCTAGAAGCCGACCCTCTCGATGATGGGTCCGATCTAACATTCCGACAATAGAGAGCCTCTATACATAACAAGCTACGAGAGAACGCTGATCACTTCACTTCGGAGCAGTCTCGGTGCACACATATATGGCTGAAAACGACAGGCCTAGCAAGGACGTATCTCACCCCTCGCTACACGTCTACTAATAAGAAGTTTGTATCGGTGGAAGAAATGTTAACCTGTCTCGAGACATACTTCACGACCGGAACTAAAACGGAGGAGGCCCGGAACCGCTTTAATGACATAAAGATGCAGGATAAAGGCCACCCCCACGAAAACTTTCCCGAATTCAAAGCTAGGTTCTTAGCTGAGGCTATTAAAGGAAACGTTGCTAAATCGGAATGGTTCTAGGCGATGTGGAACAAGATCCTCCCTCGTATTCGACTACAAAACGTGACAATGAAAGGCCTCTAGAACGAGAACTTCTCGGCTATGGTTTAGCATCTGGTCCGAGTCGAAATGGAAAGGGCTAGACCATACAACCAATTAGTTCCTCGTCCCAGCCTAAAGGCATCCCCCACGACAAACAGGAAGAGCACCTACCAAGCCAATACCAGGACCAATTCTTCCAAACCCTCTATATATCCGCAAGCAACCCGTACCGGACTACCACACCATCTATACAACCAAACATCCTCTATAGATCGTGGAATGTCAAGACAACCTGCCCCGGACCCGAACCGGAGTACCTACAGACGTGTAACGGCGACGCCTAGAGCGACAGGTTCCAAGTGCTACCGCTGTGGTGAGTACGGACACTTTAAGAGTGACTGCCTAAACCCACCAACTATTAATAAGGTGGATGGAGAAGCTAAGGATAACACGGACGCTGAAGACGACGTCGAAGAAATTATTGAGGACGAGTCGGAGGAGTTCCTGGAGGGAAACGAAGAGGCCTAGGCAAAGACTCCTTCCTAGGTCTCCGAAAGTGTGATCTATCCAAACTGAACTTGTCACGCCTATTAGGCGGAACACACTTCTTAGTTTCCTATACTCTTACTAAGAATGGAACTGGCATTTCATTACAATCACTTGTAGACACTAGAGCACATGGTTACCTGTTTCTGAGCCGAAACCTGGCCGGCCAACTAGTAAAAGCCCTCGACATTTCCTACCAGACGCTTCTATACCCCCTTAAAGTGACTAGTTATGATGGCAAACGCACTACTCGCATCACACAGTACTTGCGTCTACATCTGACTATAGACGGACGTCGCGTGTACAACGCGCCCTTTATAGTTTTGGACCTTGGAAAACATGACTGTATCATTGGAGTTAAGTTTATGAGACGATTCAAGTTACTCCTAGATCCGTCTCGGAACCGACTCAGATAGCCTTCGGAGTACCCTCGCACACTACTATGGTCAAAGGATATTCTGATTCAGTATAGACATAGCTTTAACGACACTTCTAAGCCTTATATCCAAGTAGATGCTAACCGAAGAGACAATGCTATCGAACGAGATAAATAACGGAGGCAAGCTGGTATTACATCTATTAGGCGCGTCGAAGCGCCCAGCCCGCCTCACTACCGGAAGAGGTCCGGTTGGCTTCCGATATAGCTACTAACCACCGCCGATTGTTTCTAACAACCAAAGACACTACTATCCCGTTCTCTACCGATACACTATAAAGTCGGATGGGAAAAGGAAACAAAGCGAAGTATCGCCAGGATGAACAAAGAATTGTCTTTAGTAGAGAATCCTAGGACCGAACCTACTAGACGAACAAAAAGGGAGCAATCCCGGAACACCTCCAAATCCACCTCGACGCTGTGTATTAACATTTGTGAGATTAGCGCAAATGCCCTACACTATAATATAAAGCGTCCAAATACGGAGTTCTTCCAGACAAGCTTATATGAGATCGATCGCCTCCTAGACGAACGTGAAGACAAAGAGACGTCGCTGCTCCTACGCCAGAAATTACCCAAGTGTTATGCGGCCTACCGGGACGTCTTCTCCAAGACGGAGTCGAATCGGCTCCCACCCTACAGGTTATACGACCACAAGATCCAACTCGAACAGGAACTGACCTATGGCTACACACCACTATACCGACAGTCAACTGAGGAGTTACAGGCAACCAAGCAATACTTATTAGATAACCTGAACCGCGGGTTCATCACGACAAGTAATTATCCTTTTGCTTTACCTGTACTCTTTGTCAAGAAGCTAGACGGTGGACTCCGTTTCTGTGTCGACTACCGTAAGCTTAATGCTATAACCAGGAAGGATGCATATCCGTTACCACGTATTGACAAGCTCCTGGCTAGAGTATCTAAGGCCAAAGTGTTTACCAAACTCGATATCCGACAAGCCTTTTATCGGATCCGAATGGACCCCGAGTCGGAAGACTATACGTCGTTCAGAACTCGATACGGGACGTACAAATGCAAGGTGCTTCCGTTTAGGCTCTGTAACGGCCCCGCCACATATTAGCGATATATGAACGATGTCCTGATAGACTATTTGGACGATTTTTGTATGGCATACCTGGACGACATTCTGATATACTTAGAAGACCCCCGGGAACACGAAGAGCATGTTCAAAAAGTGCTCCGACGCCTACGCGAAGCCGGACTCCAGGTGGATATCAAGAAAAGCAAGTTTAGCGTAGAACGGACAAAATACCTAGGTTATATTATAACTACTAGCGGAATCGAGGTAGACCCGGATAAGGTTGAATGCCTTCGTAATTGGGTTCTGCCTACCACTATTACAGGAGTCAAGTCCTACCTTGGGTTCTGCGGGTTCTACCGACAGTTTATACGGAACTTCGGAGCGATAGCCAAGCCCCTGAGCATACTCGGACGTCCTTCGGAACCATTCAATTAGACCCCCGAATGTCAAGACGCGTTCGACGAACTCAAACACCAACTCTTAACGATCTAGCGCATCTACCACTTCGACCCGGAGCTGAGTACGAAGCTGGAAACAGATTCATCAGATAAAGTCATAATAGGAGTCCTGTCACAACTCTATAACGACGACAAGTGGTATCCTATTAGATTCTACTCCCACGTCTTAAACGGACATGAACCTAACTGGGAGATCTATGATAAGGAGCTGTTTGCAATTATAGAGTCATTTCGCCGATGGCGACCAGAGCTCATGTCGATACGGAGCAAAGTCAAAGTCTTTTCGGACCACCGGTCGCTAGAATACTTTATGACCACCAAAGTTCTCACAGCCAAGCAGGTACGCTAGATGGAGTTCCTGTCCGACTTTAATTTCCAAATCATCTATACCACCGGCAAGAACAACCAGAAGGCCGATATCCTTACTAGGCGAGAACAAGATTTGGTTATACAAGAACGAGTCAAGCGGGACAGCCGTTCCCGAGTCCTCTTAGGTCCTTACTGGCTTCACCCCCGAATCAACTCTGAACTAGCATCATCCTTCGTAACTAACCAAGCGAACAAAGATGTTTAGTTGATGCCAATTAACACAAATGCCTACGCTAAGGTGGTATTGGATTCGGATTAGTTACGGGACCTACTATACAAAGACAACCGCACGTCGTTCGAGGAATTGAGAGACAAGGTGCCTACCGACTACGTGTTAGAAGATGGATTGCTACTATATAAAGGCCGGTTGTGTGTTAGACGTGATATAGTGCTTTGTACGCGCCTGATCCAAGAAGTCCATAATCAACCGTCTACAGCCCATCCTGGAACCAAGAAAACCTACTAGTTGTTAGCCAGACAATACTACTAGGTCGGAATGGAATCGGACGTGAAACGGTTTATTGACAATTGTATTCCCTGTAGCTACGCACATCCACGACAAACCAAGCAGCAAGGATTACTACACCCCTTACCTGTACCAGCCTACCTATAGCAGCACATCTACATGGACTTCAAAGAGTTCAATAAAGACAAGCATGGCTTTAATATGATTCTGGTCTTTATTGACCGGCTCGGAAAGGACTTGGTGTCGATCCCTTGCTATAAGACAATTGATGCTCGTGGTATGGCCAAACTATATGTCTAGTGGGTGTACCGATTCGGACATACCCCGGAGACGATTATCTCCGACCGTGGACCACAGTTTGTCTCTTCATTCTGGCAAGAGTTCTGTCGTATTATTAGTGTTAAGGTGAAACTCTCCACAGCGTACTATAAAGAAACAGATGGTTAGACGGAGATTATAAACCGATATATCGACCAGAGACTGAGGCCATTCGTGACTTACTTCCAGGACAATTAGAGTGAACTGATCCCTATAATGGACAGGGCCCAAATGACACTCCCACACTCTACTATCGGAATGACTCCGTATCAACTCAAACACGGAGTCGAACCAAGGAACAGTTGGGACTAGAAGTCACTAGAGCCAGTCACGCCAATTGAGAAGCTAAACCTGGACGATGCTGTTTTGTTAGCGAGTCGGATGCACCGCGTATAGCAAGTGGCCAAAGACAATATTAAGAAGGCACAAGAGAAGATGCGACGCCACATGAACCAGCATCGGCGTAGTATCGACTAGCAACCGGGAGATAGGGTATACTTATCAACACATAACTTAAAGAGCTACCGTCCAAGTCGCAAGTTGGGTAACAAGTTCGACGGACTATATACGGTCCTAGAACGGATCGGATACGGATACCGCCTCCAACTACCTAATGGCTCCAAGATTCATGACGTCTTCTCTCCTGATGTTCTAAAGAAGTATCTAGACACACCACTTCCTGGACAAGAACCTGCCTAACCTTCTAGTGAAGCTATCGCTAGGAAAGAAGAATGGGAAGTCGATAAGATCCTGGCTTCTAAGTTAGTAAGAGGGAAACTCCAGTATCATGTCACCTAGGTCGGGCACGATCCGGACCCGACTTGGTACCTAGCCTCTAATTTCTTAGGAGCTCCGCACAAATTAAGGGATTATCATCAAGACTATCTATCCAAACCAGGGCCTCCATTACGTTTACAAGAATGGTTGGACGTATAGGAGAAAGGACTGGATGAGTACGACCATCTAGCTGATGACAGGGTAGCAAAGAAGCATATCAATACACGGACAAGAACCGGAGCAGTAGCAGAGGCAGTATAATGGAATGGTTAATGGAAAATTCTATTGTGACGAAAACTAATTCCCTCTGATCTAGGGCGCTGGTGGGCCATACCACCACCCCTCCGGAACAGGGCCGAAACCCCTCCTACTCCTCCCTAGTGCCCGTATTGGCAACTCCCTCCTCGTCCTCACCACTAGCATATAGGTCTGCCACCAAAGCTGTACTATCGATCCCGTCCACCCGAGGCCGCTTCTCCGCCCGACTCTCCTCCGAGTACCTAGCAGGGCGCTTTCCCCCCCGGCTCATCTTGTTGACTGAATCCGTTAACAGATCCAATGATACCGCCAAATTCTGGACCATATTAGACCGGGAACCCTCAGAAACAGATCCGACTTACCTCCCGCGCGTCCTTCTCCATCTCTACCCTAGCCTCCAAAACATCCTTCAGAGCCTTGGTTTCTTCCCGCAAAGCCCTTGTTTCCTCTAGCAAAGACATTATAAGTCCCTGCATATCTCTAGGAATGCTAGAGGAGGCCACGCGTAGCACCCGGTCCAGCTCTGTTACGGTAGTGGCGATGGCGGGGCGGTCGTTGGCTTCGATGGCACCAACCAGAGCTTCGTACTCAGGACCGACGAAACGTGGAAGCTGAGTTCCTGTCAGCTTCGGATCAGTTTCGGACTAGAATCAGAAAACTTACTAGAGTGCAGACGCCTTTTTGGCGCGTGCAATAGTCACATTTGGACGAAACCGCAGAACCGAACTCGCAATTATGGTCGTTGGCGATCATCCGTCGGACATAGCGAATATAGCAGACTCGGAAGGCAACCTCTAGGGCGCCGGCTAGGACTGGGACAGGCATGCTATATGTTAGATCTGTGAATCGAGTCAGCTCCGATATAGTTCTGAAAGAGCTCCGAAGCTTACCTTGCTGTTGTTGTTGTTGTTGTTGTGTGACTATAGGAGAAAAGAAGAAAGGAACAAAATCAAGGCAAAACTAGGTCATATATATAGACCTCTAGATTACTAGCGCGGTAAATCAATCGTGTGAATTATACACACAATAGGCATGTAAATCACACCTATAATAGGTGTGAATTATAAGAACAATAGCCAAGTGTTATTCACTACGAAGATACCAGAGTTCCACTTCTAAGAAGTGATATCGACGGTGGCGACTCCGAATCACCTCCGATTTAGCTTCGACCCTATTCTTAGCTTCTATAATAGGCAAACAACAATAGCAAGATTATATATCCAACTGGTTACAGATTTATACTCTCCTAGAGAGTACAACTGACCCGAACCGGATCATTGTCGGAACCCAAGTAAAATAACAATACAATTAACTTGGTAGAAGACAAGATGACAATACAACTAACTGGGAATAAAACAATAGACAACCAGAACCTGGGGTCAGGTTCTCCCGGAGGAGGGGGTAATGTGACGTTGCTAATCACGTGGGTTACTGAACACATGACTAGCATGTGACCAGTATGTGACCTACTTGTTTGTCGGATAGGAAACGGAGTAGTTTCGGACCAGGGCCTGTGCGGTAAGGTTATAAGTGCTTGGGGACTCTCTCCTCTTCTCTTCTCTCTTTTGGCATATTCTTTTTATCCTTCGATATAGCCTATTAGTCTTAGCACAATCAGACTCATATTTGCTCCCACACATCTCAGAGCAGTACTAAGGCTAGTGCTGTAACAATAACTACTAATAGCATGTGTAGAGCTTACTGACTAAGCAAAAATTGCTGACAGGTTTTTTTTTATAGATATAATATTCTTTAAAAACACCAAACAAGATAGGAAATCCTAGAGGTGATGAGTATAGGAATTTAGAGCTAGTAATAGGTTATATAAACCCTAAAGTATTGCTTTAAATATAAAAGTAATAATCAAAACAGTCTATACTATTACTCTATCATTATGTTATTTATAGGGCCATTGTGGCCTAGTACTTAGTCATCTCTAGTCTGTGCTTATAAAGGGGTCTAATTAGAAAGTTCAAACTTCTTAACAGAAGTCTATACTATTATTGTTGCCATTAATCATAGCATTACTTGCTATGCTTTGACACCTACTTAGAAGCTTTGCTTCTAGGTAGTACTTACCAATATGCTCACCCTACTAATATGCTTACATTTTTTTAATAATTATCTTTAGCACATAATAACTCCACAACATAATGCCTAAATTTGATTCTAAGACTAAGGAATTAATCCTAGAAGGTGTGCGTATCCTTGACAAGAACGGTGGGAATAATGTCACTAGCATTACTACTTAATTAGGTGTTGATCGATTTGCTTTAACAAGGTAATAGAAAGGCATCAAGTTAACCAAATCTAAAGGTGGTGTTAATTTGTGATTAAATGACACCTAAAGTCATGCCCTTATTTAGTAGATCCTATAGCATTATAAGCATGGCTTCCCTCTTACTAAGAAGCATGTTGTCGCCGCTATATACTAGATCCTTGAGCTCTTAAACCCTGCCGACATGTCTCCTCTAACACCCCTCTATAAGGGTTAGTTTGCTTGTTGGGTTAAGGCATGCCTACTCCTTTACAAAATTATTATAACTCCCCTAAACCACTTATATAAAGCAGCTGCAAATCTAGACAAAATAGCAGAGTGGTTCAAGAAGTTATATATTATAATAGAGGAATATAGCATAACACCACAGGATATATAGAATATAGATAAGACAGGATTTATAGTTGGCATACTAAAGTCTTGTACTATACTAGTACTACAGGATATAAAGAAGTGTTATATAAGAGATCTAGGGGCCAGGGAGATGGTAATATATATAGAGTGTATATTAGCTATAGGAGAGCATATCCTGTCTACTATTATAGCTAAGGGGTTAACTCTACCCTGCTGCTAGTTTATAGACACATACAAACAAGGGTATAATACAAACACTAAATGATGTACTATAGACTCTAGCTTTATTAATAAGGAGAAGGCACTCTTATAATTAGATCACTTTGACAAATCAATAAAGCACTATTGGTAGGGCGTCTACTAACTCCTCCTTCTTAATGGCTATACCTTATATACTTGCCCTGCATTTATCTACAAGTATTAGGATAAGAAGATTATCTCATTTTGCTTCCTTCCTTATTTGACACACCTCCTATAACCACTTGACATTACTATCTTTGGCCCTTATAAGCACTACTATAATCAACGGACAGAAAAGGCTATATAAGCAGGCATATATAATTAGGGTAAAGATGACTCTTAGTAGCGCAACCAGGTATTAAGAAGGAAGCCTTTAAGAAATCTACTATTATGTCATTATATAAACACACTAGCACATGGCCCTTAGATCTAAAACAAGTACTAGAGAACCTAAAGTTATAGTGTAAGGAGGACAATTACATAACTCTAGAACAGGCTGTCTGCTATATACAAGAAAAGTGGTTACTAATCGATCCTTATACACCTTAAGGCAGCTTAAATGGAGTACTAAATCCTGCAAAAGATAATGCTCAAGTAGCGTCTGACCTTGCCTTTAATTATTATAAGGGTATTTGGAGAGAGTTGCTTGTACAAGAGGGGTCTAATATAACAATAGGCAAAGCGCCTTGACCCTTTACTCCTAAGCCAACTCTTATTAACCGCCACTTCTAGCAAGTTGTATACTATACTCCAAAAGACGCTTATTCTATAAAGCTTTAATATAATCAATTAAATGATTATATAAGTGTGCATTTCCTTTATAAAGAACCCTTGTCGCCGTCCGATTTTTAGCTCCTAAAGTACACCCAAAAAGCTGCTATTACTAATATAGTTTTATATAAGATGACTGCTACTAAATATACTTTAAATCTTAAGGAACAACAAGCTAAAGCTTCTTATAATAAGAGTAGGAAACAAGTTAAATATATTAGTATAATTATAATAGAGATGGCGGCTAACTAGGAGTACAAAGCTACTTATAAGGCGGAGGAAGCTAAAGCTTGCCGTAAGGAGAGGGCATATAATAAGAGAATCACAAAATGGAACCAAAGATATAAAATTAAATGGCGGAAATCTGATAAAATTAAAGCAGATATAATAAAGGCATTGGCTATAGAGAAGAGGGCTAGAGCAAAGCTTAAGAAGACAAAGGCTACTATATTAGTAAAGGCAGAAAAGAACACATAGAAGGAAGCTAAGAAGGTGGCAAAAGTAGAAGCTAGGGCACTTGTAAGAGTGCAAAAAGAAGCAAAGGATGCCCTAGATAAAATTGTAAAAGTAGTGGCTATAAAGGAAAAAAAAGAAGAAGCTGCCCTTAGGAAGGCATAGGAGCTTATTAACACTCATCCGGTCAAGCACAAATATGCGGCGACGATAACCTAACAACATGCACCTAAAAGAGGGAAGAAACAATAGACTTATAGCTTTAATTTAATGTTATTTGTTTTGAAAAATATTACGTGGTTGATTTATAATCTAATTACGAAAAGAAATCTAAGATAATTATAAGCATATTAGTAGGGTGAGCATATTGGTGAGCACCACCTAGAAGCGAAGCTTCTAAGTGGGTGTCAAAGCGTAGCGAGTGATGCCACGATTAATAACCAATTATTAAAGAAGAACAATCTTGAAAATGATATAGTAAATGTTGTTTATTAAGACAGTTGTGGTGATATGGCTTATACAGTCGGCCATTCTTGAGTGTCTATCTGCAGACAGCGTCCTTTGGATACTGACACACATGAGCCTTAGGCGCGATCCCTGCGCCCTAGTTTATGTGCTGGCCGCGCTCCCCTGATCCAAATATCACCACACTTGAGAAGGAGCAAGAGTAGTTAAAAGCCGGGGCATACTTCCGCCGCCGTCCGACTAAAGACATCAAGGCGCAGAATAGTGGATAGGAGGGGGGAGAGTACTTCAAGCCAGTGGTCAAGCATCAGATTCCCCAAAGGACACAGCTGGCCTCTATACTTATGTCAAGGATATCACCCCACAGGACACTGTCAACCGCAGGATTTAGACTGCCCATCTTATACAGGCTCTCTGCGGCTGTCAAGGTGGCCTCATGATACCAACTTCGCGTTACCCTTCCCCCACCAACAATTTTCAAAGACAAGTCACCTGATGTGGGACCCCTTGCTCCTATTTTCCCCTTGTCTGTGGCAAGACTTAGTGCCTGTTTTGTATCAGAGACAAGTCAAAGAGCTACGAAGAGCAGATGGGCTCCTTTTGTCGCCCTGCGAAAATGGTGGATCACGTGGAGCGGGTCCATCTCAAGGACAAGATCCCAGCGCCAGGATAGTGTGTGAACACCCAACGTGCAAGCCTCAAGGGCTCGTTCTTAAGCACTTGGAGCATTTCCAAAACCACATATACTCCGTCCACGGGATTAGTCTCCGAGCGTAATGAATGCTGCAGGCTCGTGGTCCAAAATCACAGTGTTCGACAGCGATCAAGGGCAAAATCTAAGGCCCCGCTCTTTGGCTTTCGACACCCAATTCATCGCGACACTTCAAAGATATAGACTAACCAAGAATGATTATAATGCAAGACTCTGTGTTCGCGATTTATTAATAGCAAAGTTACTTTATATTCACTAATTTTTAGTAGTTCACGATTTAAAAATTTAGATTTACTAGTAAAGTTCCCTAAAAACACAGACTTATGTCACCAGGCTTGTCAAGAGTGTTATAAGTCTAGTAGACTTTTACTTCTATTAAAGTGTAGTTAATCCTAACATGTTTCAGATATACTAGTATTAACAAAACAAGCTAGTCGCGGTATTTTTTACATACGATTTGGCTGTTCCGCATCCTGAGATTTGATCATCTGTCCGTCAATACCAAGTTCTCGTCTAATAGCGACTCTTAAAGATCGGTTCTCAGACATGGCGTCAAAATACCTTGGCCGCTCTCGTGGCAAGCTGAGTGTTTCAGCCTTAAGCCCCGCAACAACCGTGTGTGGATTAACCGTCCTTAGCCAGCCATTTACCGTCCCAAGAAAGCTGCCTCACTCATCATCCTCTTCACCGCCTACCCCACAGATCACCGAATGAAGGCAAGCGGTTTAAGTGGGTGTCTATCACTTCCCTGAATTACTTATGCTTGCATTTCGGCTTTGCGTATCAGCTGAGTAGAAAGCATGGCATCGCGAAGTAGGAAACGCCCAAAAGGTTTTGTGCAGCTGAAATGTATCTGCATGCTTGGATTCAAGGCTACACCTCAGGTATCATCGAGTCACCATACCGATATAACCATGATGGATGTTCATTACAAAATTCGCTCTGCACAACAGTTCAGGCTCTCTCCCTCAACTTCATTGATTGACCAAACCACATCTGAGGTTTCTTGCCGCCTGTAAGATCAAAACATGGAGGCTCTCAAGAAAGCACAACAAGAGGGTGTTATCCTCGGTCTCCGCGATGTTGCCAACGTCATCCCACGATTGGACATTGATGTGCTGCTCCTCAATGAACCAGACACATTCAACCTGTTCCTCCTTGCTTTGAGTAGCATTCAAACTAAGAAACCAGAGGAAATCATGGGATATTATCAAGTTGCAGGTTTGTATTGTGATTCCGGCTTTTGAATTGATACTTACTTCCGTGCTTCAGGCATTCACGGACTTCCCAAGGCCTTCTGGGATGGTGTCGAAGTACCCAACAAACTGGAAGATAATCGTGATCAGTCAGGCTACTGTGCACACTCTGTGCTCACTTTTCCAACTTGGCATCGCCCCTATTTGGCCATGATGGAGGTTTGTGCAACCGACGGTTTTCCTGCATGCAGAGAGAAACTGACACTTCAAAGCAAACTATCTACTATGAAATGACTCTCATAGCGGAAAAGTTCCCAAATCCGCAAAAATATAGGGCAGCCGCACAGAAATTTCGTTTGCCCTATTGGGACTATTATCGTGCTCGAGGAGACCAGGGAGTGACCCTACCAGGTGTCAAATTCGACAACGGAACGACCAGTTTTAAATACGATTTCCGTATTCCAAATATTCTAACTGCTGAAAAGGTCATGGTTCGAACACCTGCTAAAGATGCTCTGGAGCCTTTTGATAACCCTCTTGTGTTTTTCAATTTCCCCAAAGCGGGAAGCATCCCAGAAGCCCAATGGAAAAATATGTACTTGGACGTAAGTGATATTCCATTGGAGACTCTATGCTCGTCAGAAGCTTCTTCTAATCATTGTGTAATTACAGGCTACAAGCTTTCCGAGAGATCAAACCAAGCGGTATCCCAAAGCTCCGAACCCTGTAAAGGAGTTGAATACAAAGTTGAATCGGGAGCGAGAAGCCAACACCGGCTATATCCTCAACATGATATCCGATGCCGTTTACGCAGACTACGCAACCTTTGCTACGAATAGAACTGGGCAAGGCGCATCGGGATCCTTGGAAGGTCTCCACGGTGACTACCACGGCTTTATTGGCGGCCAACGCTTCGGTGGGCACATGAGCCGTGTTCCAGTTGCTGCATTTGATCCCGTTTTCTGGCTTCATCACTGGTATGCCTCGCAGTTCCTATGAAAGCGTAGATATTGGCCTAACATCAATTGTAGCCAGATCGATAGATATCTTGCAATCTGGCAAGCTGTGCATCCTAACAGCTGGTTCGCACCAGGTTCACCTGACGAAGTCTCAGACTTGCTCCCCTTCCGATCCAAAAAAGTGCAAAACAAGAGCGAATACTGGAACTCCCGCGCATCAAAGGATTGCAAAAGCTTCGGATACACTTATCCCGATGTGGAGGGGTTCACTAGCTCCGACCAAGTCAAGGCCGCATTCCGCGAGAAGTATGTGTGGTCGCGCAGAACCGTGAACCAGCCTTTTGGGGATCCCCCGGCTAATATGAAACCACTTAATCTGTCTCATGCTCAAGTCTTCCAGTACCAGGCTGCTCAGAGTCTCCCGACTTCCTCCAATGTGGCGTTGAATGTTCAATCCGTGGTGGCCGCTCCAATGCAGAAGTTATTCAACTCTGTAGCAAGCCAACCTGTTGAGATGACTGCAGCTGCGGTTTCGGAAGTGGCTGGAAATGTCGTCACTAGCAAGTCTGCAGAGAATGGCGCTGCTAAGAATCCTACTCCAACGGGCGGTGAGGAATCAAACAGCCAGCCAACCTCCATCACCACATCCGCCACAAACAACACCGAAGGATTGCTGACCTCACGCGAATGGTACATTGACGACACAGTTGAAAGGCAAGTCTACGATCAAAAAATTCCACTGAGCGTTCAAAGGAGACAAAGCAACTGACAAAGCAACTGCAGACTCGCTCTTAATGGGGCATTCACCATCTTCTATTTTATTGGCGACTTTGAGAACAAACCTGATGTTTACGATTCCGCACCCACGCTCGCAGGCTCCAACTACGTCTTTGCAGCCCCGGTCGAGCTATGCGATAACTGCGGACAGCAAGAGCGAGAGGGTGTCCTGGTCTCTAACACCTCGCCCATTAACCCCATTCTTCTCGATTACATCGAAATAGGAGAGCTGGAAAGTTTGAAGCCGGAACACGTTAAGCCGTTCTTGGTCAAGAAGCTTAAATGGCGTGTATTAACTGTAAGCCATTCCCATTTTTTTCTCTCGCCTCCTCCGTGGGGTATCTAAAAGTCCTCGAATTGGTTGATATTCTGACACGCGCTCCTCTACTTATAGGTCAACGGCGAGACAAAGGATCCCCGAAATCTCCTTGGGCTTCAGATCTCCGTCAGTGCAAAGGTCACTCGTTTCTCGCCTGCGGGAACGCCAAATACGCCTACGTATGAGCTTTATCCCGAAATTGTTCAGGAGATTATTAGCAAGGCTTCCTAAATGCCATAATGCGAGTAGAAACCTAACCTTGTTGAGCTCCCCCATTTCTCTTTTTCTTTTAGGTAGATTATAGCCAGAGGAAACAAATTCACGTTATTCTCGATACTTTACCATTTTGTTTATTTCAAGGGACTCTTAAAATAATGAACGTTTATATTATGCTACCATCGGCCAGTTCGATATATGGGGCTTACTTATTGTCAGTGTCGCAACTTCGCCCTCGCATGGGGTGTGGCGTGTGGAGTTGGAAGCGGCAGAAATTTCAATTCACCTTTAACCCTCAAGGCCAAGCGAGAAGAATAATCGGTCGATGAATGTCACTTGCCTATCTATTCGTTCAGCTCTGATATAATGTCCGCTCTATTGTGTACTGACCAATGCTCTATCTGTAACCTCCGCGCTTTCAGCGTATTAGGCGCCAGCGTATTCCCTTTACTTCTTGCTAAGCTTCGTGACCTTTCTCTCTTCGAATCAAAGTTATACACCTTGCTTTCGCTCTGCAGCGACTATGCGCTTCCACATTCGCGATACCTGTCTCATCCCCATCTCCCTCGTTAATTATGTTCTCGCTCAAAGTACCGTATCACTCTCGGATTTTCCAGAATTTCTGCTTCTCCGCACATGTACACAGTCCTGTATCTGGGGTTACAGCGGAGCCGTTGCAGATGTCATCGGCTGTCAGATTCCATGGTACGATGCCTGGGTCTGCGACACTAAACAACAAGAGTCTGCAGCTTCGCACGTCAGTTCTTGCGTGCAAAGTAGGTACAGTACTGGAAACAATGTCGACGCTCCTACCGCCGTAGCCGTATACACTGACTACTGCTATTCTGCCGGATTTTCGACGACTGGGCAAGCCTCTCCGACGATGTCACTCGACCTGAAAACTGTGAGCCTAGGTCTAGACACAGGTTTCAAGACTCTTCGTATCTGTGCTCAAGCTTGCATTTGGGGCTCTTCAGGACCTGTTTCGGATTTTATTGGTTGTTATTTGCCATGGTAGAATGCCTGTGTTTGTAATGTGGACCAGCAGTCTGCAATTGCGAAGAACGTCGGAAATTGTGTGACGACGAGATGTACGAGTACCCAGGACGTAGCGACCGTAGTGAAGGTGTATACAGGTTATTGCTCAGGGGCAGGATATCAAGCTGGAGTAGCCCCGGCAAAAATTGTAACCTCGAGTGCTGGAGCTCTGCCAACCACAGCTGTGGTGACAGTGCCAAATTCGCCAAATCCAACAACCTAAGGGCCGTCAGTCTTACCAACAACAGCAAGAGTAACAACAAGCGACACTTCACAGTCTACAACAACATACTCACCTACTACAGCCAGCTCGTTACAGGAAGTTGGTTTGACCACTGGCAGAATAATAGGTGTGGCAATTTCTGCCTCCTGCAGTGTGCTTGGTTTTATATTTGGGGTTGGTTTCAAAATATGGAAGCATAACAGGAGAAGATATTGATTTCTGTTAAATTGCATCAGGTCTGGAAAGAGAGGCTCTGATAAACAATTCCAGCCCTTGTAGTTACTGGTTTCTCCTCGCGTAAGCAACTCATGGCACTCCTTGAAATCAGTTGACTGACTTGGAACTTGCCAATTCAAACAGGATTTCAATATGATACCCAACCATATATTTTGGTTTTAGGTACCCGTCAATTACCACTCAGCTGAATCTCGTGCGCCTTCTATGTCTGCAAATCTCATTTCTATCCTCGATTTCCTCTTTAGTGGAAGTATGGGCTAGCAACACCCTCTTTGCTTTATAACTCTACCCACAGACAAGGAGTTATCAAATGGCGGCGTACTTCCATGTTTAAATTAACTGCTTTAGCTTTAGTAATAGTTAGCAGCAAACATAATGTATAATGGTACTTGTATCATTTGTTTCCTCTTTGTTCTATTAGTGTTATAAAGCACCTTATTGTAAGCACTTTGCATCCCATTCCTCAATCCTTCCAAGCCAGCACTGCTGCAAAGCCCCCAGACCACCTTCAACATCCACCCTACTTCCTCTCCTCACTAAGAAACAAAACATATGATAGTCTCCTCTCCTTGCCGCATTCGTAGGCGCTAGATGAGCACTATCCACATATTCCAAGTCCTCCCAAAATTTCTGACTATACGGGTTAATAAACACGTTATTAAACTTGCAATTCACGTCAACTCCATTATCGAGAAAAAACCCCACAACGTTTGTATGGCCTTTCGCAGCCGCAATATGCATGCAGTCATTATAACAATTGTGTAGGTTCTGAAAACCATGTTGAACGAGCAGTTCCACGATCTCGAGGCCGCCTCTACTAGAAGCGATGTGCAAGGCCGTCATACCAGATCCGTCGTGATGTTGGCTAATGTCAACGACCTCCAGAAACAACCTAATGGTCGACATGCAGTAGTTCTTCACAGTTCAATACAATGCTTTTTCAGGATCCTCGGGCGGCCCCTCCGTGAATAGAAACGTACACATATGTATAATATAGTACTCTGATCGCTGGCTGCTGCTGTATGGACCATGGATTCCCAGTGGCTCCAAAAATATTTTGAATGGCTGTCGTATCCGTGAAAGGTTGCTGTGTCGAACCAATCCCTAGTGTGGCACTTTTTCAGGATCAGATTTACGCTTTCCATGTGCCCGCCTCGAATGGCGCCGAAGATATGTTTTGGATTCGGTTCGCAGTGTTTCAACAGCAATTATACGGAATTGATGTGCCCGTGTTCTCCCGCTGCTTCCATTGCGGAGCAAAAGAATGAACTTTCATCATCGACGTCAGCTCCCTGAGTGACGAGAGCTTCAATGGGAGAGGTATCACCAATTGTAGCGGCCACGATTAATGCTCCCTTAAAAAGATCCTCTATACATAACTGACTTCTCGCTGACAGGTTTTCAACCGCTTCTCTCATGCTTACGCTTTTGAGAATAGATGCGCAAAGTATATTTGTGAATATCGTGCGCCTATTTGTACAATCTGAGTGCTTCAGAGAGGGAAGTGGCAGACTCTCGAGCAGTTCAATACATGCGACGATTGTTTGTTGCAATGGGCTACCTGCTGAGCTTTCAATTTCAACCACTCTTTCTAAGATCCTCGTGAAAGTAACCCGAGCAGCTCTATTTGAAGGCCAGTAAGTATCTTCAGCGAGAAGATTAACATTATTCTAGGAAAATATAGAGTTGGTTATGGTTTCATCGAAAAACTCTAGCTTGTCAGCGCTGGTAAATGTCCACATTGTACAAGGACCTTACTGTTTATAACCCGCAGTCTAACTACTCCATATAAACCCAAGACATTCATCATCTCCGAGATGATATTTTCAACTAACTCAGCGGGGAGATCAAATAGTGCAAAGAATCCGGTATCACACGCAGAAGCGAGAAGAAATTGTGATTGCTCGCTTGATTTGCCCGCAGTTGAGGTGTGCCCCTGCTCAGGATTTCGCTTGCTCTTCAATTGTTTATTCCTTCCTATAGAGCCAAATCCTATCGCAATTTGAAATTTGTGGCCTGGAAAGAAAGTCAAGGGCCTAGACATGGCTACGCGACCCTGATAGGAGCCCAAAATGAGGCTCGACAACGAATTCCCCTTCATGGCACAGATACGATAAGGCTTCACCACGAAAGTTGCGCAGGAGATGGCGAATATTCTTTATAGAGCCAACGGAGAGTGGATGTAAGGGCGATGTTGATACAGTCAGCTTGGGTGCAAAGTCGCTGTAGGCAAGGGGCTTAGATCAAGGTTCTGGAGAAGCTATTGCTAAGTCCACTGCAGGGCTAAGAACACTGAAAAGGTCTACTGGCGTCGGGCACAAAGCCGTTGGCCTAAGGCCAACTCGCTAAGTCAGCCTCGCTTAGAGAAAGATGGAGAGAGATTACCTTTGCAACCTTTACAAAGTACGGAAGTACTTGTTATTGCTTAAGCAGCACCTTATTTAACAGTATTAATTGTAATTTGCTAGGTATATATAATTTATTCCATAAAAATTAGATATACAACTGGGATATAAGTAATATTAATATAAACCGTACAAGCAAGGGATAATATACAGGTAGATGTAAGTACGAGAACGATAGTGAGTTGTAACGGGAAGAATATCTCACCACCTTTAGGGCAGCCAGGGGAGGCCTTCTCAAATGTGAAATACGGCAGCGGGCCACCGTCTCGAACCGCTTCTCATACGTACACCCACCACTACAGACACTACGATTATCTATTAAGCGAGCCTCGTCAACGACTAGGAACATTTACTCCTGATTTCTAGACCTAATGAAGAAAAGCCCACATGCTTTTCTCCAGCTCAGATTTTCTGTAGTGAATCCAATGATTGGATTTTGATTGCTGAATATCCCTGGGCGACTTAGATGAAGGCATGGGTTAAGGCCCATGTATACATACGTTGTGTTTTACCCATACACTTTACGCTGTAACCCTCATACGGAGAAACCCATAGCTTGCTATTGGGATCGAATAGACCATCGGATGCAAATGGTATTTCCATGGGAAGGTGGATGGCTGGTGAAAAGAGGGGAGCGATGATCATTTCCTCTCAGCTCAGTCAGGTCTCACACCCACTAGTGCACTATCTTTATGCGATGTATTCGGAACGGCGTTTCCCGAATTCAGGGTCCTCTTCCCAAACAAATAGGAGACAGTCAGCTGAGAAACACATAAATAACTCCTTCTCGCCTACAGTCTGTACTCTTTCGCCATCACTTCTTCCACCTTGCCCTGCCGCACTCAAGAATTGTCTGCCATCGTCGACATATCACAACATACTACCTAAACGACCCCCAAATTTTCACAATGGGAGCGACACTTGCAACTGTTTTTGGCTCCAGCAATGGGAAAATCCCTGTAGAACAGCGAAATTGGTAAGTGGTTATATCTTCTTGCATGCAAAACCCTTTCCTCGAACAAGATAGAGATGCAGTTGGACGAGCTAATAAGCCCATCAAGACATTGAGCGCGGACTTCAAGATAGATGGTCCGCCGGAGGATGGCATCATCAAAGAGGTATGCCGGGTAGGAACTCCCCACTAAGACTTGAGCAATGACTAGTTGAGAAATAGGTTCAGTCCTGGCTCACCAATCTGGTGGGGGATGGCGATGTCATAAACTCACGAAAATAGATATCAGGGTTATTGGGAGACTCGTTGCCGCGAGCGGAGCAACAATAGATAGCTTTGAGAGCTTTTTGGGGAAGAATGAACATCACGAGCAGCACGTTCTTGACATTGGGATCTTGCGCTATTCGGATATCGACCACTCATACTTCAAGGTACTATCTCCCTTGCGTTTGATAACGGACAAGACTGAGTAGGTTTTTCTTGATTCATTAGGTCTACCGTGTCAAGCTTGATGCCTGGTCAGACTCAAGACGTATTTTATTCCACCAGGAGGACAGAAATGGCGTTACCGGGGGCATGTTTTATTAACCAGTTTTCCCTCCGGGGTAAGTGCAATCAACAACGACTGACTTCTAGATTAGAATACAACTGTCGGCGATTTAAACCTCGGGCATCTGTCATTCAGAGTTTGACTGCTCCGGCAAGAGCAAAGGCAGTCCAACAAGCGGAAGCTCTCTTTTCTTGAGCAGAAGAAACTTTCATGAAAATTGTGGGGGTTGGCGTTGTGAGTTTTTTCTGCCATCATGCTGACCGATTCATTCAGAATCTTGAATATTTATCTTGGGTATTCAACATATCAGATATATACAATCCTTCAATAGCCCAATCAACCAATATTCACTTGCTTACTGCTGTATCCCCAGGAAAAATCATTGAACCCCATCCACGTGCCCTGATAAGTCAAGATTGAACCAATTCATGATCTTTTCATCTGTCCTGCTAAGTTGCTACGTGTTGGATATAGGAGGATGAGACCACTGGAGGGCAGCCCTCCCCAAACGAACAACGACGTTCAAGAGGTTATCATTATGAATTTACAACAAGAATTCAAATTGAAGGTCTTGGGCTTTCAAACATCCAGTTGGATGATCTATTGCACCTAAAAGCTTCGTTCGCAGTTGAATGGGAAAGAATATTAATCTAACCACCCCGTCATGACCCAGCACACATCAGAGTATCCCAGAACAGTTATGCAATACTCCTCCACTCATGCTACCCCCCACGCAAATGTATATCATTCATCATCCATCCAGTCCCCATAGCAAAAATATTCTAGCCCATGGATCCAGCGTATAAAAAAGTATTCAGACCTAAACCTCCCTCGGTGATTTTCGACAGACCCAATACCACACCAGATGCGACAAGACAAAGCCGACCAAAAGGTACTACATAAGAAGCGAAATGTATCGTTGATGCTGAAAAATGCGCGCAACTTCGTCAGGTTCGTAAGGTATGCTTCGTTGAGTTTGTTCTCCTCGACTTTCGTGAGATGGTGTGATGCTTCGCTCGACGTAAGTACGCATTCGACTTGTAGAAATAAAATCGGTTCAATCATCCTCCAATGCCAAGGCCTACCCGCGGCGCTTGTGGTTGCGGTACACTCCCACCCCTTTCCCGCAGCCTTCTTCCCTCCATCAGCCCTCTCAGCCCCCTCTTCTGCAGGCCAATGACCGCACTGACATCACCCTTCCAGATCTCCTTGCCATTTGCATCGTTCCTTGTGTCCATATCAGAGTTATGAATACTGCCGCTAATATCTGATCCTGAAACGTCGCTGGCAGCGCTTGAGGTGGCACTGAGTGTGTCTTCATCGTCCTTTCTCCTCCCACCAGCACCAGTACCTAGATTTCCAACTGCCGTATTGATGCGAAGTGGTAATTGTCTCTGGTCGCCCCCAAATGTTCCTAACTGCGAGTTTGGATTGCCATCATTGGGTGCCCCACCAGGAACATCGGCGAAGTCTGCCGAGAGCCAGTTTTCGCCGTATGCTGACGCCGAACTCGTGGATCGGCCACCGCCGGCAGCCATAGCGGAAGCATTGAAGACTGCTGCCGCATTTCTTGAATCAAGAACTCCGTGTAGACGCTCTACAACCGCTTCGAGAAGGCCATCGATCTTGTAAGGACGGGCGAGCTGGAGAAGAGAACATAGTATTTGGGGTGTACACAGAGGTGACGAAGATGGTGGCAGGGATGATGTATAGAGGAAGTGTAGCAACGACTGGAGAGTCAAATGCGTATGTGGTAGATAAAGTGTTCGAGGTCGAGTACTTGGTGAAAGATGAATGGAATCAGGTGGAAGCGAAAATGCGGTTGGATCTAAGGACTGGTGCCCTGACGCAACAGACGGTGTGGTACTGTTGTTAATGAGAGTAGAAGAGTTTGACATGCTCGATGAAGAGGCCCCAAGGCTAGGAGTAATGGTAACACTACTATTCCGACTTGGGTTGTGACGAAACATGTTATCCGGTCGTACGGTCGCTGCATCGTTGCCATCTTGTGTAGCTGCTCCTTCCCGCAGCAACTGCACAAAATATGGTCCCCACCTCCTACCGACAATTCGAGAGTTAACTGGAATCCGCTCACCGCCAACACAGAGAATGTCCATATCCGCAAGCTCACGTAGACCTAAAGCAGACTGGCCCAACTCTTCTGCGGCTTTAGATAGTGTGCGACCGCCTGCCGTCCAACCAGCTTTCAAACTTAAATTCAGTCCCGGTGCTGTATAAGGTGCACTAGCTGAGACAAATCCGGACATCGGTGTAGCTTTACGGGGATTGTCGTACAATCCGAAGGCTTCTAATTCGACCATGCAAACATTCGAAAAATTAATTCGACGATGATTGTAGTCCTCTACCAAGCTACGCTTGCGATTTCCAAGAATAACGAATGTATTGCGACGACCCCATAGCACACCTCGATTCCAACTTCCTTGGCTGAAAACATTGCCACCCGCATCGATACGACTCCAAGTCAAGGTCCGAAGATCCAATGCCCACAAGGCATATTCCTGTTTTGACGATGTGAGGTATGTGCCAGAAACAACGAAATTTGTATCGATGACTCCGCCGTTGGGAAATCTTAGTCCTGGAGGGGAGAATGTTCCCTGCATTGGCTTCTCGGTCAATGTGCCATCTGAAGACCTTATTTGCAACTCCAGCTTGACGTCAAGGAAGTTGTAATTTGAGTAAATCAACATGGATGACCCGGGTTCCTTCGCCTCCTGGCTGATGCCACCACCGTATTCCGCTTTCGTAGGTGAGCTTTTGCCGAGTCGATTGGAGATACTGCTCGGTAAGGGAGCAACAACGCTTCGATATGCACCACAACTCTTCCCCAGCTGTTGAGTGCTAGTCCACTTCAAACTTCTCAGATTGAAGACGCTGATTTGCTCGATATAGTGATTCGCGCTGTCCTGGCCTCCAACAACCACCATCTCCGCACCACCGCTTCCATCAATATTCACGCCAATAGTGCCTTGATTCGGGTTTGACCCAGGAGGATTGTGGTGGAGTGCCGAAGAAGGTGCGTTTACGGAGGAGAAAGTTGCAGAAGAAGGAAGTATGGTAGCACAATGAGCATATCTTCCTTGTGGGGTTCCGGAGTCCGGAGTTGGGATGAAAGACCAAGTCTTGCTGGGTGCGTCATAAATATAAATATCAGACATTACAACTACCTCAGGTTGGGCCTCTTGCGCATTCTGTGTTGCGACTACAGGTTGGCTCTGTCCTTGGACGGGCGCAGGAGACATTCCTCCGTAGCAGACAAGCTTAGTATCACCTAATGGGCAAACACTATGGAAGTATCGTGGGGGTGGAATATCTCCGGATGTTTCAACTTTCGTCCAATGTCGTCGAATCAGGTCAAGCTCATATAAATCGGAAGTCAACGCAGGTCTTGTCCTCGAAAGTATTCGTCCTCCAAAGACAAAGAGCCTGTCGCCGAGAATTGTGGTGGTAGCGCCCACCAGAGGATGTGGCTCTCGCCCTGTCGTTCGATGCACGTTACACATTAGGCCAGAAAGGTGGGTAGAGGAAGTTGTTCCAGGCGTGCCTTGAGTAGCTCCTCCAGCAGAACGTGGTTGAGCTGGAGAAGGCCCTGCTGATGGTGGTCCATTGCTTCTTGGTGTCATAATGTCTCGAGTGTCATCGCTTTGGTCCTGCTGACTTGAGCTTGCTGTTTGGCTGCCGAAGCCACCACTATACATCTGCGAAGTCCCAGATGTCGTCGAGTCCATGGTACTCGTCCGGCTACCACTGACAGCTGGTCGAGACATTGTTGCGAAGGCTTTTGGTGTATCTGGAGGTGAGAATGGGTTATTGAGCGGTTTGTAATGTTCTTCAACTGGCGGAGACAATGGCGGTTTCGGCAAGGGCTTTTCGCGGTTGAGATTGCTTTTGCTCCGTTCATGCTTCTTCCTCAACGTCCGGGGCGACCTTTCGGTGACAGCAGGTAGTGGCGCTGAGTCGGGCGCTCGAGACGACGACCCTTCACCGACTTGTATGTTCGACGGCTTACTGCGACCCCCAGAGACTGAACCCCACTTCCTAATGCCCCTTCGAACACCCGCGAGAAAGTCGGTCCTATCTGGAGAGGGAGGTTCGTCTTCCGCAGCGGAATCAGATGGTGTCGAGAACTTGGAATCGAACGAGCCTGTGGGCTCGTGTGTCAGCTTGTCTGCCATGATCATACATGCTTAGAAGGGGCCGATGCGAGAGTCCAGAGGGTAGGAGAAGCCATCGTCCGCCGCCCGACGACGAATATCAAAGTATAAAAGAGAGAGGAGGCGTAAAGAGGAGCTCACCTGTGAAAGCCGGGACCAGCACGCACTATCTCGTGTCAGAGCCTTCAGTGTAAGGATATTCGGCGAGATCAGCTGGAGCAAGCCTATTCCGTACGGTGGGTAAATTCCCGTAGGGGCCGATGTTTGGTTACTGGTAAAGTCCTGCT
Source organism: Halenospora varia (assembly GCA_020726485.1). Classification (NCBI taxonomy): domain Eukaryota; kingdom Fungi; phylum Ascomycota; class Leotiomycetes; order Helotiales; family Solenopeziaceae; genus Halenospora; species Halenospora varia. The sequence continues at coordinate 544,787 of JAHEWH010000033.1, read as the reverse complement.
GTAACCGATTGCTGGTCCAGGGTGGTGGGGAGAGACCGGAATGAGGTGGTCCACCATCTACCGCCGCACAGACGCGCTCTGTCTTCTCGTCAAGGCTTTGACGCCGAGCGCAGATGTTGTGAGCAGATGCTGCAGTTTTTCCAGTGCCACGCTGCTGACCCTTGACTCAAGTGAAGCCTGCGATTTGTGGGTTGTGCAAGAAACCTTGGAAGGTGCACTAGATCTCGGGCTCTACCGCAGGACTTCGTGATCGCAGATGCAGACTCGTAGAGGCTATCGAGAATGTCGAGCTCTCTGGTGTGTGTGATAGAGGAGGCTCCGGCCTTCCCTGTTCGACCTGTCAACCTGCCAGGCGTATCCTTCACACGCCAACACTCTAATCTCTATTCTACCCCAATCTCCGTGCTGTCGAATCGTTGGCACTGAACAAGTTCTCAACAACGTCCGGGCTGCCAAGTTCGGCTCTCGAATAATCACGGTTTGGCTGCTTTGAGCGCCTAGTCGTGCGCGTCTTCCTCAGCCCTTCCAGAAGAGGCTCAGAATACGAGCAAACCCCGAGCTTCCGTTGACGATCGATCCCACCGTTGCGCCCCGTGGAACCCGCAACCTCCTGGTGCCTCACGAGGATCCCAATCTGCTGTCCTTGGCCTTGCCGCTCGCCGCTTGATTTCCCGTAGAAAAAGCTCCGTGGTTTCCTGGTGCCGATGGTCTTCGTGGAGCGGCGGATGCCTTCCTCTGCCCTGTCGTGTTGCTCGGGCCTTCAAAGCGGAGGAGGTGGTTGGTCAATCAAAATCGTGATCTCGTCTCAAGTCCGATCCTAGCAAGTTCCACGTGTCTTCCTCGTCTTTCTGGCATGGGCGGGACGTCCGCTAGCATCGAATGTTTCTAGAACAATTTGTGTGGGAGAGAAGGGAAGGTTGAGGTCATCGCCAACTCGGTGCAAAGGAGTGGTGTCTGGAGTTTTGTCGTCGTCGGGCCTTTGCATCAGCTAAAGTGTTTGCGCATGCGCGGTTAGCATTCATGCATGAGGGGTTCAACTTGCCCTATTGGTCCTGTAACTTTTTTTAGAGTGAGTGTGCCGGGTATACTTGCGCTTAGAAAACCCTCAGAGCTATAAAACGCCCAATATTAATAGTAATAAAATCCAATCACATCTGGTCCTAGGAATAGCTTAGGGCGGGAATTGGGAAATAGGAAATAAAGGAGAGGATGTGGTTCAGGAGTCAAGATATCATACTAGTGTTGCATTTGCAATATATGTGACTAGGCTATTAGGGGGAGATTTTTATTTTTATTGTTTGGTATTTGTGCCGTCGTCAACATGTTTGCTCCGGATCCATCCCAAGTTGTTCATATTGCTCAATCGCAATTAATTTCTCCTTTATCGTGAAGCCATAGAGGCAAAAGAAACCCCCAAACCCAGTACGCATCAATCAAGCACTATCCAAGCACTCTAGACGGCAGCAGAAGTCTTCTCCTTTGGCAAAGGAGTAAATCGGAGATATGGCTTGACAATTCGGAACTCTGGGAACAATGTCTTTGCCTCCTCGTTCTTTACGCTCGGGTGGACGATAACATCCTCACCGGGGATCCAGTTGATTGGGGTGGTAATGCGGTGCTTGTCACCGGTCTGAAGGGAATCGACAACACGGAGGACTTCGGCTGTATTGCGGCCAGTAGAGGCGGGGTATGAGAGGATGAGGCGGATTGTCTTCTTTGGATCGATGATGAAAACCGATCGGATTGTGAATGCAATGCCTTTGGAATCAACATTGGTGGTGTCTTGGTGGTCAAGCCTGGGCAAACTGTTAGCTCAGGAGGCGCGGCCTGGCAAAATGCGGACTCACATGTCATATGCATAGGCGACCTGGCGCTGCTTGTCACCGATGATTGGGAACTTGAGGTGGCTGCCAGAGATCTCATCAATATCCTTGATCCATCCCCCATGCGACTCGATGGTGTTGGCAGAAAGACCGATCAACTTGACGCCACGCTTGGTGAACTCGGGCTCAAGCTTTGCAAAAGCGCCGAGCTCGGTGGTGCAAACTGGTGTGTAGTCCTCTGGATGGGAGAACAAAACAACCCATTTGTCGCCGATGAACTCGTGGAAGTCGATAGGGCCGTTGGTTGTCTCGGCCTTGAAGTTGGGGGCGATGGAACCCAGGCGGAGGCTGTAGGAAGAGTTAGCACACTATGCCCTCTAGTCTCTTCCCGGAAATTATTTGTGATATTTCTCGTTGCGCAAACAGGATAATCACAGTCTCAGAAGGTCTCACGGTCGATCGAGCCCTGGAAAGAATGTGGTGGTCGAGGAATCGCGCAAACTGAGCAACGATGGTGGGGTTCTCGGGTTTCATGGAGGGGTAAAATGAGAGGGAGAAAAACTTACGGAGCTGGTCTTTCTTCGGCGGTGGACATATTGACGGAGGTTTTGCAGGGTATCAAAGTGCGAAGGAGGGTGACTGTGATAGAGGAAGGTGCGATTGCTTGAGGAAGTAGATAAACCAAAGCAGGAGCTGTGGAATAGTTATAATTCCTGTGACTTATTTCGCCATCGATTGATCATCCAATTTTTGGGGCAGCCCGATCACGTCATCAGGCTAGACCCGACTGGGTAGGCCAGAGAGACGTTTTCATGTCGTTGGTTGAATGAATGATTCTCTAATACGCCGCTCCGACTGGAGAATTGCCCAGAGCTCTACTCAGGTAATCCTCCCGGATGCGTGCGTGATTATTCTTTGTGTGTCCGAAGGGACGTTTTTCGATAGGGCTTTGTCAGCCGCAGCCGGCCAGGTCGCCGACTCATTCATGACTTCCCCTTCTGCAGCCGGATGAGACTCTTATCATTGGCGGGGTAAAGGGTATAATAAGGAAGTTTCGGTGCGATAAGCGAGTTTGTACAAGAGCCATTTCACCCTTGAGTATATAATTTTCGCTTGGGAAGGACTCTGAATGAAGCCGACCGATCATAAGAGAGAGTTTTGCTCGGGGAGGTCCAGAGAACCCAATTTAGTTTGTCATCCTTTGCTTGGAGGGAATCGTAACTGTGGGAATGTTTCTCCTCCGATCTCACCAGCTGGAGCGGGGCAAGTCTTCTCATGAAACATCTGCAAGCTACGTTTCATCTGAAAATTTTATAATCGCAGAAAATGTGCTCCTCCTTTCGTGTCATGCTTTGTCTGTCTTGCTTTATCTGTCTTGCTTAAAGGCATTCCAAGGTTGAATGATCCAACTCACACAATCAATCCAGCCCCCGCTTGGCCGGAAGGGCTGGTTGGGAAGTGCCGATGAAGCTATTTTGAAGGGACGCTGCAGCTCTACTGCGGCTTCTCCCGTGGGAAGTGATACACGTGGAAAGAACCACTTTTAGAAATATGCAAAGGCTTTAATAAATTCTCACATCCGGAACTGAGCTGAGGACAGAGGAGCAGTCGTTGCAAGCATGCCCGAACACTGATATCAGAAAGCTTGAGTTGTCTTCTACATCTACTTAGGCATGCTCTTAGCAACCTATTTCCTTGTACTGGGCTACAACACAGGAGGCGTCATTTTCGCTCATGCTATTGCCAGCCTTTTCTCAACGGCTTTTCGCCGTATCTTGATGGCACCTGCGCCGATTTTTTTTCCGAGGGGGGGCACATGAATAAAGCTTTACAACCGTCGAAGTTACACAACCTGTCGCGAAACTCATATGGACTTCAATCCACCCTTGCACCCTTGCACACTTCTTCAGAATCTTATCGCTCTCTACTCAACTTACAGTACTCGCGGTGGCTGGGCAAAGCACACTTGAATCCGAGGTTTGCTGCCGAGTCACGTGTAGGTACCCCACATTCTCGGGGATAAACTGGGAAATAAAAATATGGGATTTTTCTCTTCGGCATCATGACTGTTTCGCGAAAGCACCTCCAAATGCGGCCCTACGGTCGTCCACTCTATGCCTGTCGAGGCTCAAGCGTGGAAAACACCGGGGGAATCAGAAGCTTATCCTCCAAATTATGCACATAATTCGTCGAGGAAGGCGCAGATGGGGTAGCTAGGAAGTAGTGCTTCCCCCATTTTCATCCTTTCGTCGACATACAAAATTCATCCTTAAACATGCATCTTCTATCTTTGCTCTTCTCTTTACCTATGCTTTATACCATTCCCTTCTTGCAGCTATCAAGTATATCATTCTCTAGCTCGAGGCCTTCTAGCTATGGCGGCGCCTGAGATTGATCTTCCAATCGTTGACGATCTTGGCCGCAACTCCAACAATGAGGACATCCCGAAAGCCGACACCAAGAAAAATGACGATTTTGGACAGAACTCATTCACAGCACCTTCCCAAGAAACCGTTGCGGACGACACATATCCTATAATATATCGCTACCTAACGTTTGAGACTGTTTTACCTCAACCATCAGCGAGAATATCGACAATTGCGTCGGCGCCAGCTCCACCTCCAGAACCAGACCTCAAGAAGTATATTTCGCCTTTCGAGTGGTCAGAGGGCCGGAAGAGCTTTACAGTATGGCTCAGCTGTATTGCTACCCTTATCACGGCTTACACCGCTGGTTCATACTCTCCAGCGGCGCAGCAGATGTCTGACGAGTGGCACGTCAGTGTGGTTGCTATCTATGTTGGCATCACCACTTTTTGCTGTGGCTTTGCAATAGCTCCAATGGTCCTCGCTCCTTTCTCGGAAATCCAAGGAAGATATCCTGTCTTCGTGGCCTCGGGAATTTTGTACTTCATTTGTCAGATATGTTGTGCTGTGACTCACTCATATCCTGGAATGTTGCTTGCAAGATTCTTTGCCGGGTGTGGGAGTTCGGTCTTTTCCACCATGGTTGGCGGTGTTGTCAGTGATCTGTATCATGCAGAGCAGAGAAATAAGCCAATGGCTCTGTTCTCTGGCGGCGCTCTTTTTGGTACTGGACTGGGTCCATTGGTTAGTGGCTTCATTGCGCAAAATACCAATTGGAGATGGATCTTCTGGGTCCAGGTCATCACTTGTGGGCTCCTCATCATAGCTGTCACGCTTTTCCTGAAAGAGACTCGTGGGAGTATTCTCCTATCCCGGAAAGCAGGTGTTTTGAACAAATGGTACGAGGAGCGTGAGGGAGCTGGCTACCTTGGATTCGACATGCCCAGTTCCACTAGGGCGGGAGAGGTGGAAAGCCAACGAATAAGATGGAAGGTCAAATCAGACGAAGAGCGGGAATCAATTGCAAAGATGATCTCCATTTCAGTCTACCGGCCTTTTCATCTTTTGGTCACCGAACCTGTTGTGTTCTTCTTTTCTCTCTGGGTAGCATTCAGTTGGGCGGTACTCTACCTTACCTTCGGCGCTATACCTCTCGTTTTCCAGCGCTCCCACGATTTCAATCTCCAGGAAGCGAACGCCGTCTTCGCAGCAATGATGGTAGGGGCGACGCTCTCCACAGTTCTTTCAATTTACCAAGACCGTCTTCTCGCTTACTACCTTTCTTCCCCATCCAAGAACGATAAGCCAGAGGAGCAAAACTGGATTAGGAGACATATCGACCTCACCTGCCCGGAAGCACGCCTTTACTTCGCATGCATCGAGTCCGCGTTGCTTCCCCTCGGGTTGTTTTGGTTCGGCTGGACCCAGTTCTCCTCAATCCCGTGGATCGTCCCTGCTCTCGCCGTCGGTTGCGCAACCATGGGCATCTATTCGATTTATCTGGCTACCTTCAACTATCTCGCAGATACCTACCATCGATACGCCAGTTCTGCACTTGCTGCCCAGTCATTCTGTCGAAATATGCTTGGGGGTATCTTCCCTTTGGTCACACGGGCACTATTCAATAATTTGACATTTCAGGGAGCTGCAAGCTTGTTGGGTGGCATTGGGGCGCTTTTGACAATCGTTCCGTGGGTCTTGGTGTTCTACGGCCCGAAGATTAGAGCGAGGAGTCGATTTGCGGGAGAGATTATGTGAATGAGACGGCCAACCCCCACTACCAGACCGACATTTTATTGCCTTGGGCTATCCATTTGGAATGACAACAACGCATGCTAGGGACTGGGTTTCAAGTATCGATACATGGAATCTGCTTAGTTCTTTCGGTACTCGACACGCCTCTGCTTCTGATCGCTTGGGACCAGTAGTGGCGAGTTCTTGGGATGGCAAGCAAAAAGCCTTGCTTAGTAGTAGCAGATGAAGTTGCCACTTCGGGAATTGGCTCGTGTGAGACACCAATCCTATGGTCAGCCGCTGCTCTCCCAAGTCTCGCAGAAGAGCATGGGAAGGACATACTTGGAAAGATGGAAGAAGCGTAATATAGAGCTTTTGGATGTTTCAAGCTTGCATATAGAAATATAGTATGCAAATACACAGGCTTTGGACGCCAGATGTCTTGCGCATCAAGAAATGATCTGTGACTCTCGACTCCTCCCGAGGGATCTCGAGCCTAACCACTGCTCCCTCGTCGAATTGCTCAGTGTGACATCAAACAGAAAGTGAATGAACATTGCAATGGACGACTACAATCCTTTGCAGAATGTTTCCACGAAGTTCAACTCCTCTTTTCATAGTTGATCACTGACCTCAAAATAACCTCGCGCGTAAATTGACGGATCTCGGTGATTGAGTATGAAACATTTGGAATTCCTACTGAAAAGTTTCCTTGCTGGCATGCATATCCATCAATAGGTCGGGTATTCAAGCACCATTTCCATCCTTTATGCTTTCGGTTTGGTCAAGGTGTCTCCCAAACGTCTGTCATCAAACTCCAACTTTCAGCTCGAGTAGGCACTCAACTTCAAGGGATAGAGGATAATGTGAGAGAAATTTGAGGGGGAAAAAGCTTCCTAGGGTTCTGCTGATGTCAAGTATCATTTACCATCTCCCCCTCCTTCCATCAACCATCCATCAGATCCCAGCATCTCACCACAAACCCTCGCCCTCACCCAAATAACTCAACCAACCCCTCTTCCAGAACAAATCCCACTCCTTTTCCATATCCTCAACATCCTTCAATTACAAAATACAAAATAGGATTTCCATTCCTCCTGCGCGTTGCGAAAGTCGTCATCCTCGCTAAGCGAGTTTCAAATTGAGTTCATCCCAAATCCAGAGACACGTCCCTTGCGCTTGCAGATCAGGAAGGATCGGCACCAATGCAGCTGGGAAACTCTCCACTGTTCGGGTATACTTACCACGAAAGAGACGTGAGAATGGTGGCCTATTATCCCGAGTTCGGAATTATACTTCGGGGTTTCAAGCCTGCTGAAAAAGGAGGCGCGAAACATCACTTCGCCTCGCCTCATAACAATCAAGTCAAACTCAAACTCAAAAATCCAGTGCAAACAAATCTCAGTTGCCCACTGTATATAAAGCTATCCTGCGCTTTCTCATACATGCCTTTTCCGGCGTTCGCTTCCCCCAAAATGCAGCCCCGCGCTTGAAATGCAGATCCCGTCCCATACTTACAACCAGTAGCCAGCCCAAGCCTCGTAGCGCAAAGAGTGAGTGAGAACCCGGACTTTCAAAGCCCATGTACAACCAAAACGCCTCTCCCCTTCGTCTCATCCCCGAAATCTTTTGTGTCAAAGTAAAACGCTAGAAAGGACAGTAAAGAATCGAAATGTTTGCTCGCATGCTTTGGCATCGAGCCTTTAAACGCTGGTGCCGTTCCCGAAAGTCCCAGTGCTCCATGGCCGCCTAGCATTCATAACCTTCAACACCCCACCCGTAGCATTCGCCGGCAAAGCATAAACCGTCCCATCGATCGTCAAGCTCATTCCCGCTTTCACACTCACGCCCGCATCAGCGAGTGAGCCTGCGGTGACGAGAGGAGGAGCGCAGGTTGTGACGCAAGCTGCGGTGGAGGTTCCGCCGTTCGATTGAGTGAGGCCGCCGAGGGTGGTACTTGGTCCTGTGCCGGTGATGGGCTTGGTGATGAATGTTGAAGCTGTTGGGAGGGTTGGGAAAATAGTCGTCGTGATGACGGACTCGACGCCTCGGCTTCCAGTGATGGTGGAGAGGATCACGGAGGGAGAACCGGTCGGGAAGATGGTTTTTGTGATGACTGATTCTGATCCTGCTGCTCCAGTGATGGTGCTCAAGATCAAAGAGCCAGTCGCAGAAGGAGCGCTGCCTGTAATGGTGACTGTCACAACGCTAGCTGAGCCGGCGGCGTTAGTTGAGGTGGAGAGGAATGTTGATGTAGAGGCGCTTGCTGTGGGTGCTGGGACTGTGACCGTCACGACTGTTGGAGAACCAGCTGCATTTGTAGAGGTTGAGAGAATGAGGGATTGGAGAGATTGAAGAGATGAAACTCCTCCACTGTTTGCGGTTGAGGTACTTCCTGAAGCTCCACCGGAAACAGTGACGGTGACGACGCTAGCTGGGGATCCTGCACTGCTGACAGTTGAGAGGAAGGTTGAGGCAGATGGAGTAGGGGGTGCAGACCCCGTGACAGTGATTGTGACAACGCTAGCGGATCCGGCTGCGTTAGTGGTCGTGGAGAGGATGAGAGATTGGAGGGACTGGAGGGAAGAAACTCCAGTTGGGACAGCCGAGCCGGTGACGGTAACCGTGACGACGCTGGCTGAGCCGGCGGCGTTGGTCGAAGTGGAGAGGAAAGTTGAAGTAGATGCAGATGCGGTAGCAGAGCCGGTAACAGTGATTGTGACCACAGTTGGGGAGCCAGCTGCATTTGTGGAGGTTGAAAGGATCAAGGATTGAAGAGAAGAGACAACTCCGCTGCTAACTGCACCAGAGTTCTCTGATGAAGTGCTGGCACTTGGGAACACAGTCCTGGTAACAACAGATGGTTGACCTGCAGGACCGGTAATGGTAGAGAGAATGAGTGATGGAGATCCAGTTGGGAAGATAGTCTTTGTGATGACTGACTCGAAACCTGCAGAGCCGGAGATGGTTGAGAGGATGACTGAGCCAGAAGGTCCATTTGTTGGTGGTCCAGTTGGGGAAGATGAGTTTGAGAATGGAGGAAGGCCGGTAGTTCCATTACCGAATGGAGGTGGGATACCTGTAGAAATAGGCTTTGACGGTACGCCTGTTCCAGTACCGGTGAGAAGAGGAGGAGAAGTCTTGATAATGGTTGGGCCAGTGCTGGTCGAGTTCAGGACACCGCTAGTTTGAGACGAGGTGAACTGGGATGAAATGGCGGATGAAGTAGAGTTGACAACAGCAGTGGAATTGGCAACCTTGGTTGGGATGGTGGTTGGCTGTGAAGCTTGTTAATATCGTTCGGACATTCATTGACAAATTAGAAGACTTACGAAAGCAGTTGTTGTTGTGGATACAAGAACGGTGCTATCACCGGTCTGTGTAACAGGGCATGTCGTCGTAAAAATCGTGGTCTTCGTTACAAGGTGGCCGTTAGTACAGCTTGGGTTGTTGATACATGACGTGATTGTGTCGATGACGGTAGAGGTGATCATTGAGGTTGTCAAAGCCCTCGATGATGTGGTGGTTCCAACGGCATTGAGCGAGCTGGAAGTTGATGTGGTGAGGCTTGTAGCCAATGAAGAGGAAAGTGTTACGGCTGATCAATTAGCAAGGCCACATCTAGGAAGCTTTTAAGACTACGTACTTGATACTGCTTGACCATTTCTGGTGATAGTACTCAAACGAGCCTTGGTGACAGTGATGACCTGTTCAGTGGTCAAGTACTGAAGCTCGTACGAAGTGACAACCTCGACAGAGTTGGTGTCAATAGCCGGTGCTGAAGAGTTTTGAGCCGAGGCAAATCCACCGAATGCCAGAACGGCCGGCCAGATATATGCAGCCTTCATTTTGAATGTAAAACGTGTCTTTGGAACTTTCTAAGTTGGGTTGGCAGCTGTTTTGAAAAGGTAGTCCCAGCCCGATCAACGAGTGTGGGCGTGAGAGAAAAGAGTGTGAAAAACAACGTCCAAAACAAGAACCAAAAAGAATGTGGTTGTTGAAGCTGAAGAGCTAGTGAGGGGAAAGAAGATGAGATGAGGATGAGAATATCACCAATGAAGGTTGGAAGATACTCTTATAACTCTTGAGGATGCAAGCCATGGGTGGATCTAAATCAGGATTTTTAACGAAAGCACCAATGTCAGCAGAGTCTGATGTATTTGAAACGGCATCGCGGATATCAGATGAAAGATCACCCAAAAGCCACCGCCGCATCCACAAACGGATGAAGACCCCAGTGCCATAATTTGTTTGACCTTGGGTGACTGCCAAGAACATATGTACGGTGGACGCCAGCCTCTTGGGAATGACGGCAGGAAGCCGTGGGAAGGCCCATGTTTTCAGCGATGTTGACCACTCAGAACAATTATCTGGATCCGAAGGCGGATACTAACCATGTTATTGATCCTCCACAGCGTGGGAAATCGAATTTCCCTCAGAATGATTATGTTTGAAGGTTAATCGAGGATGTTTAAGCGAGCGACTGCGCACAAGGAGAAAAAGAAGGAGTGTGGAGGGATCTTCAAAGGCTTCGGACCCTGTAGAGCGGGGAGGCTCTCACGATCACCCCTGCGATTGAGTCGATCTTCCGAGAAGCCCTGCAGAGCAGCTCACATCAGTGGCTTCACTGTTTCTGGTTTTAGTGGAGATGTTGCGTATGCGAACGGAGTGGACAGATGAGAGAACCACGAAGGGGAAAGCACTGGGAAAAGAAATTAAACCGCACAAAACAAAACCCCGATAGAGACTGAGAGATTTTGAGAGAGAGAGAGGAAAGAGGGTGTCTGGCATATGATTACGTGAGGCTCTAGCATGAAGGAGGCTCCTTGAGCATCCTGGGATTGAGCGGCTGTGCCCTGATAAATCCGGCATCGTATGATATTAGGTGCGATTGGCAACCTCGAACAATGCCATCCTTCGATGACAGCTTAGAAATTCGAGCTGAACAGGTAAACAGATCGCTCTTTCGAGACGAACATATGCACCAATAAACTCAATGGGCTCTATTCTACTCAAGCATCGATGAATCAAGGCTGGAACAAGATGCGACGACCTGTAGAACAGTGCTCAGGAGTAAACGGCGGTGGCGTGGTGAGTGAAGGCATAACGATGCGGCCTCGAAAGGGCGGAGAGGCGAAATGAGAGGAGCAGAGCTGTCGTTATCGCTATCAAAACCACACAGCTCCATCGCGGGGCAGTTGCCATTCGGTGATGGCTGTTTCGTTTCGTGTTTGAACTTGGAGGGTTTGGTGGGGTTGGATCATGCCGAGGGCGGTGTCTTGGTGCTGAGGGCCGCGGCTGGCTTGTGCGGGACTGTGGGAAGAAGCGAAAGATCGATGATGGGACGAGAGGATGTGAGATGGGATGAAATTAAGGATTGCCAAGGAGTAGGAGAGGATGAGAAAAGGAGCGAAAGGCATCGTCACGACAAGCTTTGCCAAGAAGTGCCGCAGTGAGAGTGTCGCGGATTCTGAACGCTGAAGGCGAGGGAGAGGGCGGAGCCAAGCGATTGGTAGGGAGGGATGACGCCTCTTTCAGGGGTAACTTCACCCCCATCTCGCTGAATCTGCAGCACGGCAGAGTGCCGGGTCCATGCCGACTGCATCCCACCACATCTGTGGCTCGACGTACAACCACATGGCTACCGCTCCCCGTCTTCAACCTCCAACGGCAATTCTCACGTCAAAATGTGCTTGCCCTGCATGCAGCAGCGGATGGCCGTGGTGCGATACACGTAGTGCTGCCTTCGTATAGTATATAGAAGGCTGGTGTCTCTCGACAGTAATCTTCCTTCACAACCTCGCCTCATCCATGCCATTTCGAATTTCCAAAGGTTCTCCGAATAGCTCAATCTGAGCTCCCTCGACACGAACCCGACTTCATTGAGCGATCGATCATTGCAAGCACACTGTGTTTCCTAGCGCAACCGCCGACATCGAGCTCAAGAAATGTCACCACCGCGGCGGAGTCTTCGTTCACAACATAATGAAGATATATATGGCCATCCTGGAGGTGTAAAGAGCGGTCGATATAGTGTTGATATAGTCGATGTGTTTGGTATGAACTGGGGCGTTCTTGGGGCGCATGGCTGCGTGTTGGAAACGGCTTCGGTGCCCCAAGTTGATATATCCTGTATGTTTTATGGCAGCAAGTGGCTGCTTGTTCTTCGTTTCGCTGTATGCTATACTACACCATTCGAGTGTTTGGTGTCATGTATCCGAACGGTATCTAGTTTCTCTGATCGAATGCTGGTTAGCGGAGAAACGACATGCTGCTGGCTTTTTGCTTTTCGTTACATTTATGGTGGAAACCATCTCTCGATAAGCCCAATTCCTTTCCCCTTCCATACGATTCAGGGCCTCGAGCCTTTCCATCGCGAACATAAGAGGATTCGGTGTCGGCAGCAAGCCTTGCCAAGGTTGCCAGAGTATAGCAGCGAAGACTGCAGTACCGTGACAAGAAAATCTCGGGATGGTCTTGAGATAAAATCCGGTTGTGTTGGAATACCCACAACAAGAGAGGTCTTTTGGTGCTCTAACTGCTGGAAATAAAATATTGGAAACTGGTAAGAGATCTCGGAAAGAGCGTTGGCTTGATCCGAATTGGGGGGTCGTTCTTTCCTCGCCATGTCTCCCTCTTCCTAACAGAGTTTTATCTCCGTCTCTATCTTTCTTCCTTTTTTCACATACGAATACCACAAGTTTTTCATCAGTTGTCGGGAATCCATCTCATTTTGGCCTATACATTCATTTCAATATGGCTTCTATACCACGTCTTCGAGAAATTTTTACGCGAAACAAGTCCGACAATACCTCTGACAACGAAGGCATCCAAATGACTCGGCCCAAAAACCAAGCCGATGCCCCAGCAGTTGCATCAGATGCGTTGATGCGACCAGCAGATCCTGCGGGAGGAATGGGACGGCACTTGGGGTTATGGAGCACTACAAATCTAATGTCTGTACAATCCCAACCCACCTTCGCGTTGTTGATCTCTAACGAGACGCAGAATTGGTCGCATCATCGGCACAGGAATATTCTCGACTCCTTCCAGCATCACATCCGATGTCGGCTCAGTTGGAGCAGCTCTCTCGTTGTGGACTGCTGGTGCACTCATATCCTTCTGCGGTCTAGCGGTCTGGCTTGAACTTGGCTGCATGTTTCCTAAGTCTGGAGGGGAGAAGGTATACCTCGAAAAGGTCTACCAGAAGCCCAAGTTCCTTGCAACGATTATCTTCTCGGTCCAGGCTATTCTCCTTGGTTTCACGGCTCAAGGATGCATCGTTTTCGCTTCGAATATCCTCCTCGCCGCCGGTCACAACGCAACACCATGGGAATCGAGAGGCATAGCTGTTGCAGTTATCACCTTTGTCACAATTTTGCACACGGTTGCGCCCAAAATTGGTGTCAAGTTGATGAATCTGCTGTCGAGTATCAAAGTCATCGTCCTCTTGTTTATAGTCGGTACCGGATTAGTCGTTCTTTGAGGAGGGGTCAAGAGTATTCCGGATCCGAAAGCCTCCTTCAGACATTCCTTTGCAGGCTCGGTACATTCTGCTGGCCCATATGCAACAGCACTTTTCAAGGTTATTAATTCTTATGCTGGGTGGAATAATGCTGCTTATGTCCTTAACGAGGTCAAGGACCCTCAACGGACACTGAAAGTTTCCGCACCTCTTGGATTGTTCATCTGCGCAGTTTTGTTTATACTTGCAAATGTAGCAGTAGGTCGATTCGGCTGCTTGATACTCACCTCCCATCCTGGGTCCTTCTCTCCTTCTGACACAATCTCCCATCTTGTCCCTGGCTCCCATCCAAACATCAGTCCTATCTTGACATCGTCTCTCACTCTGGCACAACCTTCCATGCTAACACCAACTAGTATTTCACCGCAGCAACACCCCAAGAGATCACCAAAAGCGGAACAACAGTCGCCAGCTTCTTCGTCGGCAAAGTCTGCGGCCCAACGGCCCAACGTGCCATATCCGTGTTCATCGCTTTGAGCGCCCTGGGTAACGTTCTCACTGTGACCTTCGCACAGGCCCGAGTCAATCAGGAGCTCGCAAAGGAGGGTGCTATTCCGTTCTCTCGCTTCTGGGCCTCTAATTGGCCCAATAAAGCGCCGGGTGCAGGACTGTTGCTACATTTCATACCAAGCTTGATTGTGATTGTTGCTATCCCCGCCGGCGACGCTTATGTGAGTCCGAATATTTTCTAGCACTTTCCAATGCACGCAGAGCAACTGACAACGAGATAGGCATTCATCCTCGACGTCGAAGGCTACCCCCTCGCAATAATCAACCTCTTTGTCGTTCTCGCCTTCCTCTACCTCCGCTACGACGAGCCCATCTCCCCGCGCCAACACTTTAGGGCTCCTCTCCCCATGGCCCTTGTCTTCCTCGTCGCTCAGCTCTTCCTCATCGTTGATCCGTTCCTTCGACCTCCGAAAGGCCAAGGTGATACTGGGCTGCCGTACTGGCTTTATCCGCTGGTGGGAATTGCGGTGTTGTTGATGGGTGCACTTTATTGGTTGGTTTGGATGGTGCTTTGGCCGATGTGGGGTGGTTTTGAGTGGGAGGAGAAGAAGACGGAGTTGGTGGATGGGACGGTTGTTAGGGAGTTCGTTAAGAAGAGGGATTGATTTTTCGAATTTTGAGATAGTGAGGATTGAAGGATTGTTACAGAAGCATAATAGCGTTGAAACCTTAATGTTTAGAAGCTGAATAGCTAGCGGAGCGAATTCTATCTTTTCAAGACACAAGAAAGATCCACTGAGTGCGTGCCTTGCTGAGGACTGTCTTAGCCAGAAGGTGCAAGATAGTGTTAGATAGCGCTATTGCCTAATTTCAATGCAGTGCCAACGTCACTTCTCATATTGTTCGACGCAAGAATTGCTCTTTTCGTACCTTTAAACTTTTGAAAATCTGTTGGGGCTTTCCTTTGGTAAGTAAAGAAAGCACCCCCCACAATGCCTCACTTTCCCCTCCCATCTTGTCCTCTTTTTCTCTTCTCTCTTATTCCCTCTTCTCCATCCTTCTTTCAAAGCTCCCAACGCACCACGAGCTTAACAATACCCTTCTCTATACTTGTATACCTCTCAAAACATCATGGCAACCAATTATTTTCTATCTTTTCTGTGAGTATCACCCGTCAGGCCTCTAGGCTCACCTCCCGGTGTTGCCAGCTTGCTATTGTGTTGATCATGCTAATGAACATCTAGGGATGTAAATCAGTGTAGATTCCTCTCGTCGCCGCAGCCGAACCAAAATCTCAAGCCGGAGGCTACAAGCCGTCAAGCCATGTAAAGAACTGAGGATATCATCTGATGTGGATGTCTCTTGTTGCTAGGGGAGAACAAAAATCCCAGACTGGAAGCCAAGCCCAGTCGTGACATGCAAAGACCCGAGGAGGTCAACCAGTGTGGAGTTCTCTTCTCGTCGGAACCGAAATGAAATCTTAAATCGGTGGCTGCACCCTATTATGGCATGTAATGACCTGAGAATATTAATCAGTGTGGATTTCTCTCGGTGCTAAGGGGGAACGGAATTTCATGATCAGAAGCTAAGGCGTGTCGTGACATGTAAAGACCTAAGAATATCAACCAGTGTGAGTATCTCTTGGGTCCGGAAGGAACATAGTGACCGGATGCTAGTAATGACCCAAAGTGACCTGAGAATATCAATCAATGTGGATTTATCTCGTCGCCGGAAGGAAACGGAATTTCTTAACTGGAGGCAGGGGCGTGTTATGGCATGTAAAGACTAGTGGATATAAATTAGTGTGAAAGTCTCTCATGCTCTGTAAATGACACATCTTTATTTTTAATTACAGCTGGAGACATTTAAATAAGGAAAAAGCTAAATTGGTCACCTTATAGCTGAAAAATAGTGCGCCCAAGGTATCATTTTTAGCTATGTTGTCAATAGGGTGTAAACATCCTAAGTACTTTAAGCACCGTGAATCACTTAAACAAGGCAAATCCGGAGAAAAGAGTAATGGTAATAGTTTATTTTCCTACAGAGAAACGTCTATTCATAAACCGGAGCATAACCCAATGACTAATAATAACAAGTTAAGTGCCTGATGCACCATCTTTTCCACAACCTTTATACCCAAACGCCTCGCTCACAATGATCTACAGTACCATGCTAACCAATCTTAGTACTTGCGTCCCTCCAAAACATCGAACAAGCTATACAATCTATCCGACTTGGCCTCAATCTCGACTGCCAATTCCTGCAATTTCTCAGCCAATGCCTTTCGCTTTCGTTTGCTCAAGCTGGCATCATGAGTGTCGTAGAGCGCCTGAATTTCAGCCCTCCTTTGCTTCAGGTGGAAGATCTCGTCTTCCGTGTCCTTAATTACTCTGGCCAATGCCAGATTAGGATCCTCAGCCGGCCGAATTGTCGGCTCATCTTCGTAGTCATCCGGGACTGGCATGCGTTGCGAGACTGGGATTGGTTTTGGGATCTGGAGAGATGCTTGGATATCCTTCAACTTGGTCTTGTCGCCAACTGAGAGGATTCGAAAGCAGATCAGGCAGTTGCTGCTGCTGTGTTTGTTGTGTGGGCAAGCCTTTTCTAAGACTTTGTTGGTTTGCTTGGAGATGTCCTTGCGTTGTTTGGCGTGCTTTTGACTGCCAATCTCGATGTCTGGGATGATGAAAGCGGATGTCATGTCGTCCGTTTCAACTTCATGGTGCGTTTTCGAGTGGACAACAGAGGCCTCAGAGTGATGTCTTCTGTGTGTTTTGCTCTGGTCGCGTTGGTGACCAGCTGATTCCTCTCTGACTGAGAGAGCTCCGGTTTGAGTGAGGCTTCTATGACTTCGGACGCTATGTATACTGAATCGACCAGTGACATCTTCTTGGTCTCGATCGATGGCATTTGTGCCACCCAGAGCTGGCTCATGGTTTTCGATTTGATGGTGATTCATTTCCTCTCTGGCAGAGAGGCGTCCGGTGTAAGCCTGGCTTCGGGCGCTGTGTACACTGAAACGGCCAGTATCATCTTTTTGGCTTTGGGCAATAGCTCCTTTGTCGCCGAGAGCGCGAACATGGGTTTTGATTCCGTGGAGCCAACCTTCACCAAGTTCATCATCGAAATCTGAGCCATCTATGGTTTCTTCGACATTATGGACAACAGTACCAGCATTCGAGGCATTGCCCAAGGAATGATCAGTGTCATGCATGCCATCAATGTTTTGGCATGTGCAACGAGCGGTAAGTTGGGTTAGAAGACTCTTTATCTTCGTGATAGCAGCCTTTTGTCGCTTGGCAGCCTTGCCTAGGTTGGCTTTCTCATCTTCGAGTCTGGCGATATTTTGCTCAGCCTCTGTAGAAAGCTCGTGTCTGAGATTGTCGATATATTGTTGAACCTCTTCTTGGTATTGTGAGAATTGGTTGTTAAGTTGCTTGTATCGCTTGCGTTCTTCGGCAGTTTGATCGATGGCGGATGCCTTATCGGCCTCGCTCGTTTCGAGCTTGTGCTCAAGTTTCGCAATGCGCTCGTATGCCCCCGTAGCTTGGTCCATGGCTGATGCCTTTTCGGCATCGCCCGTGTTGAGCTTTTTCTCGAGTTGTGCAATGTGTTCGTATGCCTGGCCGGCTTGTTTCATGGCCAATGACTTTTCATCTTCAAAGGCTTTGAGCGCGTTTTCAAGATCATTGATATGTTTGTGTGCTTCGGTGAGTCGTCTCATTGCGGTTTCCTTTTCGGCCTCATTCGTTCTGAGCTTGATGCTCTGATCGGAAACGCGTCTTTGGCTTGCGAGGAGCAAGCTCTGGAGGGATACGTAGGAAGCTACACGTCCTTGAAATCATGTTAGCTGTTGAAGATCAAAGGTGGAAAAGAGAGATTGAAGCGCATACCTGACTCTGCTTCACGGCGTTCCTTGCCGTGGTTATCACCTTCACCCAGGTCCAATCCACTGTCTGCACGGATTTGGTCCTCCAGCTCCCTTTTCTCGTGAGCCAATTTGATATTCGTGTCTTTGATGTGGTTCAGTTCGTTTTGTTGCTGAGTATTTTGAGTTTCGACTCGAGTGACTCGCGCTTTGAGCGCCTCGATGAACTCGTAGATATCTTCTTCGTCATCAGGCACAGTGATTTGCGAAACTGGTCCGAAACTGGCGATTTGCATGATAAGGTCCTTGCTCTTTGAGCGCTGGGCCTTTGCAGAACCATGCGCGAAAGTGGGAGCGACGCTGGCTTGAATGCCATTTGGCGCGATGGAGGTGTCCTTATTGACACCAGGAATGCAAAATGACAGTACGGTCGGGTTTGGTGTCGTGGTATGTGTGATTGAACCAGTTGTGTTCTCGGTATGGGTTGTCTTTGGCTTCTCTTGAGCCCTGAGATCATCGTTTTTGGTAATGGAGTAGGTGGCAGCTACAGCAGCTTGAGCTTGCTTGTGAGCGCGAGGCTTTTGTTGTGAAGGTTTGCATGGTGTTTCGTCTTCGAATGGTTGTCTCTTCGAGGAGACATTGGATGAGATTGGAGCGCGTTGTGGTCGTGTTTGGCCACTTGAAAAGCGGGTATTCTTCGCTTGGAGGGATTTGGCGGAAGGTCGATTTTGACCGAGGAAGGAGTTATCAGAGTCGTCCGCGACATGTGCTTGGAGTTCCGTGAGGGTTCGTTGCTCGCCGCTGATAGTGCGACTGGCGTATGAGACGTATGGCGAGTCTTTTGCAGACTTTTGGGTTGAGGGAGGAGGCACGTTCTCCTTCCGCTCCATGGATGTAAGACGATTCAATTCCGATCGTTTTGGTGTATGGTTAAGCTTGTAGCCATTGATGGTAACAAGAGGAGAGCTGGCTGGGCCAGAGTATTCGACCCGTGGGCCTTGGTGTTGATTGCTGTTGTTTATGTTGGTTTGTAGACGCGTCGGAGCGCGACCAACTTCGACTGAGAAGGTATCATCGCTTCCAGCAGATGAGAAGTTGGGGAAAGCTTTGCTGAGGGCTGATGTATTGAGTACGTACTCCGATTGAGGGCGTGGCTCCCAGCGGGCGTACTTCTTCGCGGTGTCGCGAAGCTCAGGGAGTTTGCGCGACTGATGAGAGAAGTCGCGCGAATCGAGGATCTCGGTCGAGGCGAAGATTTCATCGCGTGCTGGATTGAAGTCGGACTCGGTGAGAGTCGAGTCGGCCGAGACAGTGCCATGGTTGGAACCTGTCGACGACGCGACGGAGAATGAGTTGTTGAAAGGCATGATTGAAGTGAGAAGAGTAAAGAGGATTGAAATCAACAGCGCGAACGCGAACACTGATTGACGATTGAAAGTTGCATGTGCGAGAAATGGGGTGGGGGTTGCTGATGCGGTCCTCTGGAGAGAGGAAAAGAGGAGAGGGAGAGGTCGGGACCAGACGCGTGAATTTCAGCTTGGTAAACAACGCTAAATCCATGCAGAAAATCTGTGGCGCTAGGACGCTTTCGCCTGCCAGCTGCAGCCACCCGACGAGCCTCAACGGCTTTTTCATCCAATAGAAATGCACAATTCACTTTTGCTCGCTTCACCCAATCACACCTCACAGTCCTGATCAAACTATTTCGAGTGCAATCCGATACATTAAACTCAATGTGGGATTTTTTGGATTGGGCCAGCATGATTGGCCAGCGGCAGCAAATTTCCCGTTTGCCGTCTTCCAGTTTCAACAGCGGAGTGAGAGACTGCTGTATTGATGAAGGAGGCCAACAGCGCCGAGGGAGGGTTTTCTAAATACTTTGGTATGCTGCATCGCATTCCTTGTCCACCCTGCAGCCCTATCGCTACGTGCCGTGCCTCGCACCCAATCAGTGACACAGCAGCATGCTTCAGGCTCTTCCCGCTGTAACTCCAGGATGTGAACCTTGCTGCTGATCCCCCGCGTTTCACCGTCCTGAAGCGAAATGAGCTGTCGTTTTGTTGTTTCTCCGACGGGTCCCGAGAACTTGAAGGGCTGCCATCGCACCACTCACATTCTGCAGCCTTCAGCGGTTTTGTGATGGTTGAGGTTGTTGGACTGCTGAGCCAGTTCAAACACGTTCCCGTACGCCCGGCATGAAGCATTGCCACCACCTCGGCAGGCAGATCAACAACATCATTGTGTGGTCTTCTAGAGCTCTTCTGCGCATGCGAATGGTAAGTCAATAACCAACCGTCTCGCGTGTCTGCAATTCGATGCAGCTGCGTGTTCCCTATGTACCCTATGCATCCTCTATGATAGTCCTACAGGCGTCACAACTTCACCAGCCACGCGTCAGTGGAGCGGCACCAAAATCAGAATACACAATTGCGAATCTACCCTCACTCCCCTTCTACGGCAAAGAATAACATAACGAGGATTCTTTACCTTACCGGAAACACACATACTATGAGGGTTGGAATCGAGTGATGGCGAATTCTGCCTTGCTGCTACCGGCGATTATCTACCGCAGATCTCTGGGCAAGGCCTTCATGTCAAGCACACCTCCTTACCACACTTGCAAGTAAAGCAATACAGTGTTACAACTTGAAACGGCACAACTCTGAACCGAGTCTTCCGACACTCTGCGGGCAACAGGAATTGCAGGAGGACGTTGAGGACGAGAACAGAGCGGCAACCGAATAACAACGCTTCCCGTATGAGGGCTGTATCCGTTGTGTATTATTCCCTCCTCTCGGCTTCACCTCGAACACAGCTAGTATGTAATGCAGAGATTCCTCAAGCTTCTATTAATCTACAGAGACCATAGCTAACTTTCTTGCAGGATGCATCCACAAATACCATGGAGAAACGTAACACACAGAAGTCTGGAAACCACGTCCACATATCTAAGCACGAGTAATTACAATGCCGCATGGAGTATCAAAGGAGGTGGGTTTGGAAAGGCTTGCAATAGAACAAGAGGTGTTGAAAACGTGAGGGTAGATATGGCAAATCAAATCGAGAGCGCACTGTACCCTTTGGATTGCCGGGACGTTCGGTACATACTTGCACTTACGTGCAACCCCAGCGCCGAATTTGTCAAAATACTTGGTCCATTTTTGGCAGAGAACTTGATGGAGTCACATTTCCCTACTGGGCAGCACGGCTTACCATCAAATACATCCCTTCTACTCCCGATTCAAATTGGAGTGGATTGGGTAACTGCCTGTGACTATCCGCCAAAGTGCGTTATCTATAACTCATGCAGAGACAATCAGTCAGAAATTTTCGCTTTCATGTTGAAGTTTCTTCCAATATCGGAAGGTTATTTGAAATTCAACGAGGGACTTGAGCTTGTCTCTGTATTGCTTCCTCATTTTCCATCAGCACAGTCTGGCATCTACGCCACGGCTATTGTGCTAGCCTTGTCATGGGGCCTGGATCCGGCCAGTCCCTCAACTAAATACTTGCGCATACATTCGGATTAGGCCAAAATAGTCAGAGGCGATTTACTACGTGAAGAGAGTAGAATGTTACAGGATATCGCCATAGGTACCCATTCCGCTTGTCCAAAGGGGCCAGATTCTCCTTTGGATTTAGAACCATTAGCAGAAAGTCAACTGGTCGAGCGGCTGTGTAGTCAATCCGACTTCTCTCAATCATCACGGTCCCAGCAGACTACTGGAGAAGATAGAATTTCACAAACATCCGAGTCTTCTCATCATTCAGAGAAGGAAGAAACGGGAATTTCTACAACTACGGCCGATCATGAGCCACTCATCCTTCGAATACTCTCCTAGCTCAGGCAATTATCAAAGTCACCTCATAAAGCCAAGGAGGTTCAAGCCCCACATCTATCCCAGCATTCCCGCCATCCAGATAATGAAGCTGCTATCATAAAGTTCAGGTATCAGCTTCATCCAAAATCAATTCATTTAGCCCTTGCCCTGAATGTGACATAGATTCCCTTCACACTAGGCATCTGAATTCCACAGAGAGGAGGCGCAATGGCTTGAGTTATATCCGGGTAGCTATCCTGACTCTGACGCTTCACGCGATCACTTGCCCATCCGATCTGTTTAATTATATCCTGCAATTCTGTCCCAACGCCTTCAGCTCCTGCAGCGTCGTCTTTGCGGACTATAGCATCTGTTTCGAGGCTACGAAGATCCATTCTATTGTCCGTGATCACTAAGACCTTAGCTACCTAGATACCCTTGCTTTCGGGCACATCCTCCGGCTATTCTTTCTCTGCACCAACAAGTTCGCCTGTAAACTCGACCGTTCCGAACTCGTACTGCCCCCTAGCGGGAATCTCTACCCTGCTGGGACGAAAATTGGATATTAAGACTACATTCTTAGCTACTAGGTTGAAGATTGAGACGTAAAGTGTGACATGGCCAGTGTTTCACAGTGTGATGTACAAAGCTTGGCCAGCGTAGAGAACATGGTTGGGGTCAGTTAAGGGCATGCGCTGCCCTGAATCGACCCAGCCGTATTCGACGTCAAGACCATGTGCCCAGGGTTTTAGGCTCTTGAGTGTGAGGAGGTGGTGTGCTTTGACGAGATTCTTAAGCACAACCATAGACTTTGCGATGTTCGTTTTCAATTCACTCTCTATCTCGACACTCCATTCGCGGAGCAGCCCCAGAGAAGAGTTAATCTTAAGGCGAGAACCTTCGTTACCTTCCTTACTGACCGTGGCGAGACTGGAGAACTCTTCAGTTGGTTCAGCGCTTCTAGGATACTCTGATGAATCGATGTATGAGACGGTTTGCCTCTTAAAGTCGTCATCTCCACGAATGAAAACCGGGAGAAGATCCAGGGCCTTGGCTACTAGTATCCCATGTGCCCCGGTTGGTATATCATGAAATTGATTCTCCCATTCCATCTAGACAGACGACAGGACACGCCGACATGCGTGACTTGTGCGACAGCGATTTGTTTGGCCGGTATAGCCGTACCCTCGCTGAAAGGCATGATGGCATATTTATCACCTTCCGAGACGCCATGAAGCCTCCCACTAGCGAGATTGAAAGCTTTCTCCGTTCGCGCCACGGCAGTGATCCAGAAAGCGTCCCACTGCCGGTGGTGAAGCAGAATCGCTTAATTGGGCCTTCAACGTCAGGATACTGTTCTGGGAGCGTTCGAGACATCCTATCCCGAACGTGGAGCAGTACGCCTCTCCAGGACGCCTGGGTGGAAAGAGCGTATGTCAAAGCCTCCGTGAGAGCGCCCATCCGTTTCCCGTTGGGAAACGGCCTTTCAAAAGCGCTTCCCGATACCGTTGCCCTACCACTCGGACAACGTTGGGGTTCCCTCTTGGAGGGAAATCCGTACCGATGGTTCTTTGATCGAACATCGTTTGGATATGGTGCCAGACTTCCGGATACTCAAGAGGAGTCATTGCTTTGACACGCGTTGGACCTCGTGCCATGCTTGCAGAGTGATAACAGTCCAGAATAGCAGGGATATTGTTTGTACGTTTTGTCAAGCTCCTCAAGAAATCGAATATCTCAACGTCCGTAATACCGCGGAAGTCGCCTGGTGTCGTCTCTTCAATATCCAGTGGCACGATATATTAAAGACGCTAACGAGTTTCTTTAGCCGTGTTGTCCTTGTCCCTCTCTAGTAAACCGCCGTGCCCGCTATAATAGACTACGTCGGCGTCTTCAGGAGATGTTTGCTGAAGTAATTGTTCCTAAGCTGCAATGATACCATTTCTGGTCGCAGGAAATGAGCTGTGTCCCTCAGTATAACATATGGTGCAACTGAAATCATAGAGTCGTAGAACTGCTTCTATGGTAGTTAGGTCCGTCGCTGGTCCGGTGAGCCTTTCGGTAGGGCTGCCGATTAAGAGTGCTCGTTTTGCGCCGCTTTGTGACGGAACTGCTGTCAAGGACATGTTGAGGGAGCAATGATTACTATTCCAGAGCACTGTTCCAAGTTAGAAGGAAATGCAAAAAAGTGAAAAGGGTGTAATCGTAGTAGATACAGAAAATGTGAGTAGTTTCAGTATTAAGAGGGCTTCAATCGAACAAAAGTCAGAACTGTGAAGGTCTTGCTAGTGCAGCATATAGAATAGAACTTGGGCCTATTTTTTGTTCCTAGTTTCACATGTTATCTTAGTTCCACATCCTCTGCCTTCTAGCTAAAAGTTGCCTATTCTTTGAACGCTAAACTTGGCGGGAAGACGGGATATCGCGTGAGCGGCAAATCCCAGGCTTCAGCTCTTCAGCCATGACAGCGAAAACCGGTTTAGAAATGGGATAACTCATCTATTGGGCCAATCTCACGATGTTTCGCATACTAAGCTCTGCAGCTTCGTTAAGGCTGAGGCTAGCGCTCCTCCCAGTCGGACAGGGTTATAGGCGGCCTAATTCCAGCCGTTCCAAGCGCCAAGATAGATAACTAGGTGTTCTGTTCTTATTTCACCTCGCAGAACGCTGGCTCGGCAACATCAAAGGACCGATCATGGACAAAACCTCCCCAAAAATTCTAGCCGTCTCCTGGGGCCACCTCGAGGTCGATGGTCTTAGTACCGGGAAGGACTTCAAGCTCTTCCCCGGTGGTGGTCGCGCTTGGGACTGGAACGAGACAGGCACGCGGCACAAGCCTGGTATCCAACCTGCTGACGTCGAGGAGCTCATCTCTCACGGTGCCACTACTGTAGTCCTCTCGCAGGGTATGGACATGAAATTGCATGTGGACCAGGCCACCTTGACGTTCCTCCAAGAAAAGGGGATCACAACTCACGTCGCGGAGACTCGCCAGGCTGTGACAATTTACAACACGCTGGCTGAGAATACACCTGTTGGCGGCCTCTTCCATTCTACCTGCTAGTTCTATGGATTGTCTTTCCTGTGAGTGGGCACGCGTGTTCAAGCCCGAGCTGAGGAATAACCATTGCTAACTAGGCGTCTATTAGAGAATCTCTCTCATCAGCAACGGTGCTACAGCAGAGGCTGCGGTAACGACCGCTATGTCTGCCAAAAAGTACTTAAATAACGCGACGGCTCTACACGGGCCGACTTGTGGAATAATTTATAACAATGTATATCCATAATATAAACCCCAAACACCTCCCTTAATACACTACTTCTAAATGCAAATGAAGGTAAAAGGACTTCTTATATTAATTCCCCTCGCAAGTCTCACTCGACCCTTTCTCGCCGCAAGCTCTTCTAATGCTTCCTTAGTCTATATACCTTAGCTCCCGAAGTTTAATGCCATGCTTAACGTACACATGATTCTTAAACTCATTCACATTATCAAGAACGAGACCTTACTGATCTCGGCACTGTTATAAGCTTTCCTCTTAAGGTCTTGCACATCAAAACAGGGGGAGTGGAGTGGAAGGAGTTGATATTGCTTGGCATTCCCCAAGCGAAAATTCCGGCCCCACCAAACAAGCTTAATCTGGAGCACAGCCGAGGAGACAACATATTCTTCGTCATTTGATATGCGCACTGTTGCTAGGCATGACATAGCCATCCCGAAGAACGCTCTTTAGTCCTTTGTTGTCGTCGACCTACCTTTGTAGTACGAGGTTGCAAAATGCCTGTGCCGAACTGAATCCCCTCAACTCTCCGGATGAGAGCACATCCAAATCGCGGGCACATGCTTGCCCAGAAGTCGAAACAGCCATGCTTCCAAGCCCGGTCTTGAGCTTTACGATACCTTCAATCCACGATAATACACCACTCGAATGTCGAATATATCACCCTACATGTCTTACCCCGACGGCAGTCTCGCAGCTTGCGGATTGGCACAAAAAAGCTGCCATTGTCGCACATCCATATGCGCCGCTTGGGTACGTATCTGATCCAAGAGACCGTTCCGTGGTACTCATTCCCGAAACATGTCTTGCAGATTGTGTGAGGGTCGCTCGGAGCTTGTACCATGCTACAATCAAAGAACTTAGGGGCTGACTTTTGAGAAATAGTGGCAGCTATGATGACCCGGTTGTCGATCTGGTAGCGGGAACGATTCTTAAACAAGGATTCATTGTTGGCACATTCAACTTCAGGTACGCAAAATTCAAGTGATATTTGAGAAGCCGTCTGACATTGAGATAGAGGCGCAGGATCATCCAAAGGTCGAACGTCGTGGCAATCAAAAGCCGAGCAGAACGATTACATCTCCTTCATCGGATTCGTCGTCTACTACATCTCTCTCCTCAGCATACCTCCGATAAGCCCAAAACCAATAGAGCAACCGCATTTTACAAGATCTGAACCAGAATTCCACGATTTGACACCAGTTCCGTCACAAGCATTGCCTCCCCCACATACAAGAAATGATTCACGATACTTGTCGCCAACTTTGAGCCTGTCCTCGGGCACGGCACGAAAAGAGACACAAAATGCCCAAAATCTAGAGCCGCGGTTGCTTCTCGCCGGTTATTCTTACGGGGCATTAGTTACATCTTGTCTGCCAGCAATCCTGACTTCAATGCTCGCCCCGTTCCAGAATCCGCAACCTGGATCAGCACATGCAGAAATTCGACTTCGGGCAGAGTGCCTTGCCCGCCAGCAAAATCAGATTATAGACACACAAATATCGTCGCTTCTGCAAGCTTACCGCCATCGGAGAGGAAGGAGTCAGCAGATAAATGATATGCTTTCAAGCCCCAGGTCTCGGAAAACAAGTGGTGGTGTTCGGATGGGTGGAGAGGAAGATTTGCGACGAGCTAGCCATGATTCACATCTATCGAGGCATTCTTTCTCAATGGAGACGCGCGAGACAGTGAGAAGAAGTGTCGATCGTGTTCGAAGCATTACTCGATCATCCCGATTCTCTCCGAAACGACACAACAGTCATGGATCATTTGGCTCATCGCATATGAGTAAGGGGAATGGCTCTGACCCTTCAATTGACCAAGAGCCGTACGATGAGGGCAACAAATTCCCAGATGAGAAGACTGTCAAGGAGATTCCTGGTATAGCTCAGGATCTGAAAATGGCATATCTATTGGTATCCCCACTACAAGGATGGATAAACAATCTAGCCACAATGTTTAGTCTCAAATCTCACCGAGAACGAGATCTTCTGGGAGAAAATGACATGAAATTCACAGTTGACCCAACGTTAGCTCTTTTTGGTGATGACGATATCTTTGTCGGTGTCAAGAAATTAAGGGCGTGGGTAGAAAAGCTGGAGAATGCTGCCGGCGAGGATGTGACATTTAGGCATAGAGAGGTTTCTGGAGCTGGACATTTCTGGCATGATCATGATGCTGTCAAGGTGTTATTGGAAGAAGTTAGAGCTTTCGTAGCAACTTTGTAGCAACAAAATACAACACCAAAGCCCATGTTTGCGAATTATCAGTTATCTGGGCAGAAAAAGACTATCGTGCTGCCACAACAAGCATACCGCTGGCTCTCTCTTCGCTATGGCCTCCCTCCCGTTCACTACTTCTTCAGTTCGTAAGACGGATCACCTTCCTCGAGTCTAGAGTGCATGAAGTGTACCCCTCTTCAAAATATGGTAGCAACACCGGAGGACATTTTTAAACTCAAAATGGGAATTGCCTTAAGAAGTGAGAAGACGGAACGTCGGAAAATATACATCCTGGTGATCCGAGGTCAGGCACAGCCCAAGATATTCTCGATCTTTCGAAGTGCTCAACCAGTCACAACAATTTTTGTGCCATACAAGCTATTCAATCGTCTTTAAACAGCTTTTAAGTATCCTGGCTTTGAAATTCTCGATATACTATGTTGTCGGATTACTTGCGTCATCGGCTCCTTCAGCCGCTTCCTTACCCCTCGATTGATAGGGTCCGGCTAAACTGGACCTCACATCATCTTTATCTCACTCAACATGGCAATTTTTGTCATCTTGAAATTTAGGAAATGCATTTGCGACGGATTTCCGTAGTCGTTGTCTATAGTCTTTGTATTATATGGCCAATTACAGATCAATATCAACGCTCACCAAGGTTATATGGTTGGGAAGCAACAACACGGTCAAAAAGAGGGGCCTACGCCAAGATCCACTGTCATAATTAAGCCTTCCTATTTTGTCAACATCGACTTCTTCCCTTCCAGCATGGTGGGTCGAGGTGCATCTCGACGTCTATTCGGGCAGACCTTCCAACAATGCCCGTTTACGGCGAAGGTTCATGCAAGATGGCGCGCAACATTTTATACATAAGCAGAGCTCATCCTGCTTTCATTTCACAAACTTGACTCTCCTCCATTGAGGAAAATACGACCAGCACCTTACTTTCGAATACTTCAAAGCAACTCACAATGGTAGTCTGGCTCATAA
This sequence comes from Halenospora varia, assembly GCA_020726485.1. Lineage (NCBI taxonomy): Eukaryota > Fungi > Ascomycota > Leotiomycetes > Helotiales > Solenopeziaceae > Halenospora > Halenospora varia. The sequence goes on along the minus strand of JAHEWH010000033.1, from coordinate 516,704 downwards.
CAGGAACCTCCTCAGGCTTCGGCCGCGAAATAGCACTCGCAGCTCTTGCTCGAGGCGACAAAGTCGTCGCCGCTGCTCGCAAAACCTCCAGTGTTCAAGATCTAGCAGACAAGGGGGCGTTTCCTCTCGCCCTCGATGTTACCGCTCCCGAAGCGGATATCAAAGCAGCCATTGCTACTGCCATTGAGAAGTTTGGCACTATTGATGTTTTGGTGAATAATGCTGGGCAGTCGATCGTTGGAACTGTTGAGGAGTTGAGGTATGTTATCTTTCCGGCCCGTTGCGTTGCAAAAGGGGTAGCGAGGAGAGGACTGGGTTGGGCTAACTGGGAGCTTGATGCAGTGAGCAGGAATTCCGAGACTTGTTCAACGTCAATTTCTTCGGACATTTTAACGTCACGCGTGCGGTGCTTCCTCACATGAGAGAGCAGAAGTCTGGCACGATTGGATTCATAGGATCTGGAGCAGGATGTAAGTTCTTAAATTTACAAAGCACACCATCCCCCACATACTCTTCGCATAGCAGCACCTTAGGGAGAAGAGCCAGGATCAAAAGTTTTAGCACCAAAATAATAACACCACACAGGGATCTCATACCCAGCAGCCTCAGCCTACTGCGCTTCAAAATTCGCCCTAGCAGGCCTTGCCACCTCCCTCCGTGAAGAAGTAAAAATGTTCAACATCAAAGTAACCATTATCGAGCCCGGGTACTTCAAAACAGAGATGCTACAAAAAGGAGGTGGAGGCAAAGGCGGCGCTCCCATGGCCAAGAATAGAATCGACGCTTACAATCCGCTCTTGGACCCAATGATAGAAGGACTTAATGCACTTGCCGGGAATCAACCTGGCGATGCTGTGAAGGGAGCAAAAGTGATTGTGGATGCGCTGAAGGGAGAAGGCGCTTTCGAGGGGAAGGAAGTGCCACCGAGATTGGTGTTGGGCACGGAGATTTTGGGACAGGTTGAGGGAACTATTGAGGGGTGGAAGAGCAGTTTGGAGGAGTGGAGGGAGGTGGCTAATTCTACTGAGAGGGATGATAAGTGAGCGGTGGTAACTCTTCCTCCTTGCACCTGCACTTGTCACTTGAAGAGCCTTCCATATTTTCTCTTATCGAGACTCTCAAGTGAGGATCCAAACACCATTTCCTCGAGTCCTTTTTCCTTCCTCATACGAACCCTGGGTCCCCCAAGCTTCTACCCTCGCTTTGACTGAAGCTCCTCAGAATTCAAATATCCCTCTCCCGGAACTCTCCAGTGAGAATTCTTATCCAATTTTCTATTTTCTTTGATTTCCGAGCAATCCTACTCACAAGTCAGCAACATGTCATATTTTGCTACCCATTTTGACTCATACACTCAAACATCACGTTTCCTTCAACCTAAATCCCTCGGCATTTCCACCCGTCATCTGAAGCAGCCGTTTCACCTTCTTATTCGCCTTCTCTCTACTCCCCTTCATGGCCACTATCATAGCCGTGTATATGATGCAGATTATCTGAAAAGTGCAGAGTAATATGATCAGTATGAGGAGGGTCATCTGGGATAAGTTAGTAATTTGGTTCAAAATGTTTGGATATTGTGAAAGGGGGAAGGGAGTGTACGAGTGGTCTCATCGCTGGTGATGTATTTGCGACTCTGTTGTTTAGTTGCTGGATTATTGATATGCTTCTTTGGGGTGCGAGTGCCAGTTCGGCGGGCTCGAGGGGGGTTGTCCATTTCTGAAGAGCGGAAATATGGTAGTACCAAAGCTATGTGAACTGATTTGAATTTTGGGGGATTTCGTTAAAGATTTATAAGTTGTAAGTTTCAAGCACGAAGATGATTATTTGTTGTTCTTAATTTTGATTTAGTTTCGGAAGGTATATCTGATTCCATCGTCATTTTTTCACCCTCACAGCTCACTAGCATCCATAGCACCCGGGTAGTCCCCACACCACACATGCCCAGTCCAGATCTCAAGCTTTCTCCTCGATTGCCCTCCACCTCGACGGCAACGGCTCAAGACAATATTGGCAAACGCCTTTCTGCTGGCACCGCATCTTCCATTGCTCCAATTGGCATGCCTCACAGCCTGCCTCTGCATTTCTTTCTAGGTTTTCTTCCACCTCACCATGGCATATATAATTCAGCACACTAGTACACGCCAATTGCACCGACAAAATGACCAATCCGACAATGAAGACAAATAAGAATGGCTGTGTATATTTGGTCAGTGTGTATTTTTTTTTGGAGGGGGACAGGGAGGGCCGTACGGCGAGTATTGAGTCAGAGGTGGTGAAGTAGTTGGTTGTTTGTTCCATCAGGTTGGGGTAATGAGAAGAGTTTTGGATGGCTGGCATGGTGGTGAGCGAGAAGTGTGAGACCATTTCTTTGAAGAAGGGCGGTTGGACGGCGTAGTAAGACGTTGTGAGTTTGTTTGATGTTTATGAGAAGAAGTTTGTTTTTGTGAGTGAAAACTGTTTGATGTTCTTGGAAAGTAGGAATTGTATGCCTGTCCAAATTCATGAGTCCAGGAAGAAGGAACCCCAAAAGATCTCCTTCAAGTGGGAGTAGATAAGTAAACCCTAGGCCCAATTAGCGCCCGTAATTCGTTCTTTAAAGCTCCCACAAACAGATTTCAGACGTACCTAAATCAGGTTAGCCAATTCCAAGTCTGATCTGACTTAAACTCAGATCAGGAATTGGAATTAGACTCAGCGAGTTAAACATTTCTTGAATTAGTAATTTTAATTTAGACTCGCGAGTTTAGGTTTTTAGAATTTTAAGAATACGTAAGGAAGGCACCAGTAATTCTATATATTTATCTACTTACTAGTTCTATAAGGTAATTTTACCACTTATCACTATTCCTTATACCTTAAACTCTTGTTCTATAAAATAAAAATAAAGGGAAGAATATACACGTGATTTCTATCTCACCTGTGCTAAAAGAATTCTGCTGGGACCTTAGTTTCTAAGGCTATTCTTTTACTATACTATACTAGAAATCTCTAATAGTATATATAAGTGTGTTTACTAACCTAAATACGATCACGAGGTAAATATTTTTTGAATTGGATTTGTAATGGTATTAGTTTCTTGAGAGGTAATGGCTCATCGCGGCTTAATGAACAACTGTAGGTTACTTGCCAATTGCAAAGCACTTATATCCTCGGGCGAGAAAGTGATACCAAATATATTATAATTCAAATAACCGCATCAGCAAATGGTATATTCTCGCACTACCACGTCGACACCACTCCTCTCAAACCAATTGCTTCTTCTAAGACCGCCCCCCTTCTCTCTAACTATCCCACATCCTCACCCACCCAAAACCCTCATCTCCCCCCTCCGCCTCTTCTTTTGAAGCAGTTTGGTGTACGAGGTGAGGGTGGTGTTTGTGGATGGCGACATTCTGATACCGTTATTTTTCTGAACCGTTTCGGTTTCTGACCTTGAGGAGTTGATACCCTTCCCGCGGTTCAAGTTCTCCAAAAGATATAAACTCCAAGCCTTGTTATAACGTAAAGGTAAATAAAACTTAGCCTCAATTAACACCATCTTTTGCTCTTCATCCCTTCCACAAGCAGACCAGACTTACCAAATTAGTATGAATTCAAAACTAGACTGAAGAGGCAATCACCTATCCTCCTCAGCCTCGACATACTAGGAAGGACAGCCGAGCTCAATCGTCTCGCACCATTCTTCTTCCCTCTCCCCTTCCCTCTCCTCATCATCCCCCTTCCGTTTCGGCTTCCTCCTCGAACTAAACAAAATAGCACCAACTATGGCAAGTGAGAACTGCCAACGGACTTATTAGCATTTCTTTTCTTAACACGCCCCTCCTAAAATCTGGAAATAAAAAAAGGAAAAGGAAAAGGTTAAGATCGGACTTACACAAACAAACATAACCATCGCCATTTCCCGCTTGAAAGGGGTATCTACGCCAATGGGGTTTAAGTTCTCTTCATCTGTGAAGCGATCAAGGTCGATAGCGAAAGTGCGGGTGTGATTGAGGAATTGGCCAGATATATTGCTATCTTGGTTGTCGTTTACTTGAATGGATAGGGTGTGGTTGTGGAGGGTCGGAGCTCCGATCAAGGTCATGTTGCTGTGGTGGTGTGGCATTTTTGCTTTTGAATTTTGGATCTTATGGTAAAGTGACGTGTATTATTTTCAAGTGGAAGTGTGAAGGCTTGTGGTTGTCGTCTTCAAGATGGATAAGTGTGATGAGATCTGGCTTTGTGAAAATAATTTAGGAGCTAGAAACTGAGCAAAGTCACCAACGCTGAGGGTTTGGATTCGGCCTGCTAAATTCACATTCCAAGCTCCCACTAGTAGCTGTACCGTTCTCGTCTATCTGTCAAACCCTTGGGTTGGAAATGGTTCCAGTCCGGTGTCCTATCAGACCCACTTAAACACCACTACCAAAACTTACCAGTCTTTTTGAACGGGAAGCCACGCTGTCTCCCCACAAATGGAATATTCAAGGCTCCTGTGTGAATATCAAATTCAAAAACGAAACTGCAAAATTACCCAAATTCAAGAATCGGCACCTGACGGATACAAACAACGCAAAAATGGCGCCCCAACTACAAATCCACAGCCCATTTAACATAAAAACTTATGAATTTTACCCACTAATCGAGCCCTTCACCCCCCACCCGGCTCAGGAAAACAGAATCGCATACCCAAATATAGCTAGGATGAGTGATGCTAAAGATCCGAGATTAGCTGACGATATGGGCAACTGGGTACGTATTTCCGTTCGTCTACAATTTCCTACTGAACTTTAAATTTGTGATGATTTTCCATGTGCACTTTCCTTCTCATAAGCAACTTGCTCTTACACCAGAAAATAAAGACAAAAGTTGACTCCCCACCTACAGATTCCATCAACAACGAAACTTGCGACAATACTCATCCTGATCATTATCGTTATCGTCGCTTTCTCTGTCCACCGCGCAAATAAAAAAGCTGCGGCGAAGAGGAGACGTGAAAGGTGGTTGAAGAGCGAGGAGATGGCTTGGAGGTTAGACAATCGCTGGGATGGGCGGATCTAAAGAGGTAGATTTAGGGTTTGAATTACGGGGATAAAAAGGCGAGGAGGCGTTGTTGAAGAACAAAATGGCAAACTGGTTGCTGAGGGGTCCTGATAGGAAGGCGCCACTTAGGCTGACGGTCGTAGCTAGAGAAGTGAATGGCTTGGTTGGGGGAAGGTAGAGGGAGGTGAGGGTCAATACCCATATAATTGCGAAAGATTTTAATCATGCATACGTGGATGAAGACAACGTAAATTGAAAGCATCGCGGAGTCAAAAACTCAATTATACCAGCTGGGATTGGAAAGCGATTGCTGCAAAGAGGCCCAAAAGTGTGCAACTTGCATAGCGAATTTTAAAGAGAAACGAATACGGATGGAAAAAACAGAGATTTCCCGCAAAACATCACCCGAGAGAAATAGTACAACGTTTTTACCAAAGGACCACAAACTCTCACACGAATGCCGCAAAAAAAGCAAATTCCATTTCATCAATGGATTGGTATTCCTCTATAAACAGTTCGCTATCATCAAAGCATACGCAGTGCGTGCAACCCCATCACCCGTCTGTCTATAAGACTCTAGCTTTTCACAACCAACGGATATCAGACTATGGGAGTAGAGGAACCCTTCGCTAGGAAGTGTGCCGGCGGGGGTACTCCTCCACTCTAGAGCTCAGATTTATATATCAGTAAAGATATATTGATTCTTTATTGCTCGAGACCAAGGTTCTCTGGCTCAGCCTTGATGACACGGAGGCTAGTTTTATGTTAGTTGGTTTTTTTTTACAGTGGGGAGCGTATGACTTACGTGTTGGTGTTACCCATACCACCCTTCCATCCTTGAACAACGACAACAGTCTCACCCTGAGCCAAAACCTTGAGCTTCAAAGCCTCAGCAACACCCCACTTGATTCTTCTGTCAACATCCTCTTGCCAGTTGACCTTGGTGAAATCTGGCTTTTGTTCTGGGAAATAGAATGGGTAAACGCCACGATACAAATGAGCATATCTTGATGCACTTGAGTTTCTGGTGACCATGAAGATAGGGCAAACTGGTCTGTACTTGGAAAGGAGACGAGCACTGTCTCCGCTAGTTGAGAGGACAATGATGGCTCCAGCGTTCATGTCTAAACTGGCACGAACAGCAGCCATAGCGCAAGACTCCACAATGCTGACTGGTCTTTGGACAAGGTTGGTGAGCTCTTCAAAATGCGAAACATATGCGATGGTGTTCTCGGCCTTCAAGCAAGTCTCGTGCATCTCTCTGACAGCTTCACAGGGGTAGCTGCCCTTGGCAGTCTCACCGGACAACATGACACAGTCGGCTCCATCCGTGACGGCGTTACCCACATCGCTGATCTCGGCACGAGTTGGGCGTGGGTTGTAAATCATGGACTCGAGCATCTGGGTGGCGCAGATAACTGGCTTGCCGGCGATGTTGCACATGGCAATCATCTTCTTTTGCGCAGCGAATACCTCCGCGGCCGGAATTTCGATACCAAGATCTCCACGGGCGACCATAACACCATCAGTCTCCTTCAAGATCTCAGCAAAGTTGTTGAGACCTTGTCTGTTCTCAATCTTGGCAATGATCTGAATGTGCTTGCCATCCTCACCAAGAACCTTTCGGATTGACTTAATATCCTCTCCACGTCTAATGAAAGAGGCAAAGACCATATCAACATTGTTCTTGACACCAAATCTGAGATCAGCCTGGTCCTTCTCGGACAAGGCTGGGAGATCGACATCGGTGTTTGGGAGGTTGACACCCTTCTTGGAGGAGATCTTGCCGTTGTTTCGAGCACGGGCAAGGATTGTCTTGTCGTCAACAATCTTGAGGACATCGAAAGCGAGGACTCCGTCGTCAACGTAGATGATACGGCCAGCCTCAATCACCTTGGTGATGTTCTTGTAGTCAACATACCTGTAGAAATTAGCATTTTAATTGCCAGAGGAGGGAGCTTAATTACATGTTCTTATCGTCGCATGCGGTAGCATATTTATCATCAGTGGTGATGTTAATCTCTGTTCCGGCAGAGATGGGAATATCCTCATCGCCCTTGGTGTTTCCAGTACGGATTTCCGGACCCTTGGTGTCAAGAGCAATAGCGACTTGACGCCCCTTCTGGGTCTTCTCGGCCTCGCGGGCATGGTCAATGACTGACTGATGGTACTCATAAGAGCCATGGGAGAAGTTCATGCGGACGACATTGAGACCTGCAACACGGAGCTTGTTGATAGCCTCAACAGAGTTTGTCTTGGGACCAATTGTGCAAATGATAGAAGTACGACGGTAGTTCTTGGTTGGCTTGAACTCCGTGTTGAGCTGAGAAAGCCACTCGATCTTGGTCGAGGACGAGAGGTGGTCCATTGCGTTTGCCATGTTGAAGGAGGGACTGCGATCAGACGCAGAGGAGCTGAAGTATATGTTTCGCTAAGTACGGGGGAGGATATCACGTAGGTATGCGAGTGCGAAGAGTCGCAGACGAGTGAAGAAGGCCGTTGGGTAAACGTTGCTGTCAGTCTGCGTAGAAAAGCCAGTTAGTTAGTGCCCCTCAACTCTTTATCTTGGTGGGGTGAACAGGAATCGGGGACCGACAAATTCTGTCAACAAAGTCGTACCAGCTGCGCACAGAACAATTGAATACAGCAGTGCGGGCAGATGCAGCTGAGTGACGTATATATAGAGGAGGGTTGCAGGGAAAATCACTTACTGGTCTTGAGGGAATTTTCTTGCAGGAGACGTGAGGGAGAAGAGAAAATGCAGAGCTCCTAAAAAGAAATCATCTGTTGCGGCGGGACAGCCTTCGAGTGGGGTGAACCCAATCAGAAAACACTGGCTCCGTTGTTGAGGTCTGATTGGCGTCGGCGCTTTTGTGGCAGGCTCGCCGTATCAGTGAGCTTGGCAGCGGCGCGAGTGAATGTGGCTGGTGAAGTGTGGCTTGAGCTCAGACTGGTGAACCTCTCGGATTGAGCCGCGTGCTTGTGACTGGAGAGTCGTCGTCGCTGTTTGTCCCGCATCGCTCCATCACAAAGACCTCTACAACGCCGTCAGTCTGCACCTTTGCGCAGGAACACAACACAAGAAAACATACCTCGAAAGCTGCACATTCTGCAAATACGTAAACACCGACCATACACACCACACCGCAAACATGGTTGTCAGTTGCCCTCCCCCAGTTGAGAGTCCCGGATTGGAACCTAATCAACTCAGTTCCTCAACTTACTGACATTTGGTTTATGGGGAAAGCTCGGAAGACTAACTCACTACGCATTCGATGCCGTCCTCAGTACGTCCTCTATTACCTCCTCAATTACCTCCTCAAAACATCTGCTAATACTCCATCAGTCTCCACGATACTTGCCGGCATGAAAAGATCAACTGGCTTAACGTACGTCAACTTGCCCCTTCCACCCACACATTCCCCGATCTTGCATCCTCTCCCTTCGAACATATGATTTTTGAAAGCTGCTATGCTGTGGTGCTGGAGTTCTCCCGGCCCGATTTCACCTCAGACCACCTTGGCTAACAACACCCATCCTCCGGGACCTCAGGCCCAGTTTCAAGAAAGATTCCATTACCGAGAACAAAGATATCAACGTCTGGATCGACAAATACCTCGGCGTTGGAGAGTGGGTGATGGATCAATCTGTAGCCATCGCAGGATCGAGCGGCTGGTTCGAGCGAAAGCGATAAACCCCCCTTCTTCTTAATTTCGAGAAACAACGAGAAGGATTCACCTATGGATATCAGGATGATCGGTCGGGAGTGGCTGTACAGTGGACAACGCTATTTTCCATATGAGAGGAGTTTCTGGAGTTCGGATAGGGTCTTCCTCTCTGAGGAGTAGGCAAATGCATTAGGTTAATTCCAGCATGGCGAAGGGCGGTTTCTCTTCTCCGTCATACAGTACAATTCGACACAGGTGATTCTGCGAGGCTTTTGACCAAGTAAAGTCTGAAAAGTCTTCTTTCATGTTTGCTTCTCTGCGTGCCCCGTTCTCGCTCTCCTTCAGGCCGAGGCGCCGGTCATACCCGAGATAGTGGAAGATTCCCCGATGGGGCACGTGAGCCGGAGAATATGCTATATGTATTCTTGAAATCACTGCTCTCGATCAAATTGCTGTTCTGAAAGCTGCTCTCCTTCTCATTTCTTGATTTCCCCAAGGGACTCCATGAATGACAGCCTTCTAGCGAGCTTTTCGTCCCTGATTTTTTCTCCAGGTTCATGCATGAAGACAAGCTACAAATGCATTCTGCACGTGGAGACAGTACACGTAGAAATACTACAGTGTCATTACCAAGAAATCCCCATGAAAAAAACCACACCCCTCGTATCAAATCCGCGGAACGATCTGGCTTGCATCCGAACAAATTAAGTCACTAAGTGACTCGTGTCACCGCTACTTGCAGCTTAACCAGGAGTCAAATACCAAGCAACTTATGCAACGTCATCAATTCTTTGCAGTAGAGGCTTGGAAGGGGAGATGGATAATAGCTATTTGGATTATTGGTCCTTGATCTACCCAAGTAGGAGCAGTAATATGTCGGGAGAAGGAATGAGCCCCTCTTCTCATCTGAAGTGTAGCTGTGTGTGCCGTAGTATTATTATTGACGAAGATCGACAAACTGAAGGCCTTTCCCAACAGTAGTGCTAGCCGCACTGGAGACATCGTCACGAGAGGGTCTGTTAATCGCTCTGCTATCAAGCACAATAAATCAAGCACCTCAAAGTCTAAAGTATTTGATAGCAGTCTTGCAATATTTTCGAAAGATTCGGGTTGTGACATTCACATAAATCACTTGTGGGACACTTCACTTGGTGGTTTCAGCAAATAAGGTGCTCTTTTTAGTAAACATTATGTATTGCTACCCCGATGAAAAACTACCCAACACTTAAAATAAGGCTCTGGTATCATGATAGTAATCAAAACGCAGCTCCCAACTCCTCGCTCAACGATTCAATGCTCAGTCAACCCCATCCTTATCCTCATGCTCCCCACTATGCTCCTTACTGTGCTCCCCACTGTGCTCTCCGTGGTACCCCCCATCAACAAGCAACTCAACCGGAGGCCCCTCATCCTCGCTTTCCTCCCTTGCAGTCCTAAAGCTACTTTCCCTCATATCCTTCCCCACCTCCCTTTCGATATCCAACCCCATCTCTGCCTCTCTGTCATTCTCAATTTCCGTCTCCAACGCCGCCTCATTAAGCTCATTAAGTAAACTCTCATTACTCGTAAGGCTCGTCTGCGTTTCCGTTCTCCCTAGTTCATTGTGCTCAGATTCGTGAGAATCTGCCTCGTGAGAATTGTTATCGGCATGAGAAGGAGAAACCATCCCCAACGCTCGCCTCAAAATCGCCTCTCCTTCCTTAAAAGCTTCCAATTCAGCCCCAACAGCACAAATAAGTAAATTCCACTTCTTCTCTTCTGCAGTCTTAGCCGTTTGACTGAGTTTGTCAATAACAGCTCGCATTTTTCCGATTTGCTTCTCGAGCATTTCGGGGCCGTGATTCTGGCCGCTTGCCATTTGTTTCCGTAAATCGTCTTCGAAATCATTGACGATTTTGATGCTTTCTTTCCATAGCTTGGCTCCTTCTTCAAGAGCCATTTTCTCATTCTCCGTTTCTTTCTTGCGAAGTTCAAGTTGTGAGAGCTCTTTGGACCACCATTCTCCCGCCATACCTAAGGTACGCCTACCGACAGGTAAAGCCATGAACCCCTCTTCCTCACCCATAACCACCGAAACCGGTATAGGAGGCCGTTTCAAAAACTGCTTGACCTCATTTTCCGCCTCTCTTAAAGCCCCACGATACCCACTTAACATAGCCTCCTGCCTATTAATCCCCTCCCTAATCCTCTCTCTCAACCACCCCCTCCTCGCCTTCATCTGCGCCAGCCTATCCTCCACCTCCCTTATCTCATTCTCCACCGCCCGCTCCTCAGTCTGTAGCTCAGCTAACTCCATTGCTGCTTCCCCGCCCCCCTCGTTTTGCACTCCTGTTGCTGAGTAGCCGGATAGTCGTTCTCGAGCACCTTCAATACGTTCTTCCCAATTTTTGACTTGGAGGAGGACTGATTCCCGCTGGAGCATCTCGCCTTCTAATATCGAGATTTCTTCAGCTTTGACAAGGACAAGCTCCCCCATATCACCTAATAGTCCCCTCCTGGCACCTCGTAAGCCTATCTTCTTCCTTTTGGGCTGGCGAACAGGTACAACTCCACTGCTCGTCTTCCTCCCATGCCCGTTTCGACTCCCATCTCTAGAGCCAGAATTGACATGGAGCATAGAGCGAGAAGTAGGCGTCGAACTCCCCGCTTCAGACCCCTCATCCCCTCCATTCATCTCCCCTCCAACATGCCCACCAAAACCTTGAATCAAACCCGCAGACTGCGCATCAAGCAACACCTGTAACTCCTTCTGGATTGCTCTCTCTCTTCTCTCGAGCCCCAATAGCGGATCCGTTACCACGCCTTGCCTCTGGTTCGTTCGTCCTTGTATTTGAGATGAGGATTCGGGGGCCCATATGATACTTGAGTTGGGAGGTGCTTGGGTGTATGGTGAAGAAGGGAGGAGGATGGAGGTCGCTATTGGTGGTGGAGGGGCGGAGAATTGTATCTTCCTCCTTCTACTGCTTGGTATCTGCCTTCCAACATCTTCGCCGCCGTCTAAACTTCGTATCCCTCCCCGTGAAGAACTTCCCCTACTTCTCTCCCTCCCATTCACACTCCCCTCCGTTTCCGCATCCTTATACCTTCCTTCAAGTCCAGCACTTGCAGTATTATTATTCAACGTATCCCTATAGAAGCTCGGTGGAGGACTCGGGCTCGCTGCCGGAGAGAGAGAGGTATGTTCGCGGGGCGAGAGATCTTGGAGGGAGAAAGACGGTAATCGGCGTTCATGTCGTGGTAAAAGGGATCGATCATCTTCGTCGGTGGAGGTACGCGAGGAGCGAGAGAAAAAGGAGTGTGTTGAGGGCGGCATTTTGCGTGCTGTTTGTTGTTATCTGATTCCTGGTCTCGAGCTTGGGAATTTGTTCGGGGCTCAAAGGACGGACAGCGCGCTCGGGGATCGCATTGCTGAGAGTTTGTGGTAAGGTAGCTCGTGGAGGAATTTGGAGACGTGAATACGCTTTGGGTTTTGAAAAGGGTGTGAATGTGTCCTCTTGCAAAGCGTGGAGGCAGCTACGATGATATTCGTGAACCTCCCTAGCTATCACTCACAACCATCACAAGTTCACATGCTCAACTCCCTCGTCACCCGTCCACATCCACACCTTCTTCCCGCAGGCTTCACTTTGAGACAAGAAAAAGTATCATGTGCCTCTTCACACCTATTTCCTAGTATTGTATGATTCTGGAGTTTGGGAAAATCCGAGGTCGACAATCACCTTTCTCGGCTCTCCTTCCAAGCTCGTTCGGCAAACTTACCCTGCAATTTCACGATGGTACGGGCCACAGAAGCCCGAAGGTCTCGGATTTTGAGAGAGTGATATAAAGTCTATTCTTGCTTCACTACTTTCTTCTTCTTTTTCTTAAAGATTATTCTGATTCTTTGAGCTATCTACTGCACATATTCAGGAGTTTTTGTATGTTTGATTTTGTGGTTTAGAAGTCAAAATCGGCATAGAGCCAACACTCGTTGTAAGCGGTGTACTACGTGAATTGCAACCTTTCCGGCGTTGTGAGAATTTGTTCTTGGTATGACCTTCCACCTCCTTTAGATGAGGACGAAGAATTTTGAATACAATTATAGTGCTAATATGTTACAATAGTTTCAGCGAACCAGCAAATCAATAAGATGATGAGCTCACGATTCTGGCTTCGGGCGGCCAGTAAACAGCTGAAGAGTTCGGCACGGATTCAGTCGAAGCAATGTTGGTCTCTAGGTAACTAATTTTGAGCTTTTGATTATCATGTTGATTTCTACTTTTTTGTGAAATAGGGGAAGCTCTATTTTGGAATTTGAATTTATTTCCATCCGTTAATGGAGCACTGTATACTTCAAGTGGGTGTATTCCGAGCTGCCATAGGTGCCATACCCTGAGACTGTCCCACCAGAAATAAAGCTCAGCCGATTTTGAAGGTCTCCTTTGAAGCCTATGGTTGTGGATTTCTTATTCATAAGCTATCATATATAGCAAAAGTTTGTGCGAATGTTGAATTCTACATAAATATGACCTTGGAAATATTTCCCCAATAACTAACCAAACCAATCTAGGAAACACATATAAATCATTCAGCACAACATCCAGAACCCTTTCAGCGCTAGACACAAACGAACGAGACGATCTCACCAGCCGCGTTCTCCCCCAAATGACCTTGAGCAAAGGAGATGCGACCTCATTGACTCCACCACCAGCACCAATTCCAACTTCCATCACTCCAGAAGCAAGAGCGAAATTGAGATTCGAAGTTAAAGGAAACGCCATGTAAGGAAAATACGAAGAAAACATATGAAAGGAGGTTGCGTTGCTAACGATGATGTAGAGTGACTGGAGGAGCTGGAAGTCTGGGATTCGCCGCTGGGAAGGCTCTTCTGGAACATGGGTTATCAGGCTTGATGATATTTGATGTCAATCCAGCTGAAGCCGCCGTCAAAATCGAGGAACTGCAAAAGGAGTTCCCATCCGCGAAGATTGAATTCCAGAAAATCGACATAACCGATGATCAAGCCGTAGCGAGAGGAGTGGAGAAGACCGTGGAAGTTTTGGGATCTCTTGACGTCGTCCTCTGCTTCGCAGGTGTTGTTGGCTGCGAACACGCCATGGATATGACGGCTGCTGCGTGGCGAAAGACACTGGATATCAACACTACGGGTAGCTTCTTCGTCGCCCAAGCTGCAGCAAAGCAGATGAAGGCCCAAGGAACAGGAGGAAGTATCGTTTTCACCGCTTCTATCTCCGGCCATCGAGTCAACTATCCCCAGCCACAAATCTCGTACAATGTTAGCAAGGCTGCACTGTTGACATTGAAGAACGGTCTTGCGGCAGAATGGGCCAGCTACGGAATTCGTGTGAACTCCATTTCACCAGGTTATGCCGATACCATTTTGAACGAGGGCGATGGGCTTATCGAAGCTCGAACGATCTGGCAGGAACGAAATCCTACGGGGAGGATGGCGGCCCCTTCTGAGCTTACTGGTGCCGTGGTCCTTCTGTCAAGCAGTGCATCAACGTATATGAATGGTATGTGTGAATCCATTCCCAATTTCCCGCTAGAAAAGTGCAAAAGCATATTCTGCCCTTACAGTCCCGTTCGATGTCTCTTTTCATTTGCTGACATGGTTGGCAGGTGCGGATATCGTTGTCGATGGCGGCCAGATTGTGTTTTGAAGTAAGAGATGTTTTGAAAACAACCTTTGGTAAGATCTAGAGTTCAGAGACCAGCGTAGGGTAGAGGCGGGAAAATTGATTTTGTGGAAGAGAGTTGTTATCAATTCTAATGATAGCAGCATTCTGGTCGTTGTTTGTGCATTCGCCTTTTGCACAATAATATTAGAAGTTCGTATAAATCTCACACTAGAACTGACTGTACTTGATCAGTCCTCTGGCTTGATATAGCTTACGGAAAGGTAATATATATCGTCGAATCTAATCGAGATTGTCGTAGTTGGTGGCCGAATTTGGTTGGAAGCATGTTTTTGACCAGTTTTATGTGCTCTACTATCACCGGAAGAGAAAATACTGAACCTTCGCTCACTCAAGCCCACACAGCTGTAAAGTTGGAGTGTCGTTATTCCTCTCCATCTCCACGGGGATCGTGCAATGAACAGCGCTTGATAGCCCATATCTCCCACTTCTTCCACTGCGCTCTCTCAACCACTTCGCCATTGTCGTCTAGATCTCCCCAAGCAAGACCATTACCACTATTGCAATAGCACCATGATCGTGCATTCGGGTTCGAAGACGACTGCCGTCTTAAATTTGAATTGGAAGGTGTAGAATGACGGGCAATAGCTCTGTCGCCAATGTTCGAGCCCTCAGCAATTTCATTGATGTGATCTCTACCGCTAACTACACTCTCGTCATCACCGGAATTATCGGAATCTATGTCCGTGACAAATGATTGGGGAAACATAGGCTGCTGGAAGCCAGCTGTCTGGGGGTTAAACCCCTCGGTTTCATCACCATGGCCAGATCCAACTGAACCACCATATAAGTCGTCTGGTCCATGTATAGCAACGGTTATGGGCGAGGACATATTTTGGCTGAGAGCACCAGCGATACTAGTATCAACCTCATCTCCATGTTGTTCCTCGCCGGCGATATTTGCTTCGCTAGACTCGCTGAAGTCATTGTCTGATTCTGCAAAGTCCGAAGTATGGTCGCTATAAGCAACTCTTTCAGTCCCAGTAGAACTCTGTGCTGAGTCTGATTGGTCGTCATCCTCCCCATCGTCACTATCATCGTCGTCATTATCTTCATCATCGTCCTCCTCCAAGTGAAGCATTATATCTGAGTCGAAATCCGAATCATCCTGGATGTATATTGATCGATCATCTGGCTGTGCGTATCCAATACCCAATAGGCTGACCCATTTCAATGCTGTCAACTCTCGGCGAATGACCTTCAATACACGATCCCACCTACTGCCGTCGCGAAGCATGATATATCTCATGCGCAGACACCTGATTTTGGAATGGCGTCGAAGAAAAGCAATGATTTCGTGGTCTAACAAACACCATCTGTGGATTCCGATGTATACCAACTTTTCCCAAACCAAATTATGGAAGATGGTTTCCAGTGGCACAGAAACCCGCTGCTGATACCCAAAGTGGAGACCCCTGAGATGACTGGTTGTCCTGCTCAAAATTTCCATGCTCAATGCTGACAGTTGAATGGCTCTTCCATTTAGATCGCCACCGCGGTGTGGCAGGACCTGATCGTCCACTAGTTCTACTTCGAAGCTGTCTAAGTGACTGGCGATTCTGGATAGTATGTTCCTCGACTGCGCTGTAAGACCAACACGTTGACATGGATCCATGAAACGGCAGGAGAATCGTTTGACTTTCGAGTTGGACTGCCAATAGGCCATGGCCAGGGTGTGTAAGGCATACTCGAAAGCATGAGGCCAGCTGAAGTGTGACCAGTCTCCTTCATGAGTCCTCAAGAAACTTATCCAATCTCTATCCACATTGTCCTCAAGCCTTAGGAGTCTTACTTGTTCTAGATTCGTGAAGCCAACGAAAGCAGAACGAATTGTTTCAGCATCAACTTCATTCGCGAGAATGGATTTCTGATCCTCTGCCCTCCTTTTGGCCTGTAAAATTCGGCTTTCGGACCTTCTACAATGTGCAATAGCGTGCCTGATTTGAGAAGACCCATTGCCTTGTAATGATCTTCGGTCTCTTTCTAGGCGTTGAATAGTGTTCCTTTCATGGTCTAGCAATTGCTCAAAATAGCTGTTGTCTGTAGGGTAGGTGTTAGGAAAAGGGCTTGATGGATAAGGCTTCCTTACCACCGAGGTAGAATCGAGGAACTAGATATGTCAACTTCTTGACCATCACTCTTATATGACGTTGGGTCATTATGAGCTTCAACCTTTCGAAGCCGGCTGAGTTGAATCGAACGCTTACTCGAGCAAATTGCTGCTGAAGGCCCCATTCATTGAATTGTTGGCACACTAATCGCTATAAACGTCCTGTCAGTCTTCCTCTAGTCATTTCCAAAGCCTAGAATCCTCCCAACGTACAAAATTGCAAACATTGTTTGATTCCCCAGGATCAATTGGTACAGGCAATCTAGTGGATGAAAAGCTTTCCAGGCTGAGAGAGCTTCGACGGTCGATGTCTTTTATTTGGCGCGGATTGTATCCTAGGTGTTCAAGGATAATACTTATGATCTCGTTAGGTAGCTTAAGAATAAAGGACTGCCTGCCGGGAGCGACTTTGGAAACATCGTTAGACATTTTGCGAGTCGATCGAAGTGTGAGAGTATCTGCTTGGCCGCTCTGTGATGACCTAGGAGCTGATTGATGAGAGGGCACAGGACGTTCCAAATTGTCGTTGGTCTCTACCTCCACATTAGCCACAAGAAGCTAGAGGTTACTAGTTGTTATACGAAGTGGAAGGGTGTCCGTACGGAATTCAAAAGCCATAGTATAGAAATGGTGAAATCTTTTGCATGTAGATCGAAAAGCAAGAAGATCCGCTAAGGCGTTGGGCGATAAGACAGACGCCAACCGCCGGAGAGACACAGGACGCCTCCAGCGACTGATAGCCTCTAAATCTACGTCACCCAGAAGCAACTCGACAATACTGGTGGCAGCATGAGAAGGCAGACTTTCTATAGGATGTTGGCGTAACATAGTGGGTTGTTTTCTCGCATCGAGTCCTGATAGATCGCTGTCAAAGCAAAGCGGCACGGCTCAAGAGCTGAGCTAGGCCCAGAAGTTGTCGAGGGTTCAGGATATATTGAGGTGTGGGTGATTCAGATTTGACAGAGGCATGAACGTGGATGCCACCACCTTCACTGCAAGCAAAAGCCTACACCAGGTGCCAGCACACACCCGATACAGGGCCTCTTAATAGTGGAGGTGGCCTGCGGCATTTATGCATTCAGGAGCCGTTGAGAGGAGGGAGCGGCGGGCTCGACAAGATGGCGAGAAAAAGGGCTGAAGAATGATGTCCAATTCGCTCCAACGATCCCGGCTTGCATACGACGGAACCAGCTGTTCGGTATGGAATAGGTCATGTGATGGTACTTTGCCCAAACTAGAGATCACATGATCATAGGATGCCCGAACTAGAGATATTGAGGTCCTCCCATTCGACCGCAGAGCTGCAAAGCAAGGATGCCAAAGGTTGGGCTGCAGACGACAACAAGTCGAGGCGGGATGAGGGGTCGACATCCGGAGTTGTCAGTGCTGCGGGTATTTTCGTTGGCCAGCGAAGCATGCGACTACTTCAAGTAAGAAATTTCGATGGACAATTTGACGTGTCCGCAGAACAGCAAAAGGAAAAGACGCCGATGTTAGGACATGCGCATTTGCCTACACACCTGTGCCAGGGGTGAGCGACTGAATCCTTTGAAAGCTGGATTGAAGGAATGGTGGACAGATGCTGGCGCTTAAAAAGTGCCGCTCCGGCATATCGCGTCTCGAATCCTGGACACGGAGCCAGTCACTACATCGTTTTCGTCTTGTCTTTTCTTTCATCCCATATGTTCTGGAATGCATAGTTTTCAGCGAGTCACCTGCATGGCTCCGGACCGTATGGCCATGTTGTGCATATGCAATATTTGTGTCTATTGTGACTGCTGCATATGCTGCAGGTTTGGTCACACTGCGGGTGTTCCCTCGACATATTTCTGCATGGAAAACCACATCTGCTTAGAGGTATGTACTAATGTATGGCTGCCATGAACCTCGTTCCTCCGGACTTCTTTTGGTCGCAGTAGAATGGCAATATGATGATAAAGGCATGGCCTTAACCGCATTCTCTACTCGGTCAGCAGAATTCGCATGGCAGAGAGTCATGCGCTCCCTAATATTTGCTCCAGTATCTAGCAAGCAGGATAAAAACGCAGAGAGCCGTTCACGAAAAACTCAAACTTCCGAACAATCTCGGACAACTCTCCTAGAAGCCATATGATTGTGTCGACTTGGACGCTGACTGTAATAATCGCAGGCATTGCCAACTCTTCAAGTAGCAGTGGAGTTATGAGAATCCTCCGCCAAACGTTTCCTGATTGCAGTGCTGCTAATCTTTGAACCAAAGTCATCTGTCTTGCTTTTCTCGTCATCTCCATCCGCATCTAGGACAGCAACCTCAAACATTTCAAGCGACTGCCAGCCCTTCTCTGTCCTCTTGTCATTGACTGCTTGACCACCTGATCTAGTTTCACCAGAGACAACAAGAGCAGTAATAGCTTCGTCTGTTATAGTCGGTCCAAAAGGATCCTGGATTTCCACACACTCGATGCGGATTGCACAAGCTTGCAGAGTTGATAGTATTGCTCGACCATTTGGAATAGGCTTATCAACGGATTCTGTCTTTATGGCGTCCTCGGAAGCCGAATGGGTGAAGGATAGGATGGAAACCAGAAAGTCTACCACCTGTTCTTGACGTTGCTTCCAGGTACCCAGGTACTCGGCGTACTTCTTATTTTTCAGAAGCGCATCACCCGTTATCCCGACGATCAAACGCTGGGGGTGGTTGATGTCTTTGGTGAGGGTTGCAAGAGGAGTGCGGTAGCCGTGAGAAGCAATTTGTGGCCGGCATGAAGGTGATCAAAAGTGCCACCCACGGCAACAACATTATGGGATGAAACTGTGCCTGAAGGCAACCGAGGAGCTTCAGAAGCTTTCTGAACTATGCTCACGCCTCCAGTGACGGTACACACGTGACCAACGAGAGGTGGCATCTTTCGATTTGCAAGAGAAGTGTAATCTGCTAGAATCTTTTGTCCCTCCTCGCCATCCACCGAGAAGATAAGGTTCCATCGGCGTCGTGTCATGGCAAACGTCGCAAGATTGATAATTGGACCTCCGACATGGGAATCAAACTCGTCCTCGTCGGGCAATGGCAGTGTCCCGTTGTAGTCAAGAAGAATAACTCTTGCATCGACAGCCCCAGGACTTTCGGATTCGACCTCGACTTCGAGAATAGCGCAGACAGCACAGATAAGTCTATAGAGTCCAGCCAGGAGGATCTGAGCCTCATCGTAGAGCTCTGCTCTTGGCCTCTGCAATCGACTGTGAAGTCCTGGACATGGCAGCACCACTTGGAGCACAGTACTCGTTGGAAGACTCTTCAATGTTGAGACGGTCGAGCTGATTGCTGGCTTGTAGGCCGCGGAGAGAGAAGCCGCGCTTACAATGGTTGGAGGTGGAGGAAGTAGAAGCACAGAGGGTGGCGCCGACATGATGCGGTATTTGAAAGCAGCGTTGCGTGAATGTACAGTTCTCCAGTGGGATAGTGGCTGTGTAGGGATGTCCTCTCTGGTAATCTCGTCCCAATGGCAACAGATGTTGTTCTTGCGTATTCAAGATTGTTGTATGTTTTCAATTGACCTTCAGTGATTCGCGGCTTCTAAAAGGCAGCATTGCCGTGGTGAAGCTCGCTAGCATCGCAAGTTCCTGCCCAAACACATGCAACTGGCAGGGTGGCTTGGTGAGCAAGCTTAACCGCCCGCGAAAGGCTACCAAGATGCCTTTCCATCATCATCACTCCTCCTCCACGTCGCAGCAGCAGAATGCGCAACAGTCGCATATGCCCTTAGGTGCTGCGTCTGGCATCCTCCAAGCTGCTCAGAACCTAGGATCCTTCGGCGCACCCGCTGGTAACCTCAACAACGCGATATCGGGCAAGACAACTGCGGGCACTGATCGTCTGTACTCTTCGAGTGGGAGTATGTCAAGTTCGATATCAGGGGGACAAACATCATCGCTTTCGTCCTATGCTCCTCAGCATCCCAATTCCTCTGCGCCACCGCCCTCAAGCGGAGCCATGAATCAACCTCCCCAATTCGATAACCCTCGACGTGCGCGGCACCCCGACGAGCTTCATATCAACTCAGGCCCTCCAAATATGGCATCGCAGAGGGGAACGTTGTCGCCCCGGGACTATACACCAGGCGGACCTAGAATCAGTCTTGAGCAGGCAACGCCAGAGACTTCACAGTACCAGAGCAATCTACCTGGCTCTCTGCAACCAGGAAGACCGGGTCCGATGTCTGCAAATGCGGCTCCTACGGTCCCAACTGCTTCACAAGAGCAATATACTACTCCTTCCCGCGGTTCAGCTCTCGGATTGTCACATAACTACACACGGTCGAGCCCAGCTGGGTTCGATGGGCAAGGATATAATTCCTTCGGTTCTTCTACACCTAGTGGAAATGATTATGCGTCTCCCACAACCTCGAAATATACCCCTCAAAATGCACAAAGGACAGTCTCGAACACTCCGTTAGGTTTGGCAGATATCCGGCCTCGCGCAGATTCTGGCCTTTCTGACAGCCCTGCTGGTTCCAATCCATACTCTTATGATGGCGCAAATGCAGTGCCAACCAACAGTAACTATCTAGCACCATGGGCAATTTATGCCTTTGACTGGTGTAAATGGCCAGCACAAAACCATGACGCTGGAAAAGTTGCGGTTGGGAGCTACTTGGAAGATGGACATAATTTTGTAAGTGTTTTAGCCTTGTCAATCCAGCCATCTCTGTTTCTAGAAGCTAATTCCACACCTCTAATAGATTCAAATTCTCGATTCTCAAATTACTCCGACACCATCCGAATCGTATATACCAGGAGCTCCAAAATATGGGTTGGATTTTGTAAAAATTGCTGAAGCAACACATTCATATCCAGTTACGAGATTACTATGGGAGCCGCCTTCTTCGCAGAAGCAATCCACTGATCTTTTAGCCACATCTGGAGACCACCTGAGATTATGGTCTTTACCTTCCGAGACTCCAGTTGCTTCTCCTGGAAATTCGATATCTCGTTCAGCAAATCAAGGAAGGGATCTTCCAGCCAGCAAGCTCACCCCATTAGCACTTCTATCAAATTCGAAAACACCCGAGCATACCGCACCACTGACTTCACTTGATTGGAATACCGTTTCACCAAGTTTGATAATAACATCAAGCATTGATACAACCTGCACAATCTGGGATATACCAACATTAACAGCCAAAACGCAACTCATTGCCCACGATAAGGAAGTTTTCGATGTCAGATTTTGTGCCAATAGTGTGGATGTTTTTGTCAGCTGTGGTGCAGATGGTAGTGTTCGTATGTTTGATTTGCGAAGTTTAGAACACAGCACTATCATCTATGAGCCAACCGCCAAGGATGACAAGGGTATGCCACCTGACGAGCCCATTTCTTTCCTCAAAGTACTAACAGATTATCACAGATGCAAGCCCTGGAGGAAGAATAAGTCCAACTCTAGCTCAACAAACCATGTCCTACGCACCACCCCTCCTGCGACTAGCCGCTTCCCCCCACGACACCCACCTCCTCGCCACCTTCTCCCAAGACTCCAACATAATCCGCATCCTCGACGTCCGGCAACCAGGTCAAGCTCTCCTCGAACTCCGCGGCCACGGCTCCTCAGTAAACTGCATAGAATGGTCGCCCTCCCGTCGCGGCACCCTCGCCTCAGGCGCCGATGACTCCCTCGTCCTAATCTGGGATCTTCTCAGCCAATCTACTGCCCTTGCCCCCCAGGACCAGCTATGAACGGTGCTCCCGCTCCAGATAATAGTCGTGGTCCGGCGGCGAGCTGGCAGTGCGATTACGAGGTTGGGAATATTAGCTGGGCTCCTCGCAGCGGCCTTAATAACGATGGCAGCGATTGGCTTGGTGTTAGTGGTGGACGAGGGATCTGGGGCGTGAAGCTCTAGGAGAACTTGGTTTCCAACTCTAGTTCTAACTAAGTGGTTATAAACTTTGTTCACGAAACAAATCCAAGATATGAAAGAGAGCAAGTAGTTCGGATCAGTTCAGATCAGATCATTAGACTAGGAAGCAAATGAGCGTTCGCATTGTCCAGCCTGGCGTTTGGATGGGAAATTTTCTCATAATGAATTGAAAAATGAATGTGCGGGCAAGCGAGAGTTGCAGCATCATACGACATATCTAGGCATTTTGGGAAGGATGGTGGGATGAGGGCGGATGGACGGATTGTTGAGGTGGAATGGGATGGGATGAGGTGAAATGAAATGAGAAGATGCTCTTGTATCATAAACTGGGCAAAGGCACGAGAATCCTACGATTCGCACATGTCAACCTGCCATTTTGAGAGAAGAGTGAGGTGAGGTAAGCGAGTGATTCTGCATCTATTTTGTGTAACACAATCATCCCTCGTATTTCGCAATACCTACCTACCTCACATCGTGGACGCAAAGACCTCCATACGGTCGTGGAGAACGCACAAAACGACGTTGCCACTACACTTGAATTCTTCGGAAATCTCTAGCATGAGCGAGGTGTGCCTACAGCTCAGGAAAAGAGACAGATCGCGATCAGTTATTACGACAAATAGGTACAGAAAGCCCTTAAAAAGGGTCTCCAACCTTCCGCCCGCCTATATTCCCTACCCTTCGCAAATACCTAATTTAGCGTTCTAGTCCTTATTATATCCCGCCACAGGAATCCTTTATAGCAAGACCGGAATTACATTTAAACACCCGTCCCTTGCTAGCTCTCCATGTCCTCCTACCCTAGCTATATTAAAAAAGCGTTTAATCTCGTTCTCGCGTATCTATACCTCAAGTTTGCTGACTTTCACTGAGCTATGTCCCCTGTTACAAGGCGTAGGTGGAAATCATTTTCTCCAACTATTATATAAACCAACGGGCTACTAGAAGAAAGAAGAGGGACCTAGGATGGATGGATCTACACTAAAACATTTCTCCTTGTCTATCTCGACGTTTTCTCACGCAACAGACGGGACTTTAAATATTTCGATTCCGACCTCCACGAGCTCCTCTTCTTGAGCATCCTGTGCGCTGTACAGTCTCGCGTGGGTGAAATTTTACGGTCGGGCGGCTATAAAGGACTCGAATGTTTATTATGAGAGAGTTACCTTCCATTTCTCCACCCCTAAAGGAGAGCTCCACGTACCCTCGACCAGCTCTACACCATCGTTTAGTTAGACTACGGAAAAGTACTACGGGTGAATAAGGTCCTGTCCCTTCTTACACGTTCTAGGCACTAGATACATATTTATACTCCTTACTAGCTCTTCTTCTTACTCATTGACGACATCCCCTCCCCACCCCTTCAAATTCACCACAACCGGCTCCCGCCCACTCCGCGTAATAATCCACACTACCTCCTCTTCCCCCTCATTAATCTCCTGGTGCTCTGCGTAAGCGGGGATCAAGGCGAAATCGCCGGGTGCCAGGTGTTGGCGGGTGGCGCCACCGTTGGAGACGATGGTGCCGTGCCCGGATTGGGCGAAGACGATTGTTTCTTGCTCTCTGTGTGGTGTTAGAATAATTGAACAGATTTGTGCATTGTAGAGAGGGTAAATTTGAATCCGTCGAGAATTTGCTAAGAGTACGAGGGGCAAGGGAATTGTAGGTTAGCGAGAAGATGGAGTAAATTTTGTGGTTGGGAAGTTGAAAAGAAGCAATTCTCTCCAAGGTTGGATGGAATTGAGTTCACTTGAGGTTGAACGAAAGAATATGACCGAGCAATTCGATGACTTCCCAAACCAGACGAAACAAGCAATTGTGATGCCGGTTATTCGAATTGAAAGCTAGTGTTTGTCGTCTTGATTTAGAGTAGTACTTGTGCAGCTCCGTAAACGCGGAGCACTCTTCTTAGGACAGGTGAGGTGTTCCTCACGTAGTACATACTCCAGATCGACCGCACACATACGCCACATGCGGAAGGAGGCTTTTAAGGTTACGATCCGTGCTCTTGTTATACTGCAGCCTTGTGCCACAATTGCTCCATCTTGGGACGAAAACCTCCGCACTTGCAAGCACAGGAACTGAAGCTTTGTGAAACGTTGTTACTTCGGTACTTTGCGTAATTGCGAGTTGAGCTACCGGCTAGATAGCACTACAAAAGCAAACTGCAGTCGCTGACTCGCATTGTTATATGCTATATGTACTTCCAAAATAGGCAAGTCCTTAGCAAACCTTGTGAGCTTCGGGACGGGAGCAGTCCGCGGCGCGGACGAGTGGAGCTCGCCAAGCGTCTAGCAAGCGAAAAAGAGGATTTGCAAAAGCATGCAAGGCGGCAAAGGCAACACTCCAGTCAGAATTTTGAAAATCGATACTGTACGTACCCGTGATGGTGTATTGCTGAGCCAGTGTGCGGATGTGCAATCATCACTACAAAGTGCGTCAGTTAGGAGCTCAATTGCTAGCTTCGTGAGAATCTTGAGGTAGCGAAGGCTGCGAGGTATAGACGAGGCGCATGCTGGAAGTGACTGCTCTGATTGGAAACGGGTGGTCGCAGTGGTTCAAAGACAAGACTTGAGAACAGATGAAGCGGCTGGGTATTGCTGCTGGAGAGCCCGTGATCCATCTAATGTACTTGGACTCCCAAGACTGGCGATTTCAGACACCTCTTTGGGCTTGATACTTCGAAAGCCTATTCAACCTCTGCACCTGCCCGAGATCATGCGCTACAACTTCGGTGACCATCTTTGTGAAGACTGCTCATACTCGATGTACCGTGAATACCCATCGTGCCGTTCTGAGCCTTCGTGGCCCCACGGGAAGGGTAAAATACGGCAAAAAAGGAAGAAAGTAAACGCGGACAGCCGACAACAACAAGAGAAGAGGAGAGGTTGAAACAAGGTGTGGTACCTGAGGCGCAGAGTTTATCGGATTTATCAACAATTGCCCCTTTCCTGATCATACCCTCTGTCTGCCCGGTGCTCTCCTTAATATCCTCTGATTTGGTGACGTGAACGGCGCCCGGCATGATGATTGGAAGGATGTCCTTGACGATTGGGAGGAGGGAAGTCATCCAACGCCAGGCTTCACCCGCTGAGGGTGTATTAATCTATTCCCGACTGCTGATGATCGACACGGAAGAATAGAGTTAAATTCGACCCTGCAGCCGTTGTAATACTATATTACGTGCAGCTGGCAGAAAGTGTAGAAATTGTATGATGCGTTTTTTGACGTCGGGCTCCGGAAAGTGAAGCTGGAAAGAGGAGACTGGCGACTTCCCCACATTTAGCGAATGTTCATTCCGTCATCCATCGAGACCGAGCCGTTGCGTGTCTGGAGGTGCCAGCTGAGCAGGCGTGCAGAGTCCGGCGCAACAATGTTCCTGTTGATCCGTCCCCGCGGTGCTGGAATCCGTCTCCTGAGCACAAGAGGAGAACGAGTGGTTGAGGGCGAAGGCGAAATCTCAGGCGAGAGTGAAGTGTGAATTGAGTCGTCGGGCAAGCTGCAGCTCAACACGCTTCAGCGGTCGGGACGGCACAGCAGATCCTTGCTGTGCTCGTGGCAAGAGTGGGTGGGGAGGGTTCAGCAGCTGCTCTGTGCCCTCTGGAACCTCACTTCTTGCAGCGATTGAAGGCGTCGAAGTGCTGCCAAGGGCGCGCGGGGCAACCGCTGGCAGCATGCGATGTCGGTGGCTCTAGTGGATGACTCTAAAAATGCATCAGAGAATCGAGGCGGCTGGCAACGACCTCAATCCTGCCCAGGAGGACATCGTGACATCGTGACATCGCGACCTCCCAGCTTCTCGCATACATATCCAGAAACTGACACGGCCCTCCCCTCCGGCTCCTCGTCTGCCACTCCGCGTCCACCTCGCCGTGTGCTCTGTGGCCCGCGTCTATATAAGACTCCTTCACACCTACCTAAAAGGAACGTCGAACAACGATTCCGGGATCCGTTGATATTGACGACATCGCCTTGTGTGGCCCAACCAGCCAATCCACTTGGTGCCCACACTTCACATACTTCACTGGGTGCGGTCTGAGAGCATGCCGACGTGATTGTCGCTGCATCAAATATCCAGCCACTCTATGTTCGTCCCCGTCCAGGACGCGTCTGGGCAACGTACCGAGTGCTCTGCGAAGTGCTGAGCGTCCCCTTCCTCTGAAGCTTCAACGCGTGAGAGCCGGCCGAGGCCTCGAGTTGATCTCCGAGTTGAGACGCTAGCCGTTGATAGTCAAGGACTGGTTGCCGACGTATAACTGCCGCATAGCCTCCCCACCTGAATAGGAAGCTCGAAGTCATCAATAATATACGCCAGCCTTCGGCCTGCGCCAAGTGGAAAAAAGCTCCAAGCTGCTCTGCAACGACAACCACTTAGGGGTGGCGTCTGCGTCAAGGAAGAAAGGATCGGTGCGCGTGCTCGACGTACTTACGGTCCGTTTTTTGCAAGATTGGCGAGCGTCCTCCGGTGGCGGCCAATGCAACCTGGAGAGCCTCTCACCACGAGCTACCCATACTTGAAGACACGTTTTTCCTGAAGGGACCTTCCCTAACAAGCAAACCTCTGCGCAGACCGAGGAGAAGTCTCCTTTTACAGACCGTACCACAGAAAACAAAACCAGATGGATTCCTGTTTTGTTCCTCAAGCCGGTAGCTCGGAGGTGGGGGACCCGAGTATCCCAATGGAAAACAACGATACCTATCTTCATGGACGCGTGGACCCAGGAAATGAGGAAAGTATTCATCTGGTAGACGCTGTGAGCGTCAAAGATTCAACGAGAAAAGGAACAAAGGAGAGCATTCTTTTAGCGGAGGCGGGACCATCGAATATAGCGAGTCGACCAAATCTTTCAAGTGGTACGTCTTAGGCTCTTAGTGATGTAATTCTGAGTTTCCGCAGCACCTCGTGTTTTTACAGTGGATTCAATTGGAAAATTTGTTCAGGGATACTTTGAAAGTCTCTTGAGATGATATTGGCTGATCAAGGGTTCCTTTATGCAGACGCATCTATTCTGCCCAGCAACGATCGCTACCACCTCAATGATCTTCCCACTGAGATAATCGACCATATTCTCAGCTTCCTCGAACCATTCGATCTCGCCTCTGTCTCCTCGACTTGCCATTTACTGTCAACCCGATCAAAGTCCGACTTGTACTGGCGACGCCATGTCCAAGACAATGTCCCTGGCTCGCAATTAACTTCCCCATATCCGTGCAACACCTTTCAAGAACTTTACATAGCCCACGACCCCCACTGGTTTCTCACCAAGTACAAGGTGTGGTTTTGCGACTACTTTTTGACTGGCAAATTAATTATTACCCGTTATGACCCCCGAAGAGGATGCATTGAAGGATATCGTCTTTTGGCGGAAAAGCCTCAAGCTACCTTTGACCCGTGGGAAGCCGATGACGAGGTTCTGATCCATTCCTTCGCCCCACACTGCCAATTACACCTGGATCAGCCGGTTCTTCATCTGGACGCTCTGAGGTTGGAGTCTCTGATCACGACTTCCAGTAAAACAAGCCAGCTACAACGATTTAACGCCGAAACTCCCATGCACATCACCGACCGTTCTAACCATGGAGTATTCTCAAACTTTCTACTTGCTCGATCCGTTGAAGCCCGTCCGAACATGAATCTTTGGCCCCCGCCAACCATCCCAGCTCGCCAACGAGTCCGTAATGCAAGCCAAGAAGCCTTTGTAGGCTCCGGGCATAAACCACAGAAACGCTCCGAGGTTTGTGAGGAGGCTTTCAGGATTAGACGATGGATGGAAATGTCGGCTGGAATAAATGGTGGACCAGGAGTTCATCTTGGTGAAGAAGTCTATACTTACGCCACTCTCGATCCGAAAATTTACACGCCTACCGAAGATAAGCCATACCGGGGGATATGGGTGGGGGATTATAGCGGCCATGGATGCGAGTTCTTGCTCATGAATCAACCTGATGACGAAGAGCCATTTGATGAGGCTTCAGTTGTGCAACGAGAGGATGAGACTAGAGATGAATGGGAGAATAGGAAGAAAGAAGAAAGAGTCTACAGAGGAAGTTTGGAAGCCATCAAATTGACCGGAGATCCGAACGTTCCTCGAGGAGAATACACCTTCATCGCCGATGACCTAGGAAGAGCTGGATATGTCCGTACAGCTACAGAGAAGCGCTTTGCTGGTGCTCGAATTGTCCAAAGCAGAGGTCACATTGCGGCGAGGATGTTCAGAAATGGCAAGTTTGATGTTTTGATGATGATGAATCAGGCTGATGAATTAGCAGACAAATATATCGAGAGTCAATTGATCATGGTCTCACATAACAGATTGGCCCAATACTGGGTTGGGTTTGGTCACATTAGCTTCTATGAGCGTGTTGATATCGACAGATTCATATCACATCTGAATGACCCAATGCCGAAAACGAAGAGTAAATAGCTTGGGGGTGGAATGATGAATTCTTACGACTTCTTGTATACCTTTTGACGAAGTAACACATTTAATGGGCGATTATCTTTTGTATATAACGCCGACTTATTTCTTCATCAGACTGTAGAAACATTTTTAATTCATTCAAGTCGAGAGAACCTTTTTGTTTGGTGTGAGTTGTCTGGTGTAGTGATTAGTACCAGACTCTGTCCTTGACAACCCAATCCAGAGACAGTCAACCAGATGTGATGTGATGTGACAAAGAAATGATCCAATCCCACTTAGTCCATTGGCCCACCTTTAAAAACATCGTGAATGAAATATATCTCGTCCGAACGTGTCACATGCTGAAGTGTCCAGCACCTGCATTCACAGACGACGTCACCGCCTTCGATTTTGCCGTTATCGCAGAAGGCAAGGTTGAAGGGGAGCAGAATTTGTCGCAAACCATCTTTCTCCCTCTACACAACATCTTGGGACCCGCCTCTTCGCAAAATTGACGGCACCTGCCGAGGGCTCTTCGAGATATTGCGATTGAAGTTCTGCTGTGCATAAAAATCGCGCAACTCGAAATTTTTACCTCGGAAGAAGCTCCGGACTCGAACACTGTCGACCAAGCTCAACACCACAACAACGATAGAAATTAGATCATAGACGGAGCAAAGGAGGAAAGAATCGCAATCATGGCGCATAACTACATCCTTCAGGTTACTGCGGGGTCAGAATACGACATCACGAAACACCAAATCGTACCCGTCAACGAGTCCAAGCCCATAACCATAGACTCAGAGCACATGTCCGTTGACCTCAACGTGCGAATACAGGTACATTTTTCCTCTTCCTTCTCCTCGCCCCTCCAGACCCAAAGCCAAAACCACAACCAAAATCTAACCCAATCCAACCCGCACAGTCATACCGCGGTCTCCCCCGCTCCTCCCCCTCCACATCCCCATACTTCGACCTCTCACCTCACGACAAAAACAAAGACCAATACAGCATCGCCTTCCGCTTTACCCCTAAATCCCCCATCTCAGCAAACGACCTCGTCTTCGGGAACGACTTCGATCATCCGATTCGAGACCGTCTACCACCGGGTTTCAGCACCGCGTTTAAAATTGTGAAATGGGTTGTTGATCCAGGGTTGGATGGGGATGTGTATGCTGATAAACCGTATCTTTATGGACCGGCGGCTAGTAGTGTTAATGTGCTGCACGTTGGGGATAAGAATGGGGAGGGGGAAGGAGAGGTGGAAAAAGTGGAAGGGGATGAGAATTGGGATGAGGATGCGGGACTAGTGTTCGAGGAAGGGGGTGGAGAGGAGGGTGTGGAGAGTAGGAAGGAAGCAGATATACCAGATACAATGGCAGGGAGGAAGAAGCACTTCTTGAATGAGGAAAATAGGAAGATTTGGGAATGGGAGGAGGGGAGGACGTATGGGTGTGATTTCTTTAATCCGTATTTGGATTTCAATGGTATGTTTCCTATTTCTTCAGTTTGCGAGGGTATCTTACTGATGATGCAAAGATTTTGCTCTGAGATTACCGGGCTTCACACTGCCAATCATGAAATATTGGGATGGTCAAGGACTCAGGTATTTTCTCCTTTTCCATTTCTCCCATTTCCCCCTATATTAGTCTTCACTTTGACTCCTTCTCCCTCCCCTTCTCTTTCCATTGGTTTCTATCCATTTGAGTTATTACGCGCATAAATACCAACCCACCGTCACAATCTAGTAAAGAACCACCCAAGCGCTCACATACGCTTAGATATGTGCTCAAGAACCGCGCGACGGACACCGTCCTCTTCTGCGTGCTCTTCACGCTGTACCTGAAAGAAGACGTTAATGAAGATGGGACGCTGAAGGATGGCGTTGAGGGAGGAAAGCCGATTGCCAATATGTCGGAAGATGACAAGAGGAAGCATGAGCGGGCGAAGAATGGGGAGGCTATTGCTGGTGGGGATGGGGAGAAGGAGAAGGAGAATGTTAAGGAGGCGGGTGGGGTGGAGACGACGGAGGATGATTTGGACTGATGTCCGTCCTTCCCAGTCTTTGGGAGCCCACTCGAAAGAAGCTCGTCTTGGCAGCTGACATTGAAACGGGAGTGTAAAATGATACGGATGGTTTGGGATGAGCAACGACGGAAACGGGCGCAAAAATCTTGGATGGATGGGAGGAATGGTTGGGAGGGAATGGATCTGTGGGAAAGAGAATTCTCTGGCGGCGGAAACGGGAACCAAAACGGAGCATGGAAGGGATGTACAAAAGGGTGATTGGGAGGGCTCACGGAGGCATAAAAAAGACATACGCATATGGATACAGGTGCTTTAGCATCTAGAAGAACCACCCTTCTCAACATACAGCATAATAGAGTACAAAAGAGTATAAATGAATAGAGCATCTGAAAGACACTTTGCTTTCATTTCATTATACATGTACTTCTGAGTGCTGCAAATTTATCACAGGCTCTCTAGGAAACCTGCAAGTGTAGGGCACTTTACTGGATTAGGTCATACATTAGACCCGAAGTCCTGTAGTCAGTCTCCCACAGCGAGATGCATTTTCAAACTCTGGGGATTTTGCCAGCTTTCGTCTGATGTGCGCTGTTGTGTTGTATCAAGTTTCTTGATTCCAGTCACAACAATATCCCGGCCTTCGGATGAAAGGGCTTTGTCACTTGCACGAGAACAGTTGAGATTGAATGGAATCCGTCATTATGCATTTCGACTAGTTGATATACACTCACTGCAAGAGAGACAAAGAGGAAAATGCTATATAAATGCAGCAACTTCCTAAGGTAATGCAATTCCCTTTTTAGACAAATATCGAAGTCTTCAACAAAGGTTCACCACTACGCCATTTCCCATCCACAAATAAACCGCAAAGTTCCGCTATGATACCGCCAATTCGATTTTCCCTCTCTCTATCTTCACAATTCCATTTCCGTGCTTAATCCGTATATCTTGGCCCATCATCCTGCCAATTAGCAGCAGGCGTCTCGGGCACCCCATAAGCGCCAGGCGTAGGAGCAGCATAATAACTCTGCTGCCCCCCCGGCGTCGGTGCATCCATTGCCTGCGGTGTAGGTGCACCCCATCCACCACCCCAGCCAGGAGCAGGAGTAGGTGCTGCAGCAGGCGTAGGTGCATTATACGGCGCGGGAGTGGGAGCAGAATAAGCGCCGGGAGTGGGGGCGTTCATGGCTGCAGGCGTAGGAGCTGACATGTGTGCTCCAGGCGTTGGTGCATCGTAGGGAGCGGCACCCCATCCGCTGGAGGGTTGATTGTTGTTCGAGGACCAGTTGTCGTTTGATGGGGTTGGATGCTGGTATGCTGGTGTCTTGGAGCCCCATGTGTCGCCTCCTCCACCGTAGCCGGGGGTCTTGGAACCTGCCGCAAAGCCATCCGACATCCCGTATGCTGGGGTCTTGGCCCCTGAAGACCAAGCTGGGGTGCGGTTCCCACCTCCGTACGATGTTCGGCTACCATCATATGGATTAACAGTGCGAGAACCATCGGCCCAACCAGGTGTACGGCCTCCAGATGCATCACCGGAAGACTTCCACGCGGGTGTACGTCCGCCATTCGCAGCAGGTGCTGTTTGTGTTGTCAGTATGGGGTGCATAATGCATTATGCAGTTGAGAGACTTACTTCTTGAGGATCCCCATGCTGGGGTCCGCTCAGCGCCACCTGGTGCTGGTGTCCTGCCGCCGTCCCAACCACCTGGAGTGGCATTTCCGAATCCACCACCTCTACCGCGTGGGGTAAATCCTCCTCTGCCACCACCAGGACCACCTCTCGAGTTGGGATCGATGACTGCTCCTGTTAATCTGTCCTTGAACACCAGATCTGCCTTGGGAACATTTACAACCTTGTTCTTGGTGTGAAGTTCAATTCGAGCATTAGTATCGGTTGTCTCCTTTACTATACCCAGCAAGCCTTTGTAAGGACCTTTCTTGATAGTGCAAGTCTGACCAATGGATTTGTCTCGAACGAAAGACTTTGGTGGCGGCATATCATTCCCTCCATTTGTAGCTCCAGGATTGCGCTTTAATGCTGGGTTCATGGAATTCAGGTCAGGTCCTGCTGCACTAGCTGTAGCTTTGGCAGTTATACTTGTGACTGCATTTGTGCGAGCAACGAAGACACCCGCATTCTCGCTTTGAGCCGTATTTTTGATGAAAAGGTAAGCTCTATGTATGTGTATGATCTTGCCGGATCTCGCTTCACCACCAAATTCTTTAACGACATCGTCGTGGCGAACTTCTGCACCATTTCGGTCTGTGGCAACAGCGTGCTTGCGTTTATCGAGTTTGTTTGAGATTTGAGACGGCATGACCGTTCGACTTTGATTGTTTTGGTCAAGGACAACAAGCGATTCTCGATCAACCTTGACAATACAAGCCACTGTTGATGGATCTAGTTGAACCAAATCCCAAAGCTCGAAATTTCCAAGCGAGCCACTACCACCAGAATCGCTGGCTTCCCGAAGATCTTTACTGAAGACTGTGATTTCGGTGTTGCCGTGATCACTGAGGAGAGTGACTCTGTCATCGTTGATTTTGACGACCATACCAACCTCATCTCGATACCGACTGCCTCCAATGACCTTGACGTGATCACCTTCTCTGAATCTTTTACGTAGGCCTTTCACGGGTACTTCGATAGTTTGACCTCTCAAAGGACCCTCAGATACCGCCATCGTTACGATTTCGCCTTGTACGGAAACAGCCTTTCCGACGACGCCCTTTTGCTCGCCATCGTAAACCTCGATAATGTCGCCGGGTAGGTATGATGCATTCGCTGTACTGGCCTTCAAGCTTGCTGCGAGGGCATTGAGATCCAAATTTTCTGTACCATCATCCGCACCTGACGCAAACTTGGTTACTTCCTCCAAGGTTGGGTTGACATCTTTGGTTGACAAAGCTTGTAGTTTGACTTCTTTCTCACAGTAACCGTTGACATACTCATCGCCAAGATAATTCCAGGTCTTGGGATTTGGGCTTCCTGAGAGGTATTTTGCATGTCTTTTCTTTGCCTCAACCTCGCTGAACAATCGTTGAGGCGGTCTTGGTCCAGCAACTGTGCGTTTTCTTTTTTCACCAAATCCGCCTCCCTGAGCAGCATCGTCGTGCATGCCATAGTCGAGTCTAGGCACATAGCGAATTCGCAACTCGAGACCAGTATCTGTTACATCAATGACTTGAGCAAGATCACCGGCATACTTTTGTGGTCGCTTCAGTCGAACATATGCTCCAGGCTCCAATGCTGGAGTCTTGGTCACTCTGAGAAGATCTGGCATCTCCTTGATTTCGACCAACATCATCTTAGTCCGGGGATAGACGTTCATGAGACCGTCCAGGGCAGTAAGAATATCAGCTTGACGTTGAGCTTCCACATAGATGAAACCCTTCATAGTTGACGTTGTTCCACCACGCTCAAATGCTGAGGTGATCGCGAGCTCGTCTTTGGTACCCATTCTTTCCTCAATTCTTTTCATGATGGAAAATATTGCCTCGCGTTCCTTGCCTTCCTTACATCTAACAGCCCAAATACTTGGATCATCAACACTTGGCAGTAACAGTCGCTTTGGAACCACGTCAGAATCTCCAAGACCTCGTCCGGATCGATTCTTGTTGGCATATCTTTGTCGCAGAATTTCGGCTTGTTTCTCTGCATCCAAACTTGCCTCCATCTCACGTCTTCGGTCCAATTCTCTGTGCCGTCTGTCATCTGTCTCGACGCCCGCAGGCAAATCTGCCAAATCATCTGGATGGGTATCTGCAATAAAGTTGTCCTTGAGCTCATTGAGCTCGTCCTCATCGTCTTCATTTTCGTCTTCATCCTCGTCGACTTCGGCCTCGACATCAATGAACTGGTTGTGGCGTTCGCGTCTGCGTTTTCTTCGATGACCCTGTGAAGTATCAGTAAATTTGCTCCAGGAAGACGTCAAGTGGCATGTAATTCTAAGAGCTAAAGGAGAAGTGTAGAATGCGCGCAAGGCGGGAGAACTGACAGTAATTTCTTCCTCATCATCTTCCTCTTCCTCTTCATCCTCTTCCTCGTCATCATCTACCGGAGCTGTATCTTCGCCTTCTCCCTCCTCATCTTCGTCATCGTTTCGCTCATTAGAGGGCCGTCTCCTAGCAGCGCCATCCTCAGAATCATTATCTGCTGCGCGTCGTTTCGCAGCTTCATTTCGAATTTGCGCTCCAGCATCATCGTCGTCATTTTCTTCGTCCGAGGCATCTGCAGGCGCAGGATTGAAGTTGTCATCTTCACTTTCGCTGTCTCCGAAGTTGTCGCTGAGAAGATTTGATGTAGACATGATGGGCGGAGGCTGAGTTGTAGAGACGGTGGAGGATTTGCGGGAATCGAAGTATTTGTAGTCGCAACCAGAACTAGGCAGCAAAGAGAGGTTTGGCCGGCGCGCAAGAAGTGTGGATTCGAAGAAAAGGAGGTTGTGGTTGCTCAAGTGGTGAGATGGATCTTCACAAAGACAATCAACCCTTTCCCTTGAAGCTCGATATAAAATTCGCTAGTCCCGTTGCGGTTAACTCCGACCAGCCTTGCTTTCCCCGAAGCCGAGCTTGTGAACCAACTCAAATTCACCACCACCAGACAGTGATCAAGATGTCGCGGTCACTAAATGTTGTAAATTTTGAAATTGAAGATGAAGGCAATCTGCATAGATAAGTTCGTCAACGTAAGTTCTCTTTCCAAGTAACCTTCCTTTTACTTACCAAATCAGAACTATGACGAAGTCAGAATATCCGAGGTTCCTTCGCCTTCCCCAAAGAAAGGAGAAGTGCTTGTTCAAATCGCGGCCGCTGGTGTAAATTTTGTAGACTTGTTATATGTAGGTTGCCGATTCCGCTACACTTCGAAGTGCAAAACTGCTTGTATTATTGTGTTCGTTGAAGTGTTCATTGGGCACTGATTTCTCATCTACTGCAACTTCGAAGTCTCGAAGAGTATTCTGAGCGCGATGTTGTTTGCGCGATGCTGTGGTCTTTGGCTAGATTCTATGAGAACAAAGAATGCTCAACTCACTTCGCCATTGAATGGGAAATGAGCTTTACATTTAGCAAGCGAGATTCTTAGTACATCAATTTCAACTGAATACAAATTGCTGCGTGTTTATTTCATCCTGTATACTGTCAACTTTCAAGTTTGCTTTACCCTTTTTTTACTATTCATTCCTCTCACTTCTTCAAACGTCAACCTTCCAGTCCATGTATATCACCTCACCTCAAATCTCCACATGCTAAACAATAACAGTGTCGAGGCAAACACCAAAACAACCGCTCCCTCGTCCGTCCCCCCTTCATCCTCGGCCTTGAATTCGCCGGCACCATCATCTCCTCCCCACCCCACTCCAAATTTTCTCCCGGCGACCGAGTATTCGGCGGCAGTCTCGGAAGCTACGCCGAGCAAATCTCAGTCAAAGAATCGCTCCTCCACCGAATTCCAGATCATTGGGACTTTGTCTCTGCAGCTGGCCTAGCTGCAACGGCTCCTGTTAGCTATGGAGCCCTGATTACGAGAGGACGGTTGAAGAGGGGGGAGACCGTGCTGGTTCATGCTGCTGCTGGGGGCTTGGGCTTGATGGCCGTGCAGATTGCGAAGGCTTCTGGGGCGATTGTTATAGCTACTGCAAGTTCGAAGGAGAAAATTGATGTTGCGAGGAGATTTGGTGCTGATAAGGGGATTAATTATACCACCAATCCCGAGTGGTATAAGGAGGTTCTTGACTTCACGGGCGGTGAAGGTGTAGATGTTGTGTACGATCCTGTCGGCTTGGTGGATAAGAGCTTGAAATGCTTGAACCAGAAAGGTCGCATCCTCATCGTTGGGTTTGCAGGCATTGAAGGAAATCTCGAAAGTATTGCGATGAATAGGGTCCTTCTTCGTCAAGCGCAGCTGATCGGCTACGTAAGTCCCCTCACCTATTCCTTCACTTGAGATTAAAAACAATAGCGATTTGGCGAAACCGAACGAAGGGACCCGGCCGAGAATGTTGAGACCTGGAAAGGCCTGAAAGAAATGTGGGAGAAAGGCCTTCTCAAACCCGCAGTATTCGACCAGGAATTCCGCGGTTTGGAGAGTGTTGTACCTGCTATGAAGGCGTTGAGTGAGAGGAAGGTTTGGGGGAAAGCTGTGATTAGAATGGATGGGGTGGGGAGGCCACGGCTTTAGTGAGCTCGAGAATCTTACATGAAATGATTGTTGTTTTGAAATGAGCAGCACATCTGTGGGTGAGTGTTTTGGTTGATGGCAGAAATGTATGGTAAGTGTCACTCGAGTTTGGTAAAATTTTATTGATTTCGGAGAAGTAGATTTCCTATTCCTGCTTGTCGTCCAACTCCTTTCCAAACCCACACTCGCTCACACCCAAATGTCCCATCCCAGTCCAAACATTTCCAAAATCCTACTCGGTCCACAGCGAGCACATTCCCAAGGCGGTGATAGTCCTTCATATCCTCGAATAATTCGCCTTTCCCCAATAAGTACCACTACACCCACTCACACCAGCATACCCTGCCCCCTTCACCAACCCCTCCATCATCCTCTCCCCAACTCTTCCCTCCTTTTCCCTTTCCTTCTCCTCAACCCACACATACCCCATCCCCGCGCCAAAATTCATCCTCTTCCATCCCTCAGGTCTAGCCATCACACGCGCGTACTCCCCCCTCCGAGTCGGCGATTGTAATTGCTCTGGAAAGAGTGTTCGTACGTCGGTTCGTGGTGTGAAAGAGACGGTTGTCGTTTGGTATTGTTGTCGTTGTGACGAGCTGTAGTATTGGATCCGGATGTATAGATATAGTAGGATGCCGAATGAAATTAGCAATCCGATCCTGGGAACAGCAGACAAGGAGACGATCGCCGCCAGTGTGGACTTCTGTCCACTTGTCAAGTCTGACATGGTGTTGATTCGTTCCGGTTTGAAGTTATCGAAGACCGAGAGCGAGTTGGCTGTGAGTGATTGTACCGCTGTGGTTGTTTGTCGAATTGTCGTTCTGATCTTAGTTCCGGTTGTGGATGAGAGTGTATCTCGTGAGACACTCTCTGTCGCTTGAGAGGTGTCGGAAATGTCTTCCAGAAAGGGGCTGTCGTCTATTGCCGAACTGTCGTCTGAACTGACAGCGCTCTCCCACAAGAGCATGTTGAGTTTCTCAGTCGGTGTGACCTCTCTATCTCCTTCCCCTTCTTTCACACTCTCCCACTCCTCCTCCTCCTCCTCCTCCTCCCTTTCTCTCGTCCTTGCTCTTTCTCGTCTAGGTGGTGCTGTCGTTGTAGCCCTCTCTGTTCTCTGTTGGTTGGTGCGGTAGTGATTTCGAATGTTTTGCCGACGTTGGGTGCGGTTTTGCCTGCGATACAGGTGTGGATTTTCCTCGCGGTGAACTTGCGCTTTGTGTTCTCTTCTTGGGCGGGCTATGTTTCTTCGCGGATGAAGGAGAGGATGTCCTGGATTTCCATGCCGGCCGGGGTTATGGTGTCCATTTTAGCGGTATTTTGGGGTGTATTGATTTTTGGGGAATTTGTAGGAATTGTGCTGGAATTGTGAGGTGCAAGGAGGTTGGTGTGTCGAAATTTTGTCTATTCCGTAGACATTGTGTTGGAATTGTGAGGATGTTAAAAGTTTGGGTTGAGTGACAGTTGCAAAGTTGTAAACTTGCAAAATTGTGAAGTGTGTGTGTGTGTGTGTGTGTGTTCGTGGGAGAAAAGAGAGAAGTGTGGGAGGGAGGTAGGAAATGTTATAAACTCATATTCGGGGTCTAAAGTAGTGGGAGTAGGGTATCAACCTGTGTGGAAATTCTGAAGAATAATGTCATAATTGTATGATATTAATGTCGAGATTTGGACTGGGTTGAGTACTCTAACCATTTCTGCTCCTGAAAACGTGCTCGTGAACCTCTTAGATCAAAGCCATCCCATATTCGTCCTCTGTTCCTGACGCCGTCCCAGTAGCTTCCTCTCTCTCTGGGTTATTTGACAGCGGGCACTAAGCTTAGTTCCGAGCACTACTCCCAAACTTGGGTAACAAAGCCACCTTATGACTTCGAAAATTTATGAAGAACATCATCCTCCCTCACAATACGTCCGTATCGCTCCGATGACTCTTTGTCTTGACGTCCGGGTGTCGAAAACTTGTGCGTGGTCTAAATCTTTGAACCACAACACATCAATCCCTTCGCCCCGCCATGGTCGTGACTTCCATTCATCATCGTGTAATCCGTTCAACGCGTGACCATTCTCTCCCGCTATTTCTTCTTCGTCATCGTTCTCCGATTGTTCTCTGACTGTCTCTGGTACCTCATCTCTGTACCCGTTTTCTATGACTGATTTTGGCTGGTCGCTTAAATATCTCCCAACGGCCTCCGTGTTCACGATAAGATCGCGACCACTTAAGCTGACTGTCGTATTTCTAGCTTCCAAGTCTTGTTTCCAAAGGACATTTTCATTCCAGAAGAAGTGACGACTTAGCGTATGACTAACACCCATATCCATACTAGCAAAGTAATAAAGCTGGTATTCGTTTGCGCTACTTGGCTTGCGGCGAGTGAAATTGTAAGCAACGTTTGGCAAATGTAGGAGTATTGAGACAGGATCAATCAAAACCACTGAGCTGATCCGAGGGCTGATTAAGGGGTTCTTCAGCAAGTGGGTTGAAACAACTGTCCCATAAGAGTGAGATGCCAGAACGAATTTCTGGATCGGTCCGAACTCTTTCAAGAGTATTTGATCGATTTCCTTGCACATTTCCTCCCGGCTCAAAGCGTGATGTGTGATCCTGAAGCTAACAGGCATGATTTCAATTGCAACTATTCCAACTTGTTCGTTGGGATCCTTTGATTCTAGCCCAGCAGTTGAATTGAGCTCATTGAGGAAATTGGTGTAAGGGTAGAGGCCGATGCCAATTCCATGTATGAACACAACAGGCAGTTTCGTCGTCGATGTATGCTTTCTGTGCCAATATGTTGTATGTTTCGCGGGTGAACGGTGTGTGGTAAGAAGCGACTGCCATCTGAACGGGAAGAGACCAAAGAATCGAGAAAGGCTTGTGCGATGGAAGTGGAAGCCGTGGAAGAGCAGCTTCATGTAGGTAAGGAAGTCGACAAAACCAACACACTATGCCATGTCAGCGGAGGTACCGGAAGGCCTGGGAATACACGTACAATATACCAAACCAAGCTGCGATGCAGCATATCAACTCTATCGAGGGTAAGACGTAAACATTTGGCATTCCCTCTCCCAGCATCTATTGGTTTTCCTAGCAGCTTCTCTGTTGCAAACACATATTCTTCCAACTCTTCGTCATCCTCCCCCGGCGGTCCGCCACGGTTGAAAAATGCCCATAAAAGGAACTCTTTCACATTCTCTCTCTTGATCTCTCTTATATCTGCCCCAAGAAACCACTTCTGCAAATATGCCTCGCAATCCGGAATATTTTCATTGCAAAGTCGGAAGAGCTCTTTTCGTTCTTCGCGCGTAGGTGGTGGGGGATGGGCAGCTCCGCGCTGCAGCCAGTAACGATATGGAACGTAGACGAAGAGAAAGAAGATGGATTCTGCGATGGCGACACTCTCTATGATAAGAGGTACGCGATAAGTCGCAGCTTTCAAGCCATGGAGGACGACGTTCAGGACGCAATAGAGGAGCGCAAGAGGGACAAGGTAGTGAAGCCCAACAATACAGAAGCGTATGAAATAATACTCGGCCCTTGAAGTTCCAATCATGGCGGCTTCTGTGATTCAAGAACTGGTGTCCTTGAAGACTGTAGTCGCTCCAGTTTGGCGGTTGCCTGCGATTTTATGTGGAAGGGGAAGTGGGAGTTGGAAAAGGTCCCGCACATGGGGAGTCCTCAACAAAAATCACAAAGCCTGTCATATGAAGGATCGCAAGGCTGAGGCCAACAAGAGAACAACTTTCTAAAACCGGGGCTGTGTGGCAGGTGCTGATGGGTGATGCGTTTCATGTTACTCCGTAGATATTTGCATGTTCACATGAAATGCCGAGGAAGTCTGCGTGGTACGTCACTATCCAGAGCCTGCATAAATTCGTCGTGCCTGCATTAGGTGGCACAACTCTATCTCTGTCTGAGAGTGCCATACAAAATCTTGGAAAGTTACTTCTCAAGAGCGTTTCTTCGCTTTCAAGTATTGTGTTTCTGCTGTGCTGTGGATACAGAAAAGGTCGTGATAAGCAGGAGTGGTGTGATTTAGAGAAGCGCGACAGTACAAGAGCTCGATCAAGTAACCTTAAACGATAGATATCGAGATTCTCACTGGAAGATTGGTCTGCAGGCTTCTAGCCTTGGAATTTCCTGTGCAGCGCGTTGGTTTAAAGATAAGTTTTCGGAGTAATACATTTCTTCTCATGGCATGTGAAATAGAAGATTGGTAGACCTTCGTGCGTTGCTGATTGTTACTGTTCCTTGGTGCACTGCTTGATAATACATCGCCTAGATAGCATATTCGATGACTGACGGGAGCTCCAGGAGCTCAGGGAAAGCATTTCCAAGATGCATGGACGAGCTTTGGGATAAGTGCGTAGCTCTGGATGATATATGTGTCGAAAAGAGACTCAAAAAGATATGATGATGGGTAGAAGTTGGGAGGCGCAACATTGGACGAAAGCTTCCCGTGTTGTTTGAAGAGGGCAAGTGTGGGGTCTCGATTCGGAATATTTCAACCAACAGCTTGCTCTATAATCAACATCAGTTCATACTCCTCCGAAAGACCTTCCGCGCTGGCGAAACATATCTCGTCCTCTAATGACAAACTCTCGATTTCGATTTCGATACCTAATCAGTACTTTAGCAGATACCAAGCTGTCGGACCATCCTTACTACATCGAAGCCTCGCCCTCCATTCTTCGACTCCCAGTCTGACAAGTTCCGACCTCAACCAACCTATCCGAAAGCGTTACTCACCAGGCCCGTATGCCTGTCCCTCAGGGAGGACTCGACATCACGTCGAAAGCGCCTCGCGATAAAACAATTCCCACTCGCTCCATCCTCTGCCACCCCTCGACCCCTTTGATATATTCCATGATTATACGCTGCCAAACACCGAATAAGAATCTGCGGATATGGGCATCGAAGTACTGTCTCCAAGCATTGCGCTCCACACTGATGGCGGCGTATGGCGATGATGAACAAGAAAATTGCCCGACATTACGCAGGATATATTGTCCGCCATTGGACACCATCAAAGAACCACTTGGTTTACATCTGAGCGATTTTAAACTTTCGAATAACGACTCCCAATCCTTTTGCGCCGCTCCTTGGAAGGTGGGTGAATCTGCAATCTTTAAGACAAGCTGTCCAGGGGAACATGGCACAGGATCGATTGACTACAATCACGCAGCCTTCCTGTAAGAACCAGCGCTGGTCCCTTTAAAACGGTCTTACTCGTTACTATGTTAGAAAAGATATTGGAGGCCATCCGACTTTTTTATTTCCAAGAACCCGGAGGGATCTGCTGGGGTCAAGCACTGAGGGCAGCCTCCGAAGCGATTGCTGTGAAACATGGCAAGTACGTCAAACAATTGAGTGCTTTCGATTGTCTTATAGCTCAGAAAAGACAGCTGCATCTTTATGAATATGTTATTCCATTTCCGAAGTCTTTGATAACCATTCTTCGCGACGCCTTTATCCGGCGGCCAAGTAGTTGCGCGAAGTCGAAGCCATCCAGGTACCAGCACTTCAGTGACAGTGTTCATAACTCCCTTAGAGCCTTCATTTCTTATGCAATTTGACAGTTCAGCGCTTGAAATTTTTCTAACGAAGTCTCTGTTACTCAAACGTTACTTGGCACACTTCTCAATGGCATATATTCGTCGATCGCTAGTTTTAAGGAGTCCAATACCTTGAAAACACTAAAGGACAATCAAGGCTCTATTTTCCTCCCTATTAATTCCCCCGCCTTCTTAAACGGTGTGTACCTAAGTAGGCAGGAGAGCCAAGGATGATAAGACTCAGGATGCCAAGTGACCAAGAGGCTAAATTGCTTAGCCACTCATGTCTCCTTCCCAATTGATGACAAGCATTTCTTCGCCGCCGTCGTACTTTTGTACAACCAAGATCCGGTTCGCCGTCCAAGAGGGATAGTATCTTAGTACGTCCTTCGTGACTTTGTCTAAGTATGATAGTAGCTGCACCTGCCGCCACTCACGGTGATGAGCCATGTTTTTATTTGTTCCGAGCGTATTCTAGAAGTCTTCCATAATTTGGAGTGCATGCCAAGCAGCTTGACTCCTTCCATTCTCAGAGATGGAAATCAACAATGGTGTTGATTTGCGACTTTTGGTATATGCCTCGGCAGCGTAGGGCCAAGGTTTCCGTATCTTTGGTTTGATTGGGTCTGTCCTGCAAGCTATTTAGCATGTAAGATTCCCTACCTATGAGCAGATTTGTCTGCACGCCTTTCTCTTGGGTTTAATCCTTCTCAAACGACCTCAGTCAAGCTTCAATTCCTGAGATTCAAATCGTTTGCCACTTGCCAATATGCGTTTCACCTCAGCGGGAGCAGCCGCGCTTGCGGCTGTGGGTGTCTTTGCAAAGGAAATGGCCAAGGATGAAGTCCGGGGAGCTGGTAGGTTACCCTCGCGAAGTTCGTTGGGATGATGCTAATTGTTTCAAGAATTGTACGACTCTGGGTTGGTACATTCGAAAATTATGGCCGCCAAGAAGGTTTGGCGATACTCCCCATATTAATGTTTTCCTGATTCTGATCTGTGAACAAGGCCCATTGGGAGGCTGAGACCGTATCCGGTGCCATGAACTCGTCCCAATTCCCAAAGGTAAGCAATTTATTTTGCGCCACTCTTGTTAATTTTACCGATCAGAAAGCTTGGCCATCTGAACTCTTCACAAGTTACGTCGAGGGGTCACCTGAAATATTCTGCTAGATGTTATCTATGGGAATTGAAGCTAATTTGGCGTGTTATAGCTTGGCTACACAAAGTGTATCAATGGATTTGCCGAAGCAATCCCTGGTGACCCTCTGTACAAGTTCAAGTGCAAGAACGTATGTAGTCTCCAGGATGAAGCCAACCAAGTTCAGAAATTAACTTTCCATCTAGATGGATCTTTACTCCTTTATCTCCCACGCAGATATGGGAGCGCCCACTGGCGAAGGAAGCTCTGCTTGGGGATGGACAGACCCAGTGTCTGGCCGAGAGTTCGTTGGTAAGGCTCGAATTTCAATAAAGTGAAATGCATGCGTCTAATACATGTATAGCAACTGGTGCTTACGAGGGAACTTCTTTGCTCGAGATCAACAAAGCGGGACAACTCGTCCAGCTTGGATTCTTGTAAGCATACTCTGAAATCTTAAAAGCATTCAATTAACCTCAATTCAGACCTTCATACGCTCCTATTGGATACTATTCAACTTGGCATGAGATCCGCTCCTATAAGAACTACATGCTCATTGGCAGCGAGTTGGCAGGCCATGGTGTGCAGATATTTGATATGACAAAGGTATATTTGAGTGTTTTCTACTATTATCTAGTCGGTAGCTGATCAAACATCCAGCTTCTCACCATTGACCCTAAGAAACCAGTAATCTTCAAGTCAACATCAAACGATTCTTCAGACCTGACTGGCCATTTCGCTGACC
The DNA here is from genome assembly GCA_020726485.1 of Halenospora varia. Lineage (NCBI taxonomy): Eukaryota > Fungi > Ascomycota > Leotiomycetes > Helotiales > Solenopeziaceae > Halenospora > Halenospora varia. Next base: position 472,271 of record JAHEWH010000033.1, on the reverse strand, counting down.
TTCCACTGGGTCGTACGCACAACGTTGTAATTAATGAGGAGCTCAACTACGGTATTGCTGTAGGAGCTCAGCCTAGAAACAGCACTTGCCGTTCAGGACTTATCTTCTTTGATCTCACTGATCCATCCAATCCTAAGAGCTTGGGTTGCGATCCTCAGGATGGATATGTCCACGATGTAAGTAACAGCGAAAGGAAACCATGTGGCTGTAGCTAATATTCTTAAGGCCCAATGTCTCGTCTACCACGGTCCAGACAAAAAGTACGAAGGGAGAGATATCTGTTATGGCTACAACGAAGACACTTTGACTATGTGAGTTTGATGCATAACATTTTTCTACAAGCTGTGCTGATGATGGTATCAGCTACGATGTGACAGACAAAAAGGCCTCCAAAGTCCTCTCTCGTACCTCTTACGAAGGTGCTAGCTACACCCATCAAGGATGGGTTCTGGACAAGAATTGGCAGCAGTATCTTCTTCTAGATGACGAAGTTGATGAGGAGGAACTCGCTGGTCCAGCTGCTGATGGGTACCCGGTCACATACATTGTAAGTACACCTCTACTGCTGACCCTTTTGGCCTACAAAGCTGACAATGTCGATCAGTGGGATGTCTCCTCACTCGAAGCCCCAAAACAAACCGGTATCTACAAAGCAACCAACAAAGGCATCGACCACAACCAATACGTCATTAATGGCCTCTCCTACCAATCCAGCTACGGCGCCGGCCTCCGCATCTACGACGTATCCTCCATCCCCTCCGACCCAACCGGCAAATCCGTCTGCGAAGTTGCCTTCTTCGACATCTACCCCGAAGACGACAACGCCGAAGGCGGCGGAATAATCCAATATTCCGGCACCTGGGCCTCATACGCGTATTTCAAATCTGGCTATATCTTCATTAACACGATTGAGCGTGGCGGCTATGTCGTTAAGATGACGAAGAAGGAGGCGTGTCCTAAGAAGACGTGCTCGGCTGATAATTGCTTGAGAGCGTTTAGAGCGAACAGTGTGCAGGGGAGATTGGAGGAGAGTCAGAAGTTTTGTGGGGAGTTTACGAAGACTTATGTTGCGGATGTTAAGGTGCTGCCGAGCTGGGCGCCGAGTGCGTGTCAGGGGAATGTGATTAGTAGGGTTAGTAGCGCTTGTGAGTGTTTGCCTACTGCTAGTGTTGCTGTTTGAGGTGGTTTGGGAGGGTTGGATGGGGGTTATATATTGGGAAGACAGGAGGGAAGAGAAAAGTAATGACTTTTGTGTAATGAGTAATGAAAATGAACACAAATACTCGCATGTAACCCTTGAAGGATTTCGACTGTGCATCTAATTTCACGCTTGTTCTGGGATAGCCAATATCAATTTAACAATCGAGAGACCTTGCCCCAGAAACAAGTTTTCGATATAGGCTTTCTTGGTACCTCTCTCGATGCCCGACTTCTACAAGATACAAACTAGCGGGGCAAGAGGCGTTTAAAATTTATTTGAAGGATTTAGAGGAGCCCTATTAAGTTTTGGCTATTCCAGACACCAAAATTGCTCTAGTGCTCAATACCATAGAGGCTGGTCCGTCCAATACCCTTGAAGCCAATGGGTGCTTAACAACATCAATTGCCACTTGACAATGGCAAGAAATCGTACCGTATTCGGTCCTAAACTTGCCACTCATCTATTCAGCTCGAGTCCACGAGAAGAAGCAGTAGATCATCGACCCAGATATCCTCCATCGACAGTATGAACTTCTCCGCCAATATAATCCCCACTCCTAGAGCAGAGATGGATCACTGATCCAGCCAGATCTTCCGGTACACCCCATCTACCAGCTGGCACTCTGGCCATGATATTCTTCTCCTTCTCAGTTCCATCTTGAAGGTCTTTCGTAAGCTCCGTAGCAATATACCCAGGCGCAATAGCATTGACATTGATGCCTTTGCTCATCCACTCATTATTCAACGCCTTGGTCAACTGTCCAATCGCCCCTTTACTAGCTGTATAAGCGGGAATCTCCATACTCCCTACAAATGTCGTCATGCTCGCGATGAATACAATCTTCTTCTTTCCCGCAGCGGCAGAAGCCGAAGCTGGGTTGGAGAGGGAGGTAGACAGCCAATGTTTTGCGAGCTCTCTGCTAAGCTGGAATCCAGCTGTGAGATTAACGCCTATTATTTCATCCCAATTCGTGTCTGGGAAGTCTTCTGCTGCGCAGCGGTGTTGCAAGCCGCCGGAGTGGAGGAATATGTCGATCTCGTGGGCGTCGCGGATGAGGTTTGGGACTACGGAGAGAATTTTTGGACGGTCGGATAGGTCGCATTCGTAGACATCGCAGGTTCGACCTAGGGATTGAATTTCGGAGAGGAGAGAAAAGGCATCGCTTGAATTGGGGTTTCGTGCGAGGAGGACGATGTCGGCGCCAGCAGAGGCTCTGGAGAGTGGTTAGTGGGGTTGGGGAAGAATGGCGCAAAAAGGTACAGGGCGATTGTTAGAGCTCTTCCTATACCTCTCGTACCTCCCGTAATTAGAGCTTTCTTGCCTTTCAGGCCAAAAAGGCTCGATAAGTAGGACTCCATGTTTGGGGATGTTGTTGGAGGAAAGCTCGGGGACGATGATGGGGTTCAGCCTCGCTTTTATTTTGGCGGGGTTGGCGGGGCATTTTTTGCACAGAGTCACGCATAAATTTCACAGATGGTCCCCAAATTCTGAATCTCTGAGAACAGGGTCTTTCAATGTCGATCAAGGTCAGTGATGAATGCCTAAGGTCTTCTGTTATATCCTACATTGTATTCTGTTTGGTGTCTGCTGTTTCTGTAACCAAACTCTTTAGCATATAGAAAGTTTCGCAAAATTCCTCACATCAAACACCAAAATCTTTGAATTGTTGTCCTATTTTTCACGTCAGACTCATTTGTTCTAAACCACGAAACATTATGCTTTGATACTGACAGATTTCAGCATGATCACACGCTTAATCCCGTGACAGCTCTCGCATTCTATGGCCAGACCAATGGACCACTTTTACTCCTTGCTGGAGAGGGATCTTTCTTGAAAGTATTTGAAGAGGAGACTTCGAAAATAGTACTGCAATGCCAGATATTCGAGGAGCAAGACATCCATGGCATCGCTATCAGCGAAAGTGCTGATCAGGCAGATGATCTGAAAATTGTCATCTGGGGAGGAAAATGTGTCGTTCTGCTTAGCAAAGCACAATTTGATACGGCTCTTAGTCAAGGAGTGACCAGTCTCGTAGAAAGCACTGTTCAAGTCTCGGATTGGATTCTCGATGTTGCTATATCCTTAGACGAGAGGACCAGCTGTGTGCTTGTAACGGCTCACAACACAGTCCTTCGAGCGAAGCTCTTACAAAATGGCAAACCTCTGTTGCTGGAAGAACTTCCATCACCGTCAAAGTCGATATTGTATTCCGCTCACATCATCTGGGACACGGCAAAGCGCATCTTGATTGCAGCGGGGACAGTCTTTGGCGAGATCATAGTCTGGCAATGCTCAATTTCGCAAGATGGGCAATTCTCAGATTCTCATGTTCTGTTCACTTTCACGGGTCATGAAGGCTCGATATTTGGCGTCAATATTTCTCCTCGAATAACAGGCCTAGGTAGCGCAGATGGACGACTGCTCGCAAGCTGCAGTGATGATCGTACGATACGTGTCTGGGATCTGTCCGAGTCTTCTCGCAACACTAAATTTGAAAATGGCAATATTCTGCCACGGGAGACAGGATTCGGGGAGAACCAAAACGAGGGGGATTCACAGACGTCCAATGAGAGGTGCCTAGCAACGGTGATGGGCCATGCCTCGAGGATATGGCGAGTCAGGGTCCTGGTTGAAGATTCAGGTTTTCCCGAATATCCTTCAATCAACATACTCTCTTTTGGAGAAGATACAACAACTCAACAATGGGCCTTGAACTTCACTTTGGAGTCAGACTCTTTAGAGCCAGAGAGGGACTCGAAGGAATCCTCAGCGCCAAAAACTACCCTTACCCACACGAACGCCTTCGCATTTCATAGTGGCAAACACATCTGGTCTACAGCTTTGTCGTGTTTACCAAAAACGTCAGATATTGTTGCCACTGGTGGCGCAGATGGCAAGATCTCTCTTTACCCCACGAAGAAACCAAAGCCAAATGATTACGAGGCGTTTTGCATGTGGGATCTAGAGGATATTTTGAAGGACTTTCCCTTAATGGCTCCAGCTGAGACTTCTATTCAGGAGGATCAGCCTATCATAGGTGCCACGGAAGAATATAAGGGGCAATTGATGGACGACATAAAGCCACCGAAGAAGAAGAAACCCAAGAGGGTGGTCAAAGATGCTTTCAATCGTTATGCTTTTGTGTCAGAGAGCGTATTTCTTGCCACCACAACTTTTGGGCGGGTCTTGGAATGCGAATTATATGGCTCACCTCGATGGAGCGAAGTTCCACTTCCCGAGTCTGGTAAAATGGATCTCAAATCATATGCCGTTGTAAAGGGCTTCCCGGAAGTTGGGCTAGCTTTCCTTGCTGGAGCCAACGGGAAGATCTACATTCGAAATGGCCAGAGCCCCATCGAAGAACTCTGTTCCGTTAGCGGGAAAGTCGCAGATTTGTTTGGGGTTTCATGTGACGGTACACAATGTTTCCAACTGTTTGCTACGACACTAGCCACGAATATTATTTCCGCTTTTTCGATCGTGCTCTCAAGCGTAGGAGGCGCTACTCTAATTCGTTCCTATTCATACACTCTCCCCGACAAATTTGTGGTTACAAGCGCCAGTACAGATGATGCGTTCCTCGTTCTTGGATCAAGAAGTGGCTCGCTCGCCATATATGATTACAGGGTACAAGAGGCTCCGCTTTGCCAATGGAAAGACAATTTAAGCAGTAGTGGAGACGCAATAACAGCCATCTTACCATTAAGCTGCCCGAATTCTAATCAGGCTGTGGAGAAAATACATTTTGTGACTACGGGACGGGATGGGCATTACTCGATATTTTCATGCACGTTCGCTGGCACCCGCGACGGGAAATCACCCATATTACAACTCCTACACCAAGGGACCCCACCATTTGGACCCATGATCGAGTCGGCTTGGTTCGAAGGGGGAGATCTTATCCTCTATGGCTTCAAAAGCAAGAACTTCGTCGTTTGGAATGAGACCAAACAGTATGAAATCTTGACCGTGGAATGTGGCGGTGCTCACAGAAGCTACGACTACTCATCGATAAAACTTGTAGAGGGAGGTGGCCACTTCATATACACTAAAGCTTCAAAGCTTTATATACATTCACAAATGAACCCATCGCACAAAATCGTCAAGCAAGGTGGCCATGGAAGAGAAATTAAGACCTGTGCTGTCTCACCAGAGCTTGGAATAATCGCGACAGGAGCTGAAGATACAGCCATTCGAATCTGGCAGTATGAAGACGCAGGAACTACACTTGAACATCACTTCGCATGTCAGGCCGTTGTCCAAAGGCACACAGCTGGAATCCAACATCTTCAATGGTTCGGCACGAATTACCTATTCAGCAGTGGCGGAAATGAAGAGTTCTTCGTTTGGGCAGTAGCGAAGATTCCAAGTTTCGGTATCGGCATTGTATGCGAAGCTACTTGCCCTGATCAGAGCGAGGAAAGGGATCTGAGAATAATGAGCTTCGACGTCTCGGTAGCCCCAGGCTCTGCCGCAGACGAGCCGAAAATGCTTATCACTTTGGCATACTCCGATTCTACAATTCGAAGTTACATATACTACAAGTCGGAGGGATTCACCTTGGTAGCTACAGGGACATATACTTCGGCCTGCCTTACCCAAATCAACCACATCCACATATCTGACAGAACAATATACACTCTCACAGCTGCTACAGACGGGAATCTCACACTTTGGAAATCAACAGTGGAAGAGCCCTCTGGCTCACCATCGCAAAAACTCGTCTTCCTCTCAACAAAGAAAGTTCACCAAAACGCCATTAAAGCCCTCGATTTCCGAGCCACAAAATCCGGCAAGCGTATTTTGGTAGTGACAGGTGGAGACGATAATGCTTTGGGCATCTCGATCTATTCTATGGATAACCTGTCAAGACTGCCCATAGTCCATATTCTGAGATCGGCTCACGCTGCTGCGATTACTGGGGTGGTAATTATGCCTTCTCAGCCAGATTCCGCACACTCAATGCAAGAGACTTTCAATGTGGTGTCTTCGGGTAATGATCAGAGGGTTAAAGAGTGGCTCGTTACAGTCTCCATTGACGAAGGCAGGGAAAACGAAACGTCTGTTGACATTAAGAAGATAGGGGATACCTTTACGTCCGTTGCTGATGTTGGAGATGTGGCTGTGTTGAGGGCTGGGAAGGCCGGTGGAAGGGAGAGCGAGAGAAAGAAAGTTCTCCTTGTGGGTAACGGGATGGAAGTGTGGAATGTTTCTCGTTGATACAATCCCTCTCTGAAAAGCAGAGTGACTTACGTTCTGACCTTACTCTCAGAGTGTGGTTATAGATAATTGGACCCACAATCTCACATACCCAGCGTCCCAAAGGAAGCGAAAACTTCTCCGCAAGCTTACCTTGTCTTTTCACTCACTAGAAGGAGCTGGGTAGATAGGGACTACGTTGCAGTTTTCAGGTTTTCAAAGCTTTGATAATTCGGCTTTCCGAGGTCCAACATATCCAAACAAATATGCTGCAATCTTGCGCATCTGAATTTCCTCACTACCTTCGGTGATACGATATCGACCTGTTTGAGCGTCAACTAAAGATCTTTAATTTTCCCCTACGGCGAGGCTTACGGTGATGTCTGTAGATGTGCTCAAATCTTCAAATCAAGTTAGGCCTATGTCTTGGTATAATCTAGACATATTTGTTCAATGCGGAGAACTTACGGCTTATGTCTCGAGTATCCTATCCCACCTACACCCACTTAGCAATCTCTTCTCACCATGATTGTTTTGGAAGGAGACCTACCATGAATCTGCATAGCCCTGTCTGCTGCTTGTGTACACAATCTATTCCCCCAATACTAACCCAAAATCAGTGATAAACTCCTCAATCCCGAAAGCCAGAAGCGCTCACATTACACATACTCACCTTATCCCCCAAATCTCTCTCTATCTCTTTCTGAGTCATCTGGTCCATTTCCGCGGCCGTTTTCAAAATCAATAGTCTCAACATCTCCGCCTGCGTCGACAATTCCACAACCGGAAACTGTATTCCCTGGTTGCTCGCTAGCTCTTTCCCAAAAGGCTTCCGTCTCCTTGCATATTTTATGCTTTCCTCAATACAAAATTCCGCTGCGCCTAACGAAGAAGCCGCTTGCCGGAGTCGATTCTCATGCACGAACGTCTGCGCAATTGCAAGTCCTTTCCCCACCTCTCCCAACACCGCACTCTCAGGCACAAACACATCCGTGAAAGTCAGACTAGCATGGTCAGTAGGCATGTTGAACGTCCACTCATAACTCTCAATCTCAAATCCTGGTGCATCTTTCGGAACGAAAAAAGCCGTTATTCCTAAAGCATCTCCCGGTTTTCCAGACGTGCGAGCGAAGACAAGACAGTGCGTTGCGCGGTGCATGTTTGAAATCCACATTTTGGCTCCGGAGATAAGGAAGCCTTTTTGAGGGGTGGTGGTGGGGATGGCGTGCGTGAACATGTGGGTTGCGTCTGAGCCGTGGTTGGGCTCTGTGAGGCCGAAGGCGAAGGAACGGGTTCCGTTTAGTCGGCCGTGGATGAATTCTTTCTTTTGCTCTGTTTATTTGTCAGTATCTTCATATTGTCGATAAATCTGAGACAGATGCCATGCCTTCAGTACCAAACTCCTTCACCATGAGTACATCAGGAAAATTCCCAACAATGCTATGCTCATTCTGTAAATCATTGAACAAACCCAATCCCTTCTTCGCAAGATGCATCCGTATCACAGCCATCCATAGATTTCCTCCGTTCTTACCGCCAAACTCCTCTGGTAAACAGAATCGGTAGAATCCTGCTTCGTCTGCTAGTCTGCGACATTCGGAGAGGAGGTCTTCCCAGTCATCACGTGGGATGCCTGGTGACAGTTAGTGGGGTTTGTCCCAGAGAAAAATGACAACTTGTTATGGTATACAAACCTTGGTTCTCCCAATCTGTTCGAGAATGTTCTCGCCTGTGGTCAAAGAATCGTTGATTGTCGTTGGACCCTTGTAATGGTGCTATTTTGGTGGCGATGAAGTCGTCCAGTTCAGCTAGATAGGAGACAAGATCTGGTGGTAGGGTGAAGGACATTGATCCGTGAGAGGAATTGGGAGGCATTTTGAAGAGATCTGAAGTTTAGTTCCTGTTGAATTGGAAGAAAAGAGACTGTCAGAATAATTGCTTCAAGAGTATACTCCTGTGTTAAGAGTATGTATGAGGTGTAAATCTAGCGAATGTGATGTTAGCTGATTTGCGGGGTTCTGACCCGATGTCAAGAAATAGCCTCGGGATCGACACTTGTCAGTCTCTACCCTCACTTGCTACATGGGAAAATGTTTACATTCGAACAAATTAATGCTATCAGACTTTCCCTGTGTATATGGAAGTAAGACCGAGAAAAAAGGTCTGACATTTGCAATTATTGTAATTTCGAGTTTCCTGTAAGACTTCTGCACATGCAATTCTAGTTCGTCCGCAATTATAACTGCTTTTTAAAACAGGAGAAAATTATATAGCATGAGCAGCTTCTGCCAGTCTATTAGGACGTTCAGATTGAGAGGTTTGCCGCCCGACATTCGAAGAAATGATAAAAGTGAGAAAAAATGATGGAAAGAGGCACTTGTGCCGAAGGAATTCCAATGTCGGCAGGCGGCCATGGGATGCCTCTGTCCAACATAAACATTGACCAACAATGTCCATACAATTCTTGACGTAGACTTGAAGGGTAAATTGATATGAAGAGAATCATCTTTGATGGTTGTTTCGCCGCGAAGAAACAAACATTGGTGGAGGGGCATCCCGAGATGTGTCGTGGCACAGAATCAGCGCTCTTAGGATACTGGTGACATATCTTTAGGCGCGCAGATTGTCGCACCAGAGGATTGCACTGCAATCTTCCTTCTGTTGTGGATTGTTGTATAATAGCTTTATGCGTGTGATACCTTGGAAGACCTGGGTTTGATGGGTTCGGGGAAAAGTCGTGGGAGAACCGCCCCACTTCAGCACCGTGTTGCCCAATGAAACCCTCAAGGCGAGCAGATTTTGCATAGCCGTACATATTTCGATTTAAGCTGACTTGCTGACATCTGGACTCCTGGTGTAGTGGTTATCACATCTGCTTTACAGTTTCGAAAGAAATGAATAGCGCAGTAGGTCGCAAGTTCGATCCTTGCGGAGTTCAGTGATTTTTTTAATTCTTTTTTTTATTTCGCATTTCCTGTGACTAAACGTTACTGAGGCTTTGTTGGTGCACATACTCATCGTTTCACCTTCAGCCAATGTCCACCTATGATGTTTCCAAAGTCTGAAAATGGTTGTTGGCATTTACATTCCTGCGACTGATCTTATGCATGTTTGGGGTATTAAAGGCGTCATTGCTAATTATCAGGCCATTTGCGCATATAGCAACAATTTCTCATCATTCATAGCATTTTGCTCCATCCAGGTGACACCTTTGAACCATTCGCGTCAAAGGGAGCTAGCAGCCACTATCTTATCACCGATCCCGCGTCATCCCGCGAACAATTGCTTCAAAGCCCCTCTCTTCCTCTTTCTTGCACATGCATTTCAAGACACGCGTCACAGCTCCTGCTCCATAAGTAGGAGCTTCATCCCACTCTACCTTACCTATCCCTAAAGCACACACAATTACGAGCATTCAATATGGACTTCAATGGGTCAAACCCCTTCCCAGAGGGGGTCATCTCTTTCCTCGATACCGATCTCTACAAATTGACTATGCAATGTGCCGTCTTGAAGTACTTTGCTAATGTCAAGGTTTCCTACGCGTTTCACAATAGAACACCAGAGAAGAAGCTTTCAAGAGCGGCTTTCAAATGGTTGCAGATACAAATAAACAGTAGGCTTCCACGACCCCGCCATGCGCCATTGCTAATAACAAACAGAGCTTGGTAATATTGCGCTTTCGAACGACGAACTCAGATTCCTGCAGACAACTTGCACCTATCTTACCAAGCCCTACCTCGATTTCCTCAAAGAATTCCGACTCAATCCTCGCGAACAAGTCGAAGCCTCATTCACGCCCGAAACAGACACAGGCAGCGACGACGACATTGGAGAGTTCTGCCTTATAGTGAAGGGGAAATGGGTCGAGACAATTCTCTACGAGATTCCGCTCCTGGCTTTGACCAGTGAAGCATACTTCAGATTTATGGATACCGACTGGACATACGATGGACAAGAGGAGAAAGCCTATGCTAAAGGAATGGTCCTACTCGAGGCTGGCTGCGTTGTTTCGGAATTCGGAACGCGGAGAAGGAGGGATTACCACACACAAGCTCTAGTTTTTCGCGGACTTGCCAAAGCAAAGAAAGAGGGCGAACGGACAGGAATGCCAGGCAAAGTTTCAGGGACAAGCAATGTTCATTTGGCTATGCGATTCGGTATTCCACCTATTGGCACTGTCGCGCACGAATGGTTTATGGGAGTTGCGGCTATTACAGGTGATTACAACAAAGCTACATCGCTGGCTTTGAGTTACTGGATAGGCTGTTTCGGAGAGGGTGTTCTCGGAATAGCTCTGACAGACACATTTGGGACCCCAGTTTTCTTGAAAGCTTTCAAAGAGCCGATACCGGCCCTCGAAACATTGCAACCAGGAGCGCTTTCTAAGGATGTGGAGACTGCAGAAGTACCCTCGAGCAAGCCATTGGATCAGTCAAATAGCAAGCCAAAGACGTTTGCGGACGTGTTTATGGGTGTGCGCCAAGATTCAGGTGATCCAGCGAACTTTGTCAAGATGATGAGGGACTTCTACGATGAGCAAGGAATTACGGAGAAGAAGACTATCGTTTTCTCAGACTCTTTGAACATTGAGCTCTGCTTGGAATACAAGAAGATTTCCGATGCGGCTGGTTTCAATACCTCCTTCGGTGTAGGGACTTTCCTCACCAATGACTTCGTTCACCAAAAAACAGGCGAGAAGTCGACACCTCTTAACATCGTCATCAAGTTGGACTCTGCCAATGGCAATCCGGCCATCAAAATTAGTGACAATATCGGAAAAAACACTGGCGATAAAGCAACAGTTGAAAAGGTCAAGAACGAACTTGGGTATGTTGAGAGAGCATGGGCACAAGGCGATGAGGCGCACAGATGGGATCCGAAGAAATAAACACATGCGGTATAGATGGGGGTGGTATTTTGCATTATATGCATAGAATAGCGTGTTGGGTAGCATGCGAATGGCGTTAGGAAATCTGACGGTGGGAGACCTGCTTAGATAATTAGAATATTCAGTAGGGCTGAGGTGGAGCCTTGGGATAATGCCATAAGGTTATTGAATATACCTGGAGGTGATGGAGAGCGCTGGAGTTAGCACAATGCCAGATTTTCCAAATAGTCCGTACTTGCCCAAACTCGAGTGAAGTTTGACATTTCAAGCTTCCAAAGTCACTGCGAGCTTCACTTGCCGATATGTATTAGGCAAGTATCAACAAGTTTGATATATTCTTCATGGCTTTTGCTTTGGCATGTTTTCTTCTCACCTATTTCTCTTTCGTGCTTCACAAAGTCGCAGTAACCATACTCTTAATCGCCGCAATCGCCGGCTCACTCCTCCACGCCGTCCAGTTATGGTTATAAAGTCCTGCAAAGTGTTAGCAACTCCTCACTCTTCTCCATCTTTCTCAAAATCATAGAAACAAAACTCACCCCAAGTCTCATCACTATCCTGCGTCCCCTCCCTAATATAATAACTCCCCCCCAACGCCCAAACCATCCACCCCCCTTCAATCCCCCAAGATAACTCTTCAAACAAGTAGCATAAACACCCGCATACTCACTATTCGTCTCATCATGTCCCCACTCTGTCATCACTACAGGCAATATATTCTTCACCGCGGTATTACTTGTATCCATAGCATTATAGCCGCCATTATACAATCCACTTGTTATTGAAGAGCAAGATGTGGCGGTCGTTTGATAATTGTGCAGCTCAAGGACGATTTTGTTGGCGTAGGGGAATGAGGAGGCGATGAATTTACTGCCGGAGCCGAGGTCGCTGCCGAGGGTTATGGGGGCGAGCGTGGTGTCGTAGTTTAGGCCGGAGAAGAAGATTAGGACGTCCGAGTTTGCGCTGTGGACAACAGAGGCGGCGGATGTCATGTGTGTGTACCAGGTTTCCCAGTTGTAGGTTGCGGAGACGGCGGCGTTGTTGGAGGTATCGCGGGGTTCGTTGCGGAGGCCGATGGACATTAGATTTCCCCATGATGAGCCCTTTGTTTCGGTTAGTATAGGTTCAATTTAGACTGAAGTTTGGAGTTTGAGTGGGGAATAGGGGAAGAGACACAAGACATACTCGCTTAGCCATGAATTCCAACCCTCTCTTCCACTTCGCAACATCAAAGTAGGTATCTCCGAACCAGCCATTGCCATCCGTGAGCGAACAACACCATTCGCCTTTGGAAATATGGTTATCGAGATGAACGTAAATACCCTGCTTTTTGCATTCTGCAGCCACTGCATCAAAAACCTGCCACTATGTCAGTTCTCCCATATCAATTTAATCATTATAAGCTGATCATACCTGCACCCTCGTCGTACTCTGCGTAAAAGTAGGATTCTTCGCAATTATCTTATTAACCACCGCCAGCCCATTCGCTGTGCCCAAAGCATTCTGGAAACTCGCAAGTAATGTTTTGTCCCCCCATTATCAACAATATCATCCACCATCTCAATCGCAAACGTCAACCGAATAACATTCATCCCAAGACTCTTAATATCCGACACAATCTTCGATATCGGTTGGTATTGAAGACCTTCGGGGATCATGGCGTCTGCTGCACCGGGCCAGTTCACGCCTACGTAGGTTACGTTTTCGCCTTGGGAGTTGTGGATGTAGCGGCCGGAGGAGACGAAGGGACCGTAGGGCCAGGAGGCGCGTTTTTTGGAGGAGGACTCGGCATTCGGGATGGTCGCAGCGAGGGCGCTGGTGGTTAGGGCAAGGGGGAGGAGGGTTGAGAGACGCATTTTGAAGGTTGCTGGGGGTGAAGAGACGGAATTGAGATGAGTTGGTGGAAGTTCACTTCTTCATCCTGAACAACAATTTTCAAAAAAGCAGACCACGTCCATATATACCATCCCCTCAGTACCGTACCAGACTCAATCCCCACTAGGGTCCGCAAATCCCCATTCTAACGATGTCAAAACTCATCGCAACACTTCCCCAGGATACTTACCCGCTCCATCGTTTGTCCGACATCCCCAGGAACCAAGAACTAGAAAGGCCGAGGAACAAACCTCTCGAGATTGAAAAAGAAGAACATGCCAGTGAACGTCACCAGACGCCTCTCCCCGGATCACCATGATTGATGGAGAAACAAACTTTCCCAAAAGCTTCAAGCTTTGTGCTGTATAGCTTGAACCCTCGAGCTTCGTATGCATGTTTTAGTACCCCGCACGTTACATTCGGCTCCACCGCAGGGCACTCCCCACATGTCACCCGGTCCGGCAAGTACTTTCAGGGAATAACTAGATGAGATGCATTAGGGAATATTAAGCCAATGAAAATTAATGGTGGTTGTTATGAGCCAGGGGCAATTAAGCGCTCGTATGGAGGGGTGAGCCGACTGCCGAGATTGGTTGCATCTTTCCCCGGTTGCCCCGAAAGAGTTGGCGGGGTTGGCACTCGATCAAATTGTGCACGGGGTAGGGAAATCGTAGTGCTATGGGGAAGTGAGAGATTAGGTGGTTGACGGATGGAGAGGCATTTTGGAGGAAAGAGCGATGCTCAATTGAGAATTTCGTGCTGCGAATTTTGAAGTGTCGCAGCTAGCACTGTCGAGCACCTGAATATCCATAGCATTATGTGTACTTGTGATTTTTGCAATTTCCCTGACGATGAAAATCGAGTCAAAGAGAAGCGGCATATTTTTGATGTATCTTAAGTTCAATATTTCAAAAAGGCCGTTTATATATGCAAAACAGATGTCTCCAATATCCCATCTAAAATTCCAACCAGAACGTTGCAGTCTTAACAACAGCCGGAACTTATGACCGGAGAATGTACTCCAAATTCATACAATTGGGAACCATGATCCCTCTACAGACTAACAGCTGTTAACTCAACAGTGAAATCCAAAATCTGGCATTTTAACGCGTGCTCTTCCAGCGTGGGAGGACCACAACTCGCAGTGCCCAAGCCATGATGCGACCCATCAATACGGAACAACACTTTATCGCTGTCTGCCAGCTCGTAGGGATGCTTCGCCTTCTCCAATTCATGTGCAGAATGTCTCTGAACGCTGAAGTCAAAGCCACCATCATTTGCAGGTGCCTGTGACTTGAGAGAAGCCGCAAGACCTGTACCTTTACCATTGAGCAAGTGAACCCATTTGGTATCAGTCCTGTTGCCGTTTTCTTGCGGGAACGCATTGTTGGTGAACATTCCATCAACTGAATTTGTCCATACGCCCATCTTGCCGGCTTCTTTCATGTCTCTGTAGCTCTCGCCTGGCCCACGACCAAACCACTTGACTGTCTCTGTGAGCTTGGAAAGCGCCATTTCGAGGCCGAATCTTGGCAGAGTCGTAGGAATTGGACCACGCGGTTCTGCGCGAACATGTATTTTGAGGTTCCCCTCTCCGCTGACGGTATAGGTGGTTATGGTGTCAAAGCCCCATGCCAAGATCGGAGGACTGATCCAGCTTTTTGTGACAATTTGTAGTGTGCCGTCGGCTTCAATGCTCTGTGTACAAGATCTAACCTGCTTTTGCATCGCATCGAGACCAAAAAGGTTCCAATATTTGGCGATTTCAGGAATATCATTGTCCGTTGGAGCTCGCCAGAAGGTCAGTTGTGGTCCTCCGCCGCTCTCGAATATATCGCGTCCTCGAACAGACCATTTCGTGATCTCATCAGTGGTCTTGTCGAATTCAAAAGTCAGGTCTGAGTTCGAAATAGAATAAGTGGCACGTTTGTCCAAAAGGGCCGGGAAATCAACAGGCTGTGGATTGCTGATAACCTCATATGCAGCCTCTCCGTTGACTGAGAACTGTGCCCAAGCAATCTCGTGACCAGCATCTGCCCATACATTCGTTGATGCAAGTTTGAGGGAGATTGTCAACCACCATTCACTGCTATCGTGAACAACATGTTCAACACCGGGAAGTTTGATATTGGCAGTGCTTCCTGCACCTATTTCTGGTAGCTGAAGCACGCCAGAGGCTACAACGCTTTCAGAAGCCCTATATAAGTCAAGAGTTAGCGATCGACGAGGTTCACAGATGGAAATCACTTACCTAGTCGAAAAACTTGAAAGAGTCCAAGTTGCGGCCAAATGCTCCAGTGACACGAAATCGTAAAAGTTGGTAATGACCAGCTCTTCTCCTTCTTTTCGAATGTTAACTGGCTGGAAGACCTTCTTTGCTTCAATTAGACCCGGCATTGGATTGTGCTCAGAATCGCATAGACCGTCCATAACAAAATTGCCATCATTGGGGAAATCGCCAAAGTCTCCGCCATATGCGTAGAATTTCTTTCCATCCTTAGTCGTTGTTGACAAGCCGTGGTCAGCCCACTCCCAAATAAATCCACCTTGAAGTCTGCGGTGTGCTCTGAATGCATCTTGGTACTCTTTTAGGGCTCCTGGGCCGGTGCCCATGGCGTGACCATATTCGCAAAGAATAATAGGCTTTTCGAATTTGTCTCCCTCTTGCTCGGCTTTGATCACAAGGTCAGAAATCGCGGGGTACATGTAACTAAACATGTCTGCTGAAGCTGCTTCAACATCTCCTTCATAATGTATAGGTCGGGTTGGGTCAACCTTTTTAGCCCAGTCGTACATGGCTTTGTGGTTCTGACCGTAGAATGCCTCATTCCCAAGACTCCAAGAAATGATGCTTGGATGGTTTTTGTCACGATGAACCATTTGTTTCATTCTCTCAACATAGGCGGCTTGCCACGACTCATTGTCAGTGGTAAATTTGGCCGCTTGAGGGAAAGTCAACTTCTTGCGGTCTTCGTATGGCTCGCTCTCTGGAATTTCCAAGGGCCTGGCGATAGCATCATAGAAACCATGGCATTCTATTCGAAAAATGATTAGCGTCAATGTAGCCAAGAAATGTTCCATGGTAACATACCTAAATCGGCCTCGTCCATTACATATAAGCCCAATTCGTTGGCCATGGAATAGATTTCTGGGTGCGAAGGATAATGCGAACAACGAAGAGCGTTGATATTATGGTGTTTCATTAATAGAAGATCTCGGCGAATGAACTCCAAAGGCACAGCACGACCATGCTCTGGGTGGTGGTCATGTCTGTTTGCACCATTCAGGAGAATGACTTTGCCGTTGACTGTGAGATTACCGTTCTTGATCTCAACTTGACGGAATCCGACTTGTTGTCGAATGGTTTGAACGGGCTTGGAATCGTTCGAAAGCACGATTGAAAGGTGGTAGAGGGAAGGTGTCTCGGCTGTCCATTTTGAAGGATTTGCGATATCAAATTCAAAGCTCTTCTCTGTTGATGTGGAGTCAAGAACAAATGCTTCGCTGGAGAGTACAACGCTATTTTCAGGCGCAGGACTGCGAAGTTCGACTTTGACAGTTGCCGAGGATGTCAAAGAATACTGAACATCAAGTTTGAGCTTGGCATCCTTGTATTCATCATCAAGGTGCGTTTGCACAGTAAAATCTTCAATATGTCCACTTTTGCGAAATGCAAGTAGGTTGACATCACGAAATATACCTGATAAGCTGTAAGTGAAGTGTTCTCTTTTATTCTTCCACAACTATTTTCATACCTGAAAGCCACCATTGATCTTGATCCTCAATATAACTTCCATCACACCATTGATAGACTTGAACCCTGACTTTATTGGGTTTCGACCCGTCCTTGGTCAGAAATTCGGTGATATCAAATTCAGCTGGATTTCTGCTCCCCTGGCTGTACCCGACTTCAGCTCCATTCACAAATAGATGAAATGCACTGTCAACGCCATCAAAGCGAAGTTTATAGCCCAGTTCTCCGTCATTGCTCCATTTCTGGGGAATGTGAAAATCCCTCTCGTAAGTCCCAACAGGGTTTTCTGATGGCACGTGGGGTGGATCGACCGGAAATGGAAACTGAACATTTGTATAATGCGGTTTTCCATACCCTTGAAGTTGCCAGTGTCCTGGGACATCAATCGTCGATGAGCCCTCAATCTCATCTGAGGCTTCAGGGGCTTTGGCTGGACATGAGGCGTAATCGAAACGCCACCGTCCATTCAAAAGTACGGTGTGCTCAGGAAGGAAATAAGCTCGAGGTGCTAGTCGATTGCGCTCAAAAACGCGTTCATTTTCATAATCAGGGAGAATCTCTGAAGTCGCCATTTTGATGTTCGTGGTTAGATGGAAACATAAGAATCTTGATCTGTTCAACCGGATATATGGTAATTTATACTGAAAGCGAGAAAGGATTTATCCAGAGGAAGCATGCACAACAGCACGTTACGATGGATATCGCAGCAAGATCCTTGAGGATGAAGAAGGTGAAGTCGAAACACGAGTTGAGGCCGACGAGAAGCCGATGAAGAAGTTCATTCTTGGCATCTAACGAATCTACATTTTGTTCTTTCCACGGCAAAGGTGGGATCGTTTATCGACCCATCCGCGTGTATCCGCTGCATCGCTTCAGATTTGAAGACATTGTAGGCCAGGCGATCACGGGTGTATGCAAAGTATTCAGTGCGTTCCACGAGAGAGATTTCCCTGCAGCTCCGGCCTGTGGTTCGGGCTGTTCTCCGGAATCTCGGGGCAACATATCTGAGGTGACAACGGAGCAGAAAGCACACCCTTACTGGTGTCCGAGAGAGCGGTTCGTCGTGCTTAGTCGCACGTCAAAGTGCTGCCGGCCACCGAGCTAAGAGGAAGCTGACGTTGTGCTTGAAAGATTCGGGGGAGGCGGGGAAACATTTCTTCGTGTCTTCGGAGACGCTATCCTCCGTAAAGCAGCATCAGGAGAAGAGAGCGCCGGGCGATCAATGTCTACAAAAGGGTATTGCGCGTGCCGCCTTTATGAAGTCCGTCTAGTTTTTATTCAGCCACGCCAATCAAAAGTTTCATCTCCATCTGGCTTGCTCCGAGGTTGCTGACTAAGCGAGGAGGAGTCAACATCATTCGCCCCAACTCTCCGCGAACACCCCCGATCACATTTCTCAGCTTGCTCAACCAGCATCCGCGACATCCCCGAGGCACAATTTATCCTCAAAGCAAGCTTGGAATATCCGCAATCAACATTGCAGAGTACGACCAACCCCGCTCTGCCCCATGCTCCACGAGATTCCCCTCAGCTCTCGCCGCGCCAACCCCGGATTTTCTCATCGGCTCAGGCCGTGGCCTGTTGACATTTTGACGTGCCATAGCTCCCTCTGCAAGCACTATTTGCTCTATCGTATCATGCTCTTAGACTGCATTTTGTTCATCCTTATTCGGGACAACTCCTTGATATTCTCGCTCTAGTGCGGGCTCCTATCGACGCCTCATGTGAATGTCCAGAAGTCTGGGCATGGCCTTCTCATGCCACCTTGCTTTGAGCAAGAGCAGGGGAGCTTTCTGGGAATTTGGGAGAATGGTCCATGTACAAGGATGCATGAATATATATTGAGCTGTTCCCACCCAAGTCACTCTTCATTCCCAGCTCCACAGAGTCGGAAACCCTAAGTCAACTTTTTTTTTCAAAGTCATTCTCCACTTGGTCAGCATCTGCAATCATGGGGGCCGACGAGAAGGAATTCGGTACTACTCACATTGATAGCGGTATCAATGATGATCTCGACAATCATGCTTCTGATGCTGTTCAATTGGCAACAGAAGCTACTACGAGCAAAGATTCCCCATGGACACTTGCCATGTTTCGGTTGTATGCCGTTCTGTCCATCTCATTCCTTTGCGGCTGTCTCAATGGCTTCGATGGAAGCTTGATGGGTGCAATTAATGCCATGAAACAGTACCAGCATTATTTCGGAATGTAAGTTCTCAATTTCCCCTCGCATTGAGACACAATCTCACAGACAATAGGTCTCAAGCTGGAGCTTCTACCGGCTTAGTCTTCGCACTATACAACATTGGCTCTATCCCAGCTGTCTTCCTTACTGGTCCTGTCAATGATCATTTCGGTCGTCGAGCTGGGATGTTCACTGGGGCTTGCATCATTATTCTGGGAACATGTATCCAGGCACCCGCTGTCAACATGAAGATGTTCATGGCGGGTCGATTCATTCTTGGTTTTGGTGTATCTTTCTGTTGCGTATCGTAAGTGATTTCCATTTCCCCTCCAATATCGGCTCTTTAAATTGCTCTAAAAGGAAGAAATTATACTGACATGCGTTTCCAGCGCTCCCTGCTACGTCAGTGAAATGGCCCACCCAAAGTGGAGAGGAACAATCACCGGCCTCTACAACACCTGCTGGTACATCGGCTCCATCATCGCCTCCTGGGTCTGCTACGGAACAGCCTACATCGAGTCACCATGGGCTTTCCGCATCCCAATCTGGTGTCAACTTGCTTCCTCCGTCGTTGTAGCCATCGGCGCATTCTTCCTTCCTGAATCTCCTCGCTGGCTTGTTGGGCAAGACCGTGGAGACGAAGCCAAGGTAATTCTTGCCAAGTACCATGGCGAAGGACGAGAAGACCACCCGATGGTTAAGCTTCAGATGGCTGAAATGTACCATCAAATTACCCTCGATGGAACGGATAAGCGATGGTGGGATTACTCCGGACTTGTCTCTACAAAGAATGCTCGATCTCGTCTTATCTGCGTTCTTGGAAGTACGTACAACCGCTCTTCCCAATTCCTCCACTTCTCTTCTCCCGAATTCACTTCAAATTTTCTTTTCCCCTCCTCCTCTTCTCATATTACCAAAGCTAACCCCTTCCCCCATAGTGGCGTTCTTCGGCCAATGGTCCGGCAACAGCGTAACAAGCTACTACCTCCCCAACATGATCAAGATCGCCGGAATCGACGACGAACACTTCCAACTCAAGCTCAACGGCGTGTACCCCCTCCTCTGCTGGCTCGGCGCCATATTCGGCGCCCGCATGACTGACACCATCGGTCGTCGTCCTCTCCTCCTCTGGTCCATCCTATTCTCCTCAATCTGCTTCGCTATCATAACTGGCACCACTAAGCTTTCCGTCGAAGACAATAATAAGAGCGCTACCAACACAGCCATCACTTTCGTGTATTTATTCGGAATAGTATTCAGTTTCGGCTGGACGCCCCTGCAATCCATGTACATCGCCGAAACGCTCGACACCACCAACCGCGCCAAAGGCACCGCAATCGGCAACCTCGGCTCCTCAATCGCTTCAACCGTCATCCAGTATGGATCTGGCCCTGCGTTTGAGAAATTAACGTATTACTTTTACTTGGTGTTTGTGTTTTGGGATCTGATCGAATTCGTCGTAATCTACTTCTTCTTTGTTGAAACAAAAGACCGTACTTTAGAAGAGTTAGACGAAGTATTCAGCGATCCGCATCCTGTGAAGAAGAGCTTGCAGAAGAGGAATGTGCATACGGTTGCGCAGACCATGGGGGTGGACGTCAAGACCGGGGATGTCTAAGGCAGCCTTTGAGCCTTAAAGAATCGACGGTGTCGGTGTCGAGGATGGTTTGGAGTTAGTTGGAATTGAAGCAAATACCGGGGATATGATACCAAGCTTGGAGTTCAGAGTAGTAATTGATGCCTGATGATTGGCAAAGTCCCAATTAGGAGTGTTTCTTCAGCTTTCTTACCCTGCTTGTATCTTCTTTGAAATCGCCTTCTCCATCCACTCTAGTTCCATCAATTAAAATTATAATCCCAACAGCCTATCAATATGTGTCCGGTATCGAATTACCGAAGGCAGTAGGGAGACACAGATGCGTAAGACGGCGAGTCAATCATCAGGCGGCCACACTTTACGTCCTCGCGTAGTGGTTTCGACACAAACGCTACTGATTTTCAAAAAGTACTGGGCAAACAGACTCTGCACCCCAGTCCTTAGACCGCGCAATAAAAATCCACAGCAGAATAGGCTATTTATTCCCAGCACAAACCATTCGTCTCCCTCCCCCTTCTTCCCCTTTCCGCTATATTCCCCCCCCCCCCCGGCTTGGCTCCTCTTTCCTCTTTCCCCTCTTCCCTTTCCCACAAATTCCCTAGACTAACACCCCGACAAGGTTCGAGCACGTATACCGTCACCACCGTAAGTAACCCTTCCCCTTTCCATCTCAAGGTCCACATGTCTTGCGTATTCTCAAGCTGGCACTCGAACAGGTCGTTACCGCATCACAGAAGGCAGCGAGGAAATACAGATGCGGAAGATAACAGCTTACCAGCTCTTTGGGTATGTTGGGCCGCGAAAGGCCGAGTTGTCGAAGTTGTGAGGCCAGTGAGCCGTGAGCCGTGAGCCGTGAAGTGTTGAGTACGGCATGAGTGATTGTATGATAGATTTTAGTGGCTGTTGGAATGAAGTTGAGAAAAGGAAGATATTTGAGATGGCAAGGAATTTGTGGCAAAGGAAGAATGACCCAAGAAGGGTTTCAAAATACCCCAAAAGGAGTCGTTCACTACACTCCGGAAGTGGTTGTTTAAACAAATCAACATTTCCTTAATCATAAGTACAAATAATACACAATACTCAAAGTATATCTCGTCAATCCACCCACAAAAAGTTCAAGATCCACGATTCGCCACGCTAAACACAAGTCCACTGCCTGCCATCAAAAGTATCACAAGCATTACTCCCTCCAAACTCACATCTCGCAATCAGGTCGTCGTCGAGAAGAGGATTTCGACCGTATAGAATCAACAAACTTTGCCTCAACCACTGGCGTTGGCAACTTGAGTACAGACTCTTCATGATTTGTCTCGATGACAGGAATTACTTCGGTTTTGTTGATCTTGAGTCCTTTGCTCTTCTTTGGTACTCTGACAAGCCAGTACAAGAAGATCGCAGCGAATATGTTGAAGACTACAAAGACCCAAAGGATCCAGAAATTCCTCCATCGATCAGCATAATGAATTCCGAGTCTAGAGAGGAAGCTATTGGTGTTGTCAAGAGGACAAAACGAGCAAGCATACATGGCATCGGGATTGGTAAGATATCCACCTGCGTAGCTTATGTATGATTTCATATATGCATCACATGTCGTACCAGGTAACGGGTCGAAGTGGAGAAGTTCGATAGGCGAGCAGCGAACAGGAGCATTGGCAAAGCTAACGGAAAGGACAGCGCTGACCAGATAGGTGAATGGCGACACTCGGTACATAAAGATCCAGAACCCAGGAAGTGCTGTCGGACTAGCGAGAACACTGAAAGATAATGGTTAGGATAAAGTGATAGAGCATTCAGAGTCAGTCGACGTACCCGCAGAATATTAATGTGAGCATGAAGAGCAGGTTAGCATAGTTCCCAGCCATACCAGCAAGCTCAACGCCAGCTTGAATCAGATGAGCGAATGTACTCGTGTACATCATGTAAACCCATATCAAAACAAACACCGTGCCACTTCTCATGACAACTTCATGAGATGGTTCGGCATTTCGGTAGAAGCCAATTGGAAAGTACCTATATTGTCGTCAGCTACCAATACTGCTCTCACTTTCGGAAAATTTCTCTACTGACCAGCATACGAAGATGAGCACAGACATGAGAGAGTTCCATGGCAGTTCGACAAGAATATTAGATAGAATAAAGACCTTCCAGGAATACGTCTTGGCAGGTCGCTCGCGTGCTTCATAAAGTGATCTTTGAACACAAAAGTTGGGGAGAATTTGGGGAACGAGATTAGAGGATTGAGTTCTGGAAGAGGATTAAATTGATTCTGGATCTGCGAGTGGTTGACTTACAAGAGCATGAAGAAAGCAAAGGTCTGGCTTTGCAGGCCTTGTAATGAGTTGTCTGCCTTGAAGAATGAGAAACCGAGAAATAATGGCTGAAAAATAATTAGCCAAAAGCATATGTAGGATTCTCATGAAACTAACCGCAAGGATACACAAAGATGCCTTTGAGTAAATGTATGAAGGAGATCTCCAATACTGAGAGTTGACGCGTTTGAAGCACTCCCATAGCTGCAAGGAAAATGGCGCAGCGAATTCTTGATAGTCGTTCGGATCGCCTAGCCAGCTCTCTGTAGATATCGGACGTATGCCCCTTTCTAAGGAGTCCAGTTCTTCATGCACTTGAGCATATTCTGGGCTTTTCTTCCATACTTCATGCCAATCGATTGTGCTGTGGTGTCCGGGAGCACATCCGAGTACCTCCATGATCCATTCAGCCGGATTGCCGTTGGTGGGGCATGGCTTCGCGCCATTTCGTTCGAAATAATTGATAATTGTCGAAGAACTAGGGCCGATGTCTCCAAAGTATACTGGCTTCCCTTCTGGGGCAAGTAATAAAAGTCGATCAAATTTTTGGAATAGTATTGCTGAGGGCTGATGGATCGTGCAGAGAATAGCTTGACCATGCATGTTGAGCTTTCTTAGGAGTTCTAAGATTGCCCAAGAGGTTTGGCTGTCGAGGCCGGAACTTGGTTCGTCCAAGAACAGGAGCAATTTGGGCTTGGCTGCTAGCTCTACAGCTATAGTCAATTTCTTGCGCTGCTCGATATTTAGACCTGTGGATCGTGAGCTTCCACCCATAGAAACAAGGTATGCGTCTCTTACCTTCTCCTGGGAGGCCAATGATAGAATCAGCATAATAATCCATATCGAGTAGATTGATCACCTCTTCGACGTAAGCGAGCTTCTCGGTTTTATTTAGCTTCCTTGGTTGGCACATTAGCGCGTTGAATTGTAAAGCCTCTCGGACAGTCATGGTCTCAAGATGACAGTCCTGCTGTTGTGCATATCCTGTTTTGCGCTGAAAGGAGATATCTCTCGCATGACCGTCCACGAAAGCATCTCCTGATGCCACGCCGATAGTATCGCGAGTGGCAAGGACATCTAAGAGAGTTGTCTTCCCAGCTCCGGAAGGACCCTGTATAGTTATCAGCACAAGTTCTATCCATTTATCGGGAAATTCGGGGTGAAGAAGGCAAGATTCAAAGGTAAATTGAAGTGAAAATTCTTTCAAGAGCGACTTAGACGTACCATAAGTGCAGTCAATGTACCTGGCTTAACCCATCCATCGACATGATCGAGAATTCTTCGCTGCTCATGCTCGGCTTTAACATCATAACATATACCTCTCCAATGAAACACAGAGGTCTGCTTTTGAATTACGGCAGAGATTCTTCTGGGCACTTCTCGAACGTAGCCTTCCTCTGGAGTCCGAAGACGTGAGCTTGATTCGCTACCCTGGGAGACTTGCACTGGCCGATGTCCGCGCCGAAATAAGAGAACTTCCCCTTTCGACTTTTGGGCAATGATATACTCCGTTGCCAGAAGGTATGTACACGTGAAGAAGACGAAGATTGCTGCAATTATAATTAGGTTCCTAGTCAGGTTAGTAGATACAAACTGTAAAGCCAGAAACCTCATACCTCCACAGATGAGAGCGTTGATAGTTGAAACTGAGCAACAGAAAATCTGATCCAGAGACAACACTGGAGCCAGGGACTGCCCCAACAACAGCACAAATGCGATTGAAATCTCCGACATTATTTGCATACTCTGGGCCCATTGGAACGAAAGCCGCGCACTCAAAGAATCGGCCATCAAATTCATTGATCATGAGACTTTCAAAGGCATAGGCGATGGGATCGATGTAGTTGATCCAGCGAAACCAAGGAACCATGTTGTGAATCGGGATGATATACCCAGTGTAGACCATCAAGGACAGAATGAAGACTGCAGTCGGACATAAAGCTTGTGCGAGAGTGCGAGAGCTGGCACCAACTGTTCGAAAGACCATAGACAGTGACAGAGTTGTAAAGAATGAGAAGGCTATAAACGTAAAGAATGCCCCGGGAGTTCGTCGCAAGTTTGTCATGAAGTAAAGGACAATATTGAAAGAGATACAATTCGAAACTTTGTAGGGCATATCGCACAGGGCGGACGAGATTGCTTCCGCAAATGGATGGTACAGAGCATAGCGAGCATGTTTCTCGATGATTGGCCGTTGATCGTATAAGATGATAATCTGGATTGGTTAGATTCTGAGCCCTTTAGATCTTGTTTCTACATACTTCAAGTGCACTTGCAAAAGCGTTGAGTAAGATGCCGAAGAATAGGAGTACCGCCTTTCTATCGAAGGTTGCAGTACTGTCTTCAAGGTTATAGAATATGCTACCTAGAGGTTGTTAGCCTTCGACAAGGATATGATGCGAATATACTCACCAACAACAAGTGCCAAGATACTATTCGCAATAATACCAGATATGGTGACGCTCGCGTCACCCTTCAGTCTTTGAAAGCCACGCCCGGCACAAAGCATCACTTGTTGATATATCGAAAGCGTATAGGGTGATTGCACTCGTCTACTACTCATCAGTGATTTACACAGGGCAGAGGATTTCATTGAATTACTGATGTTTCGCCTGTTGTAGTCTTCGCGATGTCGCGAAGTCCACGACCGATTTGCCTCCAACGGGATATCTATTATTGCACTCATTAATCTCGTGAAGTAGCCTCGCATATTCTCGACTCTCCTTCCACACTTTGACAAAGTCATCGGCAGTTCTGGGAGTTTTCCTCTCGAATCCAGGTCGAATGCGTCGCTCTCTAGGGCTTGTCAAGGAGGTCAGGAAGTCTGGAGTTGTTTGTCTGGCGGCTTTCTCAAACCCGAGGGCGATGAAATAGGATTGAGCTTCGTATCCGGGGCCGAAGTATATCTGCTGGCCTTCGTAGAGCAAGGTGACTTTGTCAAAAAGCTATTATTGTTAGCAGATTAGAATATCGGGAAGGGCTAAGAAAACTAACCCTGTATGCTTCTTGTGACCCCTGGTAAAGCGATACCAAGATTGTTGTACCAGCTAGATCGGCAGAATGCTTCAACGTTCGACAGAATGCCAGTGCATTGGCACTGTCCAAACCTCGAGTGCTATTATCCCAACATTGAAGCGGGCTGCCGCTCAGAAGGGCCTCGGCGATACTCACACGCTTTCTTTCTCCTCCGCTGACTCCTTTGACAAAATCATTACCGACATTCGTATCAATCGTGTGCCGAATCCCAAATGTAGCCATAATAACGTCGCGCATGTGTTCGGCGAACATGTCCCGCGTGACGCCTGGGAAGGTATAATCTCGAGGTGCTCTAGCTTTGGCAGCAAAGAGCAGAGTCTGGCCAACCGTGAGCTGTGGGAAGTGCACATCGTTCTCTGCCATATAAATAGCTTCTCCTCGGAACCGTGTATGCATTTGACTTGCCGGAATTCCTTGGTAGTTGATTTGCGTACATGTGTCGACATAAAAGCCATCAGTATCGCCGGATATCGTCTTCAGTAGTGTTGAGCAGCCACTTCCAGGTCGCCCAAGTACTAACAGCATCTCTCCGTTCTCGACCAAGCCATCGAATTCTCGCAAAATCTGAACTTTCTGTTTCCCGGTCCCCATCCAATATCGAAAGACTCTGCCAACCTCCAAGAATACATTTCCTACTGTCTTCTGATAATCGGTGGGCCTGCCAAATCCATGAACACCTAAATGTCTGAACACGACTCCGGCGTATCTGTAGGGGTATCGCTGAGGGTCCTTTGCAACGTAGCCAACCAAGTTTTGAAGCCATGCTTTTGGACTGAAGTTGTCGCTGGATGGATCGAGAGGTGAATCAGCTGGCACACCCAGGAATGGGTTCAGAAACGACTTTTCCGCATCCATGCCTGGTGGGAATTGCAGAAGAGTCAGCTCCTCTACAGGTTTAAAGAGCTGCATCTCGTGGGATTCTCCGCCGCCAAGCTGGGTATGGTTGTGGAACTTCCGCCTGAGTTTGCTTCTCACGCCCGTGTCGCTTCTGCAAGCCATCTGTCTGCGTGGATTATGTGGCTGTGATGTTTTTGGATTAGAAGCGGGCGCGGGAGATGGTTGCACGAGGAGGGGAGGCTGCACCTTCCTCGATGTCGTTCATTCCCCTCTCGGCGGTCTATGACAGAGGAATGATGCCAGCAACACTAGCATAGTGAGGGGCCATTTTACGAGGCAAGTGCGTTCCAAACCTTCAAAACTCCAGAAAGAACGATGCTACGAGCGAAATGAGATTCTTTACATACCTCTTGCTTACCATTCCACAACTACACAGAGAGAACCTTGATACAATGATACAATGGATAATTTCACCTGGTACTCGCGAGCGGTGATATCTCTAGACTTCGCCTCCAGGCAATTGGTAGCGGATATTTTGTGTCCCCGATGAAGCAATTTCGTTACTTCAAGCTTGCTTGTGCGTCCTCAGTCGAGGAGGATTCCTCCAAATTTAACTCCGGAGAAGATTCAGGATCCAGAATCCATACAAACGTTGTGCACTAGCAGTGAACGCTTCTTGCGGTGCCATTGCTAGCGCGTGATCTCTCTGTAGCTGAATGGTAGTGGATGAATATCGATCAGCCATCATCGCACAAGATGCTGCACGAGGCCCTGGAGATGAGTACAGAGCGCACAGATCGTGCCTTACTTCATACGATCATCAAATCAGATGCCTGCGCACATAGTTACGGCGCCTTTGTACCTGATCAGAAACCTGGTGGGCGGATTGAAGGACTTAGGATGGAAGCAGCGATGAATCTGTCGTTGCTTCCCAGTTTCTCATCCGAAATGAGCCTGGAATCACCCGAATAATGTTGCAGCACCTTGCATAACTAGTGCGAAAACCTAAAATTTCCCCTCACGAGAAACTAAAAAAAGATTCTTGATTTCAGAAAACCAACCACCTAACTACACGATAAATTTATTAGCAAAGTTAATGCAATTAAAGTTTAACATTAATAGACCTTAAATATCTACTTTTTAATAAATTTAAAGTAAAAAGGAAGCGTATATCTTAAATTTAAGGTTTCGGGGCTTTAAGCTAGCGAGGCTTAGTCGCGAGGCTAGTGTCTAAGCATTTAAGCTTCAATTTCGTCGCGATTCACTTACTTTTACCCGTTCTTACCTATAACTTAATAATAACCTCTCTATATATATGCGCACGAGGCTTAATGAGGGAAGAAAGTATAAGGAATCGTTCTATCTATAGTAGTTTATATTTAGTGCTATATTCGTAAAGTAATTATAAGGGAAGTGTGTAAATTTCAGGCTTAGAGCGACTTTCCTGCCCCTCTACGTATCACTTAATAGAAACGTCTCTATATAGTAGTATGATTTAAGTAATAGAAGAGCTTAGTCTAAGGAAGATTTAGATATACTAAGATTTTAATCTAAAGTCGTGGTAGTAAAGTTATCATAGGTGAAGTATGCGGGTTTCCTTGAAATCGGGTTTTACTTTTTCCTTTTTCGCGAGGCCAAAAATCAGGTTTTCGCACTAGTTATGTAAGGCGCTGTAGGTGCACGTAATGGGGAAAATTCGGAAGCTGAACGGGTCTTCTGAGACAAATGCCGGAAGTTCATATCTTTCTTCCGAGGAAAAGATTCTTCAAAGATCTTTATAGAGGTAAATCGCAAGAAGCCAACAGAACGACTGATAGCCCCCTCGATGGTTTGAAGTAACACAGCACGAGATATATTCCGCCACGGGGAAGGTTGAGCTGGTGCTCAATGCTCCTCAATGTACCGGCTCTGTGGGTTTCTAGCCGCTCCAGCCGTTCCAGCCGTCCCAGCCGTTTCAGAAGTATATGAAGATCATGACGATCAGGTCTAGATCATACCTGTATGGTTTCTGCATATTCTTCCTTTTCTGACTGAGATCCTGTCAGGCTTCAGAAGATGTGAATGATTTCTTGGTATCTTGGAGGTATTTGGAATGCTGTGCTTTGTTGGAAGTCCATAAGCAAGCCCGGAATTCACGTTTGAAGGACCTCGCTGCGTTGCATCTCTTATACACTCGAAAAACCTTTCACTTTCGAAAAGCCTCAACTCACACCTCTGCTCTCGCAATGATGTGCTTCTCCCTGAGGAAGGATGCTGAGTCAGAGCCGCCGTCAACGTCCCTTCCCTATTTAACCTTAACTTTAACTTAAAGTATGCTGTATCCTCGGCGCCTTCTCTCTTCGTTCCACACGTCTTTCTGTCGCATCGCACGAACTCTTCGTCGGTCGTTACTTCTCATTATGGCTTGATCAGCTTGTGCCCCCTCGTCATTGTCAATATTCCTGCTTGTCTTCTGAAATCTTATTTCTCCGTAAATACCTTTCTTTGCCTGGAGCTTTGCATCGCATCACATGCCGCCGTCGCTCGCTCGAACGCCACGACCCTCACCACAAGATACAACACTTAGGCGGGGAGAAGAAGATAGTCCTGGATCGAAAAATTTCATGTAGCGCGCGATCGCAGGTCAGCTGTCTCGGACCTGGCAGTCATGCCCGTCTCGGTGACACTCATTGCGACGTTTCTCATATTATCTGTGGCAATTGTTGCCCATCACGTTTGCTTGCCACTTCTTAAGAACGTTCGCGCTGCGAAAGCGACCGGCCTACACTACGTTGTCGTGCCATACTACCACTACAACTTCCTCACGGCACGCTTGATGAGCCGGACTTTTCTCCGCATCTGCGATCTACTGTGTTCCCGACCTTCAGTTACGTCTTGGCGGCTTCTTGTGACTTCAGCGTGGCCATTGAAGCTCCGCCATTCGCCCTTCAAGGCGTTTGGCACTGATACTTTCTTGATTGTTGCGCCGGGAGGAATCATTCTTAACACTGCAGATGCCGATGTCATTTCGCAGATCCTAGGACGCGGCGCCGACTTTCCTAAAGCAACAGAGATATACAGTTCTATAAATATATATGGCAAGAATGTTGTTTCTTCTGATGGACCCATCTGGCGCTATCACCGCAAGATTACGAGCCCAGCATTTTCCGAGAGAAATAATCAATTGGTGTGGAGGGAAACTCTGGATCGAAGCCGTGCAATGCTAGAGTCATTCATCGGACCAGATGGCAGATTTAGAACGGTCGACCATATTGCGCGCGATACCACACGGTTGAGCTTGGAGGTAATGGGTCGAGCAAGTCTCGGTGAAAAGCTTGAATGGTCAACAAGTGTTGCGAATAACAGCACTTCGGACAAGAGTTGCTCGAAAGCTGTTTCCAGATCTTTCACAACATCGCTGGAGTATGTCACAGTACACATAGTGTCTATCATGGCACTGATGGCGTTGCCAGAATGGGTAGTACGTAAGTTGAATTTCTTGTTGGATTAGAGACATGAGAGGACTGACATGTGTAGGCAAAACACTATGTGTTGCTTTCAAGAAGTCTCTGGAAGCATACGAGGACTGGGGTCGACATATGCGGAGCATGATCACCAAGAAGAGGTCAGAATTAAAGGCAGGATCTTCTGAGACTGCTGCAACAGATTTGATTGGACAACTAGTCAGAGGCCAGGACGACCTCGTGGATGGCAAATCGCAATCTGTCAGCCTCACCGATAGCGAGGTCATGGGAAACCTGTTCGTCTTCATCATTGCTGGACACGAGACATCAGCAAATACACTTCAATTTGCGCTTTTGCTACTGGCACTTCATCCACAATCTCAGAAACTTGTTCAAAAAGAACTTGCTAAAATATTTGGAGATCGACCAGCCTCAGAATGGTCTTTCGAACAAGACTTGCCTGCGTTGCTCAGCGGCATGCTTGGCGCGACCTTGTCTGAGGTTCTCCGACTAATCTCGCCTGTTCTGACAATACCCAAGGTCGTGGCACCACCATCCCAAAAGATAGTTGTTGATGGAAAAGAGGCCGAGATTCCTGCCAAAACCTTGATTAGACTATGCATTCCTGCAGTCCATCGCAATCCCAATTTCTGGCCTTGTGGCCCCCTACAAACCACGACAAACCTGCATTTCCACTGGATAATCTCGACAACGATCTAGAGGAGTTCAAACCAGAGCGATGGCTCAATCCATTTCCACAATATACATATGAAGCACTCTGGAGAAACCAGAACAGGCCTTCTCGACCACCGTCACCGAACTCGGACAATAAATTATACACGCCTGCCAAAGGTGCTTATATACCCTTCAGCGATGGGCAACGTTCGTGCCTTGGTCGTCGCTTCGCTCAGGTAGAGATTTTGACCGCTCTGGCTGTCATCCTTTCGCGATATACGGTGGAATTGGCTGTTGATGAATGGGCAAGGGACGAAGAGGTGGAGAACATGACATTAGAAGAGAGACGAGAATTGTGGAGCACAGCTCACGAGAAAGGACAATTTGCACTACAGAACAAGCTGGTATGCATAATCACAGTCCAGTTGAATGGGGCAAGTGTACCAATACGATTTGCAAAGAAAGGACACGAAAGATTTTATGACTTGTAGCATTTCTTCTTCAGCGTTGGGGATTAGGAATGAGATATACCTACCATACATGTCAAGGGTGGGCTTACACAGGTTACGATTTGATATGGCGTTCAGGCTGCATTTCTTAGGGCGTTTTAAGCATGGGGAGGAAAAGGGATTTCTGCAATCTGAATGGCTTTTGGGCCTTTTGATTTTCACTTTTCGAGGAAATGGATGGCTGCATTTCGAGGACGGGATGGAAAACGCATATATATTTGGCTATCAGGCTACTTGTGGTTTTTCTCGGCCGGGGCATGAGAGGAAGCGGATGTGTGCATTTTCGAGGTCGTTAGATTAGATACCATGCGTATGTGGTGCATCTCACGGCATTTGAAGCTGTGTAAGGAATCGATCTTTATCTGAGGCGCGATACCATTTTTGGGGTGACACTGTATCGTCAGCCGCTCGATACCAAGGACTGAATCCCGAATTTGAATGTGCCAATGGAAATCGCTGAGCGACACCGCATCATCTCCCGCTCAAAACAAGATGCTGAATCTCGAATCTACCTGTGCTTAATGTGAGCCACTCGGCCCCCATGTAGCACGACATATACGCTATCCAAACAGAAACATCTTGTCGCGAACCGTGGACCTAGACCTCCGTCGATTATGTTGCGCGACATGGGAACGGACCCGGGACACGGGGAAGGGGAGATGCATCCCCTCCCGGATCTTCGCGCTTCTTTCCTTGATTGGGAACGATGCCAATATATTTGAGGCCCTATTCACATCCGCGGAATAAACAGAGCGGCTACGAGGAAATTACGCTGTCGATCAGTGGAAAGCCTGCCAAGTAAACCGAAAAGGTTAATATGCCGAAGCGATCTTCAAGCATCACTTTCACTGCAACTTTTATCTTATCGGAGAGAAGATGGGGAAATGCAATTCTTAACCAAAGTACACCGCGATCCAATGCCAATACCGGTTCCAAGTCCAAGTCCAATTTGTCCTCCCTTCTCCCATCCTCTCTGTCTGCCTACACTCCATCATGCAACTCCACCCCCTTCCGCTACTCCAGTTACGATGCTTCAAGCAACCTAGATCTAGCCTCTACGCCTCTCATCTAAATCTAATTGGCCTCTACGTCCTCCTCCTCCACCTCAGCCGCCTTCCCCTTCCCAACAACAATAACCCAACTCCCACTCGACTCCTTCCTCCCATGCTCCTTACCCTCACTTACCTCGTTGGGTTTTCCTCCGCCGTTTTGATGATAGTTATACAGTTCGGCAGGATGAATAAGTTTCTGCTCGCTGGGATCCTCGATAGAAGGCGAGTCGGAGGTAGAGTCGCCGAGAGGGGATTTATACAATTCAACCGTAGGACAAGACAGTACACCGACGGGTTTGAGGTCGTAGTTGTCTGTCCACCAATCTCCTCCACCTATACATATCCCCACATTAGCATAGTCCTTCCGATATTTGAAAACTGAAACGATAGGTGAAAATGATGGGGAAAGAGGGTAAAACCGGGGAGGGGAAAGGGGAAGGGAAAGGGAATACGTACTGCGCCAAACATCCGGAAAACACGCCGTGATCCAACCAGGCATGTGTATGTGCCCAAAACTATTAAATCTATTGCCATAACATGTCACGCTTAGTCTTTGGATGCCCTTCCCTTCTCCTAGCTCTAGC
The DNA here is from genome assembly GCA_020726485.1 of Halenospora varia. Taxonomy (NCBI): domain Eukaryota; kingdom Fungi; phylum Ascomycota; class Leotiomycetes; order Helotiales; family Solenopeziaceae; genus Halenospora; species Halenospora varia. The sequence continues at coordinate 439,124 of JAHEWH010000033.1, read as the reverse complement.
CTTCTCGGCTGGAACGCTATATTCCCTATTTTCTTCCCAGATTTTCCGTCCGTGATCGACAGTAAAGGGCTAGAGAAATCCGGAACATGGAGCGTTGCCGATCGTGAGGATGCGGTATAGTAATTGATGTTGTATGTCACATTCCCGACGTAAAAAGGAAATCCTTGATCCACGATATTGCCCCAATTCAGTAGTCCCGGATTCAGCGGCGCAATACTCGCCGTTCGTCCATCAACGTGCACAGAGAATTCACCAAGAATATACAATCTTTCGATATTTGTCAATATCCCAAACGGGAACGAGACAGTTAGGGTGTTTATCCCAGATTTTATCGTGTTGCCTGGGATAGGAATAGTTTGGATCGCTTCATCGACCCAATATGCTGGCACCTCGCCTTTTTTCACCTTAGGCGGAGTGAGAGGGAGGTTATTCAGTGTGACCTTCATCATATGGGGATCCTCGAGCGCTAGTCGCGTCACAGAGGAGATCGTGAATCTTGACGTGAATTCGAATTTCATCGTTACTCGCGTCCTAGCTTCGCGATCAGAGAATGGTACGGTCCAGGGTTGGCGCCATGCTCCTCCTTTTCGTGGCATGCCGAGACGAGAGCGGATTTCGTTGTCGATTCGGAGGACTTCTGTTGGTGCGGACCAGCTTTCATCATCCAGTTTATAGGTTGCGAGATCGAGGAGGAGGACGTTGGGTTCGGAGAGCTCGACTGATTCTAATACGACGTCGGAGGAAGATGAGGGTGAGGTTGTGAGGAGGGGCATGGGGGTGGTGGCTGGGGGAGGAGTTTAGGGGGTGATTTGAGGGGTGTGAGGTGGAGAAGGAGGGAGGAGCAGCCTTCGAAGCGGTGGGGAAAGGTGGTCCAGCCTGATGTTATCCGGCCGATGATGGGTTCGCTGGTGCCAGTGAGGGTGTCGAGAGCTGTGAGTGCCCATTCCCCTTTGAGATTTATCGTGGTGTTTTCTGCGTCGTTTCGTTCTCTGTTCACGATGAAAACAAACCGTCTGCCATCGTCATCTTGGCGCATTTGGTACAGATATCTTCCGCAACCGTTGCCTTGCTCGTTGAAGATTTTGATGTCTCGGTATTCTTCTAATGCGTTTACGATGCTTTGCTGTCCCCAGAGGATACTTCGGCTGCCTTCGATTGATGGTGTTGATTTTGGAACTTGTGCATCGACGAGGTCCGGGGCCATGCCAGCGATGATGACATTACCACCTGCTTTGGTGAATGCTCGGAGGGCTTTAAGAGTTGTAGAACGGATTGTTCGAAGGTTTGGTAGAATGACTACATCGTATTCGCAAGCACCGACTTTGAACTTGTTGTCTGAAGTTGTTCCTGGGCTCTGTCCTGGAAGAAGACTTTCGGAGATGAAATCAAAATCGATGTGTCCGTGAAGTAGCCACCAAGTTAGATCACCGAAAGCTTTCTCTCGGACATCGAGTTCATCTCCACTTCCGTTCGGTCCAAATGCAAGCCAGTAGCTCTCAATAGGATGGACAACAGCAACTCTTGTCACTGCTTTACCTCGGGTCATAGCTACGCCGACACGAGCGAAGTGACTCTCGATGTATCCATATTCTTTGTACCACGGGCTCTGATATCCAATACAGGCAGGGTAATCTCTCTTTCCCTCACCAGCCATACTGACCCAAGTGAGATGGTGCACACGGAAAGTTATGCCAAGAACAGCTTGCCAGTCACCACACCCTTTGTGTCCTTCGAATGTAAAGTCCCAATGAGTTACTCCATACAGCTCGCTCATAGCACCTCTTAAGCCGTTCTGTCGAGCTACACTGGTGACTTGCTTCGCGGTATTGTACTCGGTCCAATCGCAAAGCAAGTCCATGCCAGGCATGTCCATACTTCTATAGCATCGCATGGCTTCACCAAGTGCTGCTGTTTGAGATTGAAGTCTTGGCTCTTCCATCATGTGTCCATCCAGAAAGATGTTGTTCTTTCTGCACCATGCACTGATCTGATCCATAAAGGCCGTAACGAACCGTTCGCAGGTATGATCGTGAAAGCGGTAACGAGCAGCACTAGCTTGGCCAGCGGGAAGATTCCACACGATTTGAGGGAAATCTTCAATAAGATCTGAAGAGTAAAGCTTTTTGTATGAGTGTGGTAAATCCGTCGTCCAAGGCATAATTACCTCATCCTGTGATTTAGGATTTCCAAGCTGTCTTTTGATTGTGAATTGTGGCTCATCTGTGAAGATGCAAGGTATCGTGGTGCCGAATTTGTCACCAACTTTCTCTTTGTATTTTTCATGAGTGATGCTGATGAATTTACCCATTGCATCCTCACTCAACGTATCGACGTAAGTCTGATCATTGAACCAAGGATCTGGCCCATTGGTTTCTTCGTAAAGATACCATTCATTGATACCAGCTTCGCCCTTTTTAAGCACTTTGCTTGACTTGAGACATCCATTCTCATCAAGAGTGACACTGTATCTTGCCAGAAGATGACTCTCTTTTGCTTCAATTGGCTGATCTGACTTCAGGTTGTTTGAGATAGACGATCCGCGAGCACGTGGTGTAAAGACGATGTGCTTTGCTTTTGTCTCGGGCCATTTCTGAATAACGAGTCCTCCGGCTGATCCAGAAGGCCATCGATCTTCATCGTATCTTTCTCAAGTAAGCATGGTGTAATGAAAGGTACTATTTCAAGTAGTGAATTGAAACTCACAAACATGCAAGCATTTTCTTCTTCTCGGCATAGTCGACACATGACTGAATGAGATCCATAAACTCCGTACCCATGTATTCGGTGTCTAGACCAACTCGAACATGCATATGAAATCCTCCCATTCCCATTTCCTGAAAATAATCAATTTGCCTTAGCAATTGATCTTTGTCTAATCTGGTGTTCCATGCCCAAAATGGACAACCTCGGTATTCAGATGTTGGGTTTTCGAACAATTCCAAGCTGAAAGGCTCGGCGCTTTTGGGATAACTCATAGGATTCGGACCCTTCTTCGGCTTTGTGTTTTGAGACATCTCGTCTTTCCGCTGAAAGGCGGAGCTCATGGCTGTAGAAAGGTAATCCATCGTTGTAAAGGTGAAGATATTCCGAGAAGGCAACTTCCCCTCAAATACATCCTTTCCTGTACTAAGGTCACAAGGTGTCGTTGAAGTAGGCTTGACCCACAGGGGTTTCAGCCAAGCGAATGAAACACCGTCAGCTCACGTGATGCTATTTTGTAATGGTCAATCGTAAGCCAGCGCGTCAGACGCGACTCAGGGCATTGTAGCAAAACATCAAGACTTTTGGTCAAACCCCTCAACATGGACGCTGGTAAGTGATGCCAGAGTTGATTGTATGCGCATAATGACTGACTCGCATCTAGCACGGGAGGAACGCATGCAGCAGCGTCTGCGCGGAGCACAGTAAGCACTTCCCCAAACACCCCTCACTCACCACGAATACACAACTGATATCAATTGGCATAAAGGAGACACCAGGCCAAAGATGTAGACTTTCAACTCTCGTTTCCTGTGCTTCAAGCCCCAGAAGAACCAGCGGTGTCGAACCAGAATCCAATACAACCCGAACTACCTCCACAACCCTCAACTCGACGTACACCAGCAACCAGAAGTCAGGTATTACCAGCAAACGACCTTTCAGGAATACGACCTCAAACGCGAAGTGGAAACATTGACGCCAATACATCTGCGAAGAGAAGGAAACTAGACATTGATGAAGCACTGTCTTCAGGAAGAAGCACCAGATCTGCGAGAGCCACACAAGCACCAAGACCTGATATTTACGAGTTGCCACGAGACGAACCCCAAGAAGCTACTGTAACAACTGAGACGGCGGATACTGCATCTGTTGAACGAAATGTCAACATTACACCAGAGCCGGCACGTGCACCTGAAGTCGAGTCGATAGTCTCAGTGCGCCGAACAAGGTCTTCGAGAACACCTTCTGTTGCTCCTCATACCCAAGAAGAAATCACCGAAAGTCCAACAAATGCGCCTGGTAGTGGTCAACGAAAGGTCGTTACAAGCGCAGTACAACGTACAAGCTCACAATTGCATATTGTCCAAAATAGCAGTCCTTCAAAGGCGACTCCACGCATTCGGAGTAAACAAAGCGATGTTGAGATCCCTCAATCACCTATACTAGGCGGCATAGAACAGTTGGGAGGCGAAGAGGGCATGTCCTCAATATCTATAAATGACGAAGTCGATGAATTGTCACCTAGCATTCAAACTTCTGCTCGTACACGAAAGCGAAAAGCTATTCTCGAGGATAAAGCTTCTCAGGCGGAAAATAGCAGAGCAAGTACCGCAATTTCTCCCATTCGGCCAGCCAAACGCACCCGGAGAACAAAGGTTGTGATCGAGGAGCTCTCCGTGGTTGAAGCAGACGAGCCAAGCAGGATTTCGACCACCCAGGAAGTAGCCGAGGAAATTGATGATTTGGAAGCCGCGACTTTATTGAAGAAGAATAGGGAAAAACGGACCTCGAGAAGTGCCCAAGCAGAAACCTCTCTACCTTTACCTTTGGAAGACTCAGAACCCATTCAATGGACAAAGGCCAAGACTCGACGAGGAAAACACCGAAGTATTTCTAGTCCTGTGGTTCAGAGACAACCAAAACTACCCGCAAGAGTGCCCGCCAAGGCAGCCGCCAAAGCAGATACGCAAAAGTCCAAAAAAGTAGTGAAGAAAGCGAAGCTGCGAAGTGGTAGTCCCATACCAGTGATCGTTCACCGATTGACAATACAACCAATGTTTGATGATGACGAACCAGACGCTGAAATTCTCAATTCTGAGATTCCTCATACCAAACGTGCAGGAATCAATGTTATTGATGTTCTGAGTCAGGTTTGCCAAGAGATCATTGGTGCCGGTCTTGAAACACTTGAAAATGGGGTAGACAATGCTGAGGATTCCGCATTAAGACGTGAATATAAGACGAAATGGCAAGCACTTTTCTCTTTTGGGGAGAATTTGCAGACACGTCTCCTTGCCCATGTAGGTCATCAATTTCCCCCAAACCGGCTCTTGCTGATTGATTTTAGACTGTAAATCTCGACAATGTGTATTCTCTTGAAAAGCGAGTCCGGGAAGAGCAGAAGAGAAAGCTGTTTCTTCGAGATGAGATTATTCGCGTTCGAGAACAACGTCAAAAGCTTGCTCTAAGAATGGACGAGATCCGGATTAAGCACGAAAATGCTGCCAAAAAGGCGCAGGACCGTGAAGCACTCAATAACGCCGCTCACGATATCGAGCTAGCAGTTGATCGTGGCAAGAGTCTCCAAAATGAAGAGGAAAACGAAATGTCTGGTATTGAGGTCTTGCTAAAACGAATGGCGGGCACAGTTAGCACGAAAGGCAGTTCTGGTGGAGTTCTGCAACAGATCAAGGACTTCAATGGATTTCTTGAACGCGCTGCTTTAGCTTTGGAGTCTAGAAAGGTTTAAGGTTGCCGGAATTATGAGGAAGATATTATGATACCCCAGGTTATGTTCATTCAAATTACAAAATTTTTGCCACGTTGAAACGTTCGCTGCTTTAGCACTCATCAAGTTCACAGTTTGTTACTGAGATTCAGAGGAATCGCTTTACGAAAATATCCTGGGGTATCTGAGTCTTGCCAATAACATTCACGTTACCATCGGAGCGCGATCAAACGGCTTCGATCAGGCGATGACTCCAAAGCTCTTCAGGTCCTGCCGAACATGTTGTTTAGGTTGCTTGGGAAAGGGGTTGGGGAGCCTGTCGCTGAACTTTAGCGATGTAATGCTAAAACTCAGCTGTCTGGTGCCGAGAGATTGCCAACACACCAACAACCACAACACCAACATAGATCTCAACTACTCGACATTTCTCGCACGGAGTCAATAACTCTCACTTTCATTAAGAGTCAGCACACCCGAGATAACTCTCAATCGTGAGTCCTTTCACAACCTTCATTCCATCACATTCCAGGCTTCCAACAATTCCTCATATGAGGATGAACTGACCTCGAGAACGTAAAAGTATCCAGATACGAGGAAGACCAACAAGCCACAACTTGTGTCTCCTTTATCTGAAATCCAACCAAGCTACTTTTATGCATAAAGGCCCTATGCATGTTTCACCTCGCGGTTGCGTGCAGCTGTTTCTCTCATGAGAGTGTCGCGTGGTTGTCACCTGATACCGTGAAAGCTCGTATGAACCTTGACAAAGAAGCTCGCTTCGTACGGGACGTTACACTGGGATACTCCCGAGCAATATCTTCTGCAGGCAAGAGAGCTTCTCTCTTAATGAAAATGTCACGATGGCAGGGATTCTGAGAGGCCTCTTCGGTAACGAGTGCTTCAATTTTGGAGGCTGGCTTTCAGTTCTGGACCTCGGGACCAGAACCGGGGGAAGTCTGTTTCTCCCGGTTGCCACGGTTTTTATGGATACGGATGGGCGCATCATTCCACCTATCACCCATTCTCCTCAGTTGGCCATCACGATATGCTAAATTTATAACATGTCTTTCCTTCGAATTTTCTTAAAAACACATTCGTTCTCGAATTTAGCAGTCACTCGTTCTGTTTCGCATAATCGACAATCCAAAAAGAGAGCACATTAAGATATCGAAATGCGTTACAGCATCATCGTTCTGGCAGCCTTAATGGCTAGCCCATTGCAAGTCATTGCTCAAGCTTCTTCTTCGAGCGATGTCCTGCCTCCAGCGAGCACATCCTCCACCGAGCCTCCCGTCTCTTCTTCTACTGCTCCACCCATGTCAAGCTCAACGGAGCCTCCTATTTCCTCTTCTTCAACTGCTCCACCGCTCTCATCTTCAACCGAGCCTCCGGTCTCATCGTCGTCCACCCTCCCACCAGTTTCTTCATCCACGGAGCCTCCGGTGTCCTCCTCCTCGACACTCCCCCCTGTATCTTCTTCCACCACAGTTCCACCAGTGTCATCTTCTTCTACCCTCCCACCAAACTCCACCACCACCCCACCAGATGTATCCACAATCACAACCCCATATCCCAACGGCACCTCCACTTTCGTAACAACAATCACCACAATAGAAACCATTACAACTTGCCCCGCAAGCACCACCTGCACAGGTCAAACCATCACTGTTCGTCTCCTCCCCTTCCCCCTTTCTTTATACAAACTAACGACCCACACCAGTGGACGCGCAACGGCAACGGACCCTATCCCTGCACTGCGCGCCCGACCTGCACCTGCGTCCTCCCCGGTGGCACAATAACCATCAAGACCTGCCCACCGTCCGTGACTTGTACGGGTCAAACTACACACTGGACTTCTAATGGTGGACCGACGAGCTGTCCTGCGTCCGTTACATGTAATGCTGTTTTGCCGAGTCAAAGTCTGCCTACTACGAGTGCGAAGAGTAGTACACTTCAGGCGGGGGCTAGGAAGGTGGGAGGAGGCGTGGAGGGTGCAGTTATTGGGGTTTTGGTTGGGTTGCTGGGGCTGTTTTAGGTGTTGTATTGAGAGAAGCAGTTGGGAGTTGGCGGTGGTGTGACTTATGGAAAGATTCAACACGAAATTGATTAAAAAAAAAGAAAGATTATGAAGGTGGAAAGATCAAGAAATAAGAGAGTGTTTGGGGACGAAGGAGGATGTAATGAACGACAATCTTAGCGTCTATTCAGCTCCGGAAATAATAACAAAACACAAATTTTACGAATTCAGTTTTCCGCACACCCCGCTCCTCTCATCTCATCCTCACTTCCCCTCCTCTCCTCTCCCCTCCCCACTCACCGCGCCACCCTAATAACGAACTTTCCTTTCATATTAGTAAGGTGGAAATCGTTGACTAACCCATTAATATCTTCCAGCGAATAGACCTTTACCTCACTCTTTATTCCCTCCCTCACCACCACCTCCACCATCTCCCTCGCTACATTCGGTTGTCCCAGTCCCCCGGCACAATACTGATATCCCTCGAGACAAACACGCTCCAGTGGAATTTCAGCGGTTGTTTAGGTTGTCCGACTACGACTAGCACGCCGTGTTTGGCTAGAATGTCGGTTGCGTATTCGAAGGCGGAGGAGGAATCGGTGCAGACTATTGCTGCTGCAACGCCGGTTGCGTTTGGGAAGTGAGATTGGATGGTTGACAAGGCGTGTTTTACGCCTTCTTGTGCGTTGAGAGTTAAGTCTGGACGAAAGCGAGGGTCGAATGAAGAAACAAGAGCCAGTGGTTCGGGCCAGGTATCTATCGCGATGGTTTTGTATCCCATGGCTTTTGCGAATTGCACCCCTATTTCCACTCCATCAGCTTCCTCCAAAACCAGTAAACGTTGCACAAAATACAGACCTAAATGTCCCAATCCTCCCACGCCCACAATAGCCACCAAATCCCCCTTCTCCAACCTCGCAGCTCGAAGGCTATTAAATATCGTACTACCCGCACACATCAACGGCGCTGCTTGCTCGAAACTCAATTCATCGGGCAGTTTAACGGTCCAGTAGGGATCAGCGATTAGATACTCGGCCATGCCGCCGTTGTGCGTGAGGCCTGCGAGCTCGGTCTGCGTGCAGAAGTTGGGAGTGGGGTTGGTGGGGTGGGTGCATTCTGGACATTTTCCTTGGAGTTGTTAGAACGGCAAGAGTATGAGAAGGGAAGTATGGGAGAGGGGAAAGTGAGGGGACGAACCACACGATCGTCGGAAGAGTGAGGTGCCTACTCTATCGCCGATTTTGAAGGATTGTGTTACTTTTGGGCCGACCGAGGCTATTGTGCCGACGTTTTCGTGGCCGGGGATTAGGGGGAGGTGGCTTTTGTAATCGCCCTGAGGTGAATTAGAATGTATTGCGTTAAGTGACTTTCATGGGATTACGCGAGAATACAGTATGTGGAAGAACATACGTCTGCAACGATGGTTTCGGTGTGGCAATAGCCTGCTATTTCAACTTTGATGAGAAGTTCATCGTCTCGTGGTTGAGGAAGGGGTATGTCAGCGTGGTAGACGTAGGGTTTGCCGAATTCTTCGAGGTAGAGACCTCTCATTGTTTTGGTAATTCGTTTGACATTGTCGGAGAGCTAATTGCCTGAATTTCTGTGTTTGATGAGTTGAAGAGTGGCAAATGTTGCTTCTTTGTCCTCTTCTTGCATGGAACGTTCACACCAACGCAGAATGCCTTAGTAATAAAGTTGTGTACTGACGAGATAGATTCGTGGAAAGGTAATTGTATTTTGGAGTGTTTGTGTTGGGCACTGGGATCGAGCTCAATTTAGTCCTGGCCTCGAGGTGTTGTGAGATCGTATAAGGTGGCCTGACATGAACCAATTCGGCTTGGCTCAAATAATACCACGTGCTTCATATACCTGGCGGAAACGAATAGAACATAGGACAAGATGAAATTTGTTTGAACACTTGAAAGGATCTGCTGCGGTATTCGGCGTATGATGACATCATCCTGAAATTTCTGAAAACCTTCTCCGTTATTGTAGCATTTAATCATTATTCGGACATTTCTTTTACCTCCATATTTCTTACAGACTCTGCTGCCAATTCTATCTGCTCTAAATGAAAAAAAACCATGTCAGCCATTTCAAGAATCCAGGGTGTTCGAAAACGTACCTCTCATCCCGCCCAGCGCTTCATAGGCAATTGAGTAATTTTTCAACGCACCCAAAACCATTCCCAGCCCTTCTTGGAGTTGCCCAAGAAGTCTATCGGCAGGCGAAGCTTGCCCTTCAGCCAACCCTCTGAAACCCATAGCCCTAGTCTTATAACAAAGCATGATCATCGCGTAGCTACTCTGCATTGCACAACAGGCGAATACTGGAATTGTTCTTGGCACTTTCGTATTATCCTTCATTATATTGAAGTAGTCGATGGATTCATTAGATCTGCGGGGTTGCGGATAGGGGAGGGCCTGGAAAGAGCGAGCGATGTTAAACGAGGACCGGAGACAGACTTTGGCGGAGAAGTGGCTGCTGAAGGGAAGAAGGCCACAACTGACGTTTGTGGGTGATGATGATGCGGAGGTTGGTGAGTTGAAGAGATCAACCGCTGAATGGATTTGGTGGAAAGTGCTGCTGCATGCGCAAACGGGTGCTGAAGGAGACTCGCCTGCCGCAGCGGATTCTACTGCTGACTTAAGATCACAATGCTTTTTGCTGAAGACTGGGATGTCTTGGAATGCGCAGTATCGATGAAGTTTAATTCTTGCACTTTCCTCACTTGTCAGGTTGAATTGGGTCTGAAGGTTGTCTCATCACATACCTGTTGAGCTTGATTCGAGCAATACCCTTCAATGCTTGAGAAACTTTCAACTCAGTAGAGTCAAGCGAGACTGGCGGGGACGATTCCAGAGCCCAAGTGTCAGCTTTGAGAACCAAGGGCTCGATAAGAGCTTCAAGCTCAAGCATTCTTTGCCAAATTGCTGATGTTGTAGAATGCGACTTCAATGTAACATCCAAATCTATCACAAATTGGGTGGCAGAAACTATGACTTGCTGCGCTTGAAGGAAGAGAGGCCAGGCCTGATATTACCGTCAAATAAGCAATCAAAATAACAGGAATATGATGGCGAAAAACTTACCTCCGGATCCGCTGAAAATGTTGGCCCGGGTGTAGTGAAACGCGGATCATAGAGAAGAACCGGAGGTGGCTATAAATACATTAGCGAAAACGGTTGATGCCTTTTGCGATAATTTTGTTGGCACCACCTACTGAATTGCTCAGTATAGAGCCTTGGCAAACTGTTATATACTAGTTTTGTATCAGAAAATGGTGCAATTCTGTACGTGCGTATTGGAGGACCTACAGTCATCCACCAAACCCTTTTGTCAGCCTCCGCGTAGGGGCTGTCTTCATCATTTCGAGCATGTAATCCGAGGTTCAGGGCGGCGTTCAAAGCTTGGCCTGCTCGATTTCGCATTTTAGCAATATTACCTCGCTGAGCATATTCATAACTGCTCAACAGGAGGAGGGCTATGATACTCTCATTCTCAAGCGGGTTCTGAGAGTGAAATGGAACGCGGTCTACGACATGAGATCCACTACTTAATGCTTCAGCCGGTTGGGTAGTTGACTCTACTAATTCGGACTCGATTTCAATGCTTTCGTATGCTGAATGGGCGAATGCTTGTGCTTGCTCTCGACGGAGATGAACAGAATCTGTTCCGGAAGGATCGGGATCATCTGGATGAGGAATGAGAGCGAGAGTAGCAGAAATAACTAGGCTGAGAGGTGACGAAGGCTCAAAATCGGGCGCCTTGCGACTATTGAAGAAAGCGTCAGGCGCTCGTCGAACACCAATCTCTGGATTGTCTACAATTTGATGGGGCTCTGGCGGCGGTAAAACTGGAAAGTAGGGATGTATATAGGTATAGTAGGCGCCGAGACTAAAGGTAGTTTAGTCAGTGTCTAGGAAATTCATGGAAGGCACTTGGGACGTACATATCTTGATCACTTGAGTACACACGAACAGCCGAAGATGTTTGGCCACTCTCTGAGCATGTCGCAGCGATTTCTGATGTTTCATATCCACTGTCTTGGAGTTCAGTCTGTGCGTTGAAAACAGACTCAAACATGAAATCTGTATCGTCAAGACATAAGTCAAGCTGCTTTAAACCTCCACCAGGGAGAACCAGGCTGAATGGCTCGGCAAACGACACTTTTCGACTATTAGTCGACTTAGTCTCGGAAAATGCACCACAGGGGAAGCTACCTTGGTTCAACTCTGGTAATATTGACAAAGAAACATGGTTGAAATCGTTGTTGTCTGATGATTGGGCATCACTTCCAGAAGATGCGCCTCGTTTCTTGCGTATTCTCGAACCGCCGCGCTTGCTTTGCGTATATGTGCAAGTCTTCCCTTTCGTGGAGCACTACATAGAGATGAGTATGTATATCAGGGCTTTTGACAAGGCTTTCGCTGACATTTCCACATTCTGGTTTTCCATCACATCGAATTCTTGAAGCGCGACAAGATTCGCAGGCTAGTTTGACAGGAGGAACGGCAAACTTCTTCCGGGCCTTGACCGGCCTACTATTGGTATTGTTTCTCGCCCTATCGAATTCAGGGTCAATAAAACCAAAATCAAAAGAATTTGCATCGATACCAAAGCCAAGACCGTCTTCCATTTGCATGGAAGAGCCAAAATCCATCGCTTGTGAAGTGACAAAATACGAATGCAGCAGAGAAAAGAAGAAGAGCAGGAGTTGAGGTGAATATTTGTAAGAGACGCGCATGCATACATATACTGCGCACCAATGCTTGTGGTGCAGCAAATCTGCTGAAAAAAGATCAAGATAAGGATTACCCCTGGGAGGCGGCTTCAAGTCGGAGAAAAGAGGATATGTACCAGGAAAGTGACTCGTACGTTTCTTAGGTGTTCTGACCTGACTTTACTTGCTTGAGGTGCCATGCTTTGCGCAGATATCTTATGAAGCGGTTCACTCGGGATTTGATATTGGCTTCGGGATTTGAATGTGAGAATGCATGAAAATTGCTGAAACTTGTCCACTTAGAAGCCGTTCACTTGCCAAGAAGTGTGGCTCCGAATCACGTGCTTGCCCCACCACTTTCTATTCGAGGATTGCTCCGGAATTTGGTCGGAAGTCTTCGAAGTTATGTTTGTCAACAACATCGTCAGCACACAAGATGTGTTGCGATGTTGAGATGGTTTGCCACAATTCTTTTATAATTCTCAAGGATGAGGCAGCAGCCAACAGCCTTCAATGGGAACCAGTAGCAAAAATGTGGCGACATCGAATTCAGGGTACTCAAGAGAAACACTTGATTGCAATTGCTGCTGTCTCTATGGTCGTCTTCGAAAACCTCTAAACCTCTATTACAGGCGCGGAAATATGAAAAGAAATACAGGAATGCCAGTGTCATCAAATTGAACGAAGACGACTACGAAACCACGACTTTAGTACCGTTCGCCGCCTTCAACCCTGCACCATCAAATGCTTGCTGGAAGTCGTGGATAATGTCGTCAATATGCTCCAAACCCAAGCTCACTCGAATTAGGTTCGGTGTCACACCTGCTTGGATCTTCTCCTCGTCCTGAAGCTGCTGATGCGTTGTTCTCCAAGGATGAATGATCAACGTCTTTGCATCACCGACATTTGCCAAGTGACTGCAGAGCTTCAGGTTATCCACAACGGCACTGACTTCATCGATATTGCCCGCAACACCGAAAGTCAAAACTCCTCCGTATCCATTCTTCAGGTTCTTGGTGGCATACTCGTGGTCGGGGTGGGACTTCAATCCGGGATATAACACCCAGCTTACGAGAGGAGATGCCTCCAGCCACTCCGCGAAAGCCAGAGCATTCTGATTGTGTCTCTCACCACGTAGACTGAGAGTTTCCAGGCCCATCAGGAAGAGCCAGGCGTTGAAAGGACTCATACATGGCCCGAGATCTCGCATAGCATCCATTCGGAGCTTGGCTGCCAGAGCTTTGAAGCCGTACGCATCCCAAAACTTCATGCCATGGTAGCCGTCTGCCACTTCGGTGAAGCCTGGAAATTTTCCACTCTTCGACCAGTCGAATTTACCTCCATCGATAACAACTCCGCCCATCGATGTACCGTGGCCTCCGATCCATTTTGTTGCACTGTGGGTGATGATATCAGCACCAAGGGAAAATGGTCTCTGAACATATCCTCCCATTCCGAATGTATTGTCGCAGATCAGAGGGATTCCAGCATCGTGTGCCACCTTTGCGATTGCAGCGATATCTGGAACGTTGTGTTTGGGGTTGCCGATCGTTTCGATGTATACTGCACGAGTGTTCTCGTCAATGGCCGCCGCAATGTCTTTGGGATCTTGACCTTCCACCCATTTGACATTTATGCCAAACTTTTTCAGGTACACTTTGAACTGGTTATATGTTCCACCGTATAGCTAGCTAGTGCTGACGAAGTTCGAGCCGGCCTCCATGACAGAAGTAATCGCCATGAACTGCAGGAGTCAGAATATTCTACTTCTGTGGAGCTCAAGGAGACGTACCTGTGCAGCATGACCTGAAGCTGTAGCGACTGCTCCCACTCCTCCCTCAAGCTGCGTCATTCTCTGTTCGAAGACTGATATTGTAGGATTTCCCATTCTTGTGTACACATATCCATCTTTCGCCCAGGCAAATTTGCTCGCCCCATCGGCGGCGTCCATGAAATTATACGAGCATGTTTGGAAAAGAGGAACTGCACGAGAGCCATTTACTGGATCTGGCTCCTGACCAGCATGAAGCGAAAGTGTCTCGAATTCAGGTGTTCTGGTCAATTTGGATCAGCTTTCTCTCCGCCCAATTTGACGGCAAATAACTTACTTCGTCACACCTCGGAGAGATCCGGAAGCAGGCATTTTGACCCTTGAAGATTTGCAAGTGCAGATTGAAACTTGTGAATGGCAGTAGATGATAGATTGATCTCCCTCATCCTTCCTGACGATACTATATACATATCAACGTCCCATTCTTACCCCTCTGAGGGGCTTGTGTATTGTGTCTCCCGGCATGTTCATTTCGAGATAAGAACATCAAACACCGAGCAAGAGCCGTGGAGATTATAGGAAAAGATATCGTTGTCTGTTGCACGACAGCTTTGAGGATACATGTTGGGTTCCCACTCAGATCCCGAAAGACGCTAGTGCATTTACAGGACACTCTCATCCCGAACAGAATTCAAACCCCAGGTTCTCAGCCCATTTAACCCCCACATTTTGGTCAGAAAGTAAGCAAACCCCGCAAGTTCATACCCTCGGAAGTATATTTTCCATATGTTTGCCCTATATGAAGTGAATGTTGGAGATTATGTTTATCGGGAATCGCCGCTTCCAGCAAGAGTCCTTCGATACCAGAATCCCTCAATTTGCTCATGTAAGTGCTTGCCGATTTGAAGAAGCGAAACGATCAGGGAACTTCCCTCTGATGCCACTTGCCTTTGTGGGCCATGCTATTTCACGACGCGTCAAGCATTTCCCTATTATAAACCTTTGGAAATATATTGTCTATTATGCTATTTGAAGTATCCCTGTTAAAATTTCTATCTATGTGAAAGTGCACACTGGACAGCCGTGAGTCTCTTCGTACACGTCAAAAATAGGTCAAATATCTCCTCTTAAAAATGACACAGTCCAATCCGAACTCCAGTTCCTGGTCCTCAATATAGCCATGGTCCTGCCATTTATCAGTGAGGGTACTTGCATGTACATATCCTCTAATTATGCTCACCTTTCATCAAGCCATTCTGATATATGGGGGCATGTGAGTCGTATTTTGGTATGCCCAGCACGTGCTCATGTATGATGTCCATGGCTATTTGTGCATCGTCGTTCTTTACTACAAGCCTTTGAAGGGTTCCTGATCAGCAAATATTCGATCGTTAAGTCAAATGGAACTTACGAGACGTTGATTTCACTTGCTCCCTGCCCAATGAGATAGATGTTGACTCCCCCACTTGCCAATTTTGAAAAGATTTGCCCTTTGAAGTATTCGTTAGTTGAGTTCTGGCTATTATCAACGGATATTCTAACCAGCAATTCCGACCATATTTCTCATCTTGTGACCAATCACCGACACGATCACCATATTCTGCAGCACTTCAACCTATAAGGGTTTTGATTAGTCTTCAAGAGCTTTGGTTATTGGAATGCGTTGCATACCTTGCCACACTTCTCCAAACTCTGCATCAACCTCTCAATCTTGGCAAGCCCGTCAAGTGACGAAATAGCCAAGCTGACAGACTGCTCACTAGACGTGATTAGATCCGCAACGACATCCAGCTCATCAAGTTTCGCAAAGACCTGGGCCAAGAAACCATGTGACTTTTTCTGTCGATTCGATTGCACGTTCATCAAAACGATAGAATCTTTGGCTGTTAAAGCTGTGGGCGCACGGCGGCTTTGGGATGAGCCGTAGTAGCCATTTGCTTGCATGAATGAGGCGATGCTGTCGCTGGAATTCAGACTGGTGAGGCTGGAGGTTGATGAGGAGGTCTTGGGAGTATTCGAGGGAGATGGAGAGGGGTAGATGATTGTCCCGCTTCCTTCGGGGTTCTTGACATTTTTGATTCGGAGTGGGACGTTGGCGTTTCTGATTTGTCCCATTGTCAAAGGATGGATAACCTTGTATAGATAGGTTAGTCTTTCACGCATCGTTGAGGTCTTCCGTCTTAATTGTCAAACCACTCACCTCACTGCCATAATACGTCAACTCCGAAGCCTCCTCAAGTGTTATAGTAGGTAACAGTCTCGCCGACGGCACCTTCCTCGGATCAGCAGTGAAAATCCCATCAACCTCTTTCCAAATTTGTAGCTCAGATGCCTCTGTTCCAACCGCGCACATAGCAGCACAGAGATCCGAGTACCCACGACCAACACTTTCAAGCAGCGGGATTGGCATCATGCCGAAGAAGCCTACGGGAATCAGTATACCATGTTGCAAGGAAGTTTGATGGGGACAAACCTGTCACGACTGGAACAGCATCTCCGCATTCTTCTATCCGTCTCCCAATGTCGACCGCGAGCGCATCGAAGAAGCGAGGACCGAGCTCTTCATATGCGAGTTTCTGCTTATACATGTCTTCCGTGTACACACTCTCAACCAAGTCATCCAATGTGGCTAATTTCGCGTTTATTCCCTTTCACTTGTTAAATTTTCTGCTCTCAAATTTAGAAGGGTTTGGTAACAAAATACCTTACTCAACAAAGACGCCACAACAACTCGACACGCCAACCTCTCCCCTGTCGCAACGATTTTATCTTTCGCTCTCCCGGACAATTCGCCTATTGTCTCAAGACTCCATCAGTTTATTGATTCCGAAAATCGGACCCCATACTAACCTGCGCCGCGACGAGAAAACTTCTCACTCCCTCGCAATCACTTCTGATCCCCTTTTCCAGCTCGGCGAAAACCTTCGCGTTTCTTACGACATCAATACCAAATTGCATGTCTTTGCAGATACTCAGATGATTATCCCTCACTAAATCAATCACCTCATTCACTTCCCGCCCCGTCCCATCTCTTGAGGTCGCAAGTTCAACAGCCTTCAAAAGCAGACTCGTCGTACCCTCTGACTTTGTTGACCCTGAGATGGCGGAGCATACAACCGCTACATTATTATTGTCAAGATACTGTGGTATGATCGTGCCTGTTATCGCCTCAAGAAGTTTCCCAAGACTCGTCCCGCCGTATTTTTGCACGATCCAGGGCTTTTCGGTTTGCGGGAGGATGAGAGGCATTGTTTTGGTGAGGGGCCTGGTTGAGCAGAAGGTGGTGAGTAAGGATTCTTTGACGACATTTCTTTTCTTTGTTTTAATACTTGTAGTTTATATTGAGATATTTTGGTGAGTTTCCTTGGATGGAAAGTGTGTGGGGGCATGTGTGAAGTTTCGAGTTGTCCTAGAATAGTGTTGTGGTTCCGGCTTCTGGATTGGATCGGGATTTGAAGTCCTGTATGCCTGCGTAACACCCGTTCCCGGGTTTGAAGTGATAGGTTTGGTGTTCTCGGCATATTTTGCGGCTTTTATTGTTACTGCTGTTGAAAGTATAAGCCCTCGGAGAAACGCTGAAGTTAAGAGTAGTTTAAACAGCTCGAAGAAACTTGCTGTCGCTGGCAAATGGTGGGAGATTCGGAAAAGACCAAATGAACTTTCAGCTTCGCATAGTAAATTGGTGACGTTTGATAAATTATGGGGAGGCTTCACTAATTATTTTGAAACAAAATTCTACATGGCGAATTTCCGCATTACCGCAACGCACAAGATGCCGTAGGTATGTTTGTATTATTTTTCGAAAATCGTTCTCGTTCTTGACAACACTTCAACCCCACTCCATGATTCGGGCACAATGACTTAACTAGGATACGCATAAGAAAATGTTGTCTTTTCGTCTTCGGCTCTGGGTAATTGCGGCAGGATATCTGAGATCCAGCCGATAATTTGTGGGGCTTGGAGAGAAATCCGTAGAGACCCCTCTTCGATGTCAATCTTCTGTGTAGATTGATCATTACTGCTCTGAGTTAGTATACTGTATTGATAGAAGTGCCAGCATATATCTAAGCGTCTTTAGAAGGAAATTGTCTTGAAAGAGAAGAGAGATTCTGAAGGGAATATCTTCATTGTTGGCATCCTTGATATGAGCGGAGAAGGAATTTCTATCCTAACGAAAGCGTGCTAGGAGGACAAACATACCCTGATGTGAATTCCCACGGTCCATAAGTAACCCTAATATTTTCTGTCGTGACAGTATTCACCATATCCTGGCCGCTAAACCGTGGATGCTTAAACTATAGCGCTGTCAGTTGAAGTCAACACAAAAGCAACCTATTCAGTAGCAGCACGAACCTTAAGCATAATATCGGCCGCAACAACAAAAGCACTTGGGTACGCTGGGAACCTCCCAAAATCTCTGTCTTTTAACGCCTCAATTTCGAGGAGGTCTTTAGTTCGAGTAGTGCCAGGACTTAGTACAACGTCACCCGGAACATCGACTTCGACGTCTTGGAACATTTCCGAGTGTAGCCAGGGGCGATTGATAGTGACGAGCATGGCCGAGAAGGTGGTTACGACAGCGCACGAGGCGATGAGGTCGTTGAAGCTAAGGTTGGATGTATCCATGATCGGAGCATCTAGGTTGGACTTAATGTTGCAGGATATCTTTTTCCAAACCTCGGGATTTTCGAGTGAGTATGTGGTGGAATTATCTGAGCGAGCAGTCCAGCCGATGGCTCTGTTTTGACATTCTTGGGCCCTTTCCATAATCAGTTAATATCCTCGAATGCCTTCTAGTAGAGGATCACTAACCAATTTTCGGGGTCAAGTGAAACTCGAGCGAATTCGTCGCCATCGTTGTTTGTAAGTAGAGCATCGCGTGCTGCTTGCTAGAGGAATGCTTAGACTTGCCTAATAGCAGACAAATGGATTTCAGTTTTTTCGTGCTTACTTTTGCATTCTCTACTCGTGCCATAATAGAATCTCGATCAACCACGGCTTGTCCAAGCAAGTAAGTAACAAGTTCCCAAGTATTCTACACCAAAAGATCAGGAACATACCAAAGCAATAGTCAACGCGAAATTTATCACCATTAACAACCCAATCCATCCAACGCTCATGAATCTCAGCCTGAGCCTGACCAAATCTTTAGCTATCGTGCTAAGAAAAGAGGGTTTCAGTTCTCACTAACTCTTTTCAACTCCGTTTGCCTCATACTTTCAACCATCGCCGATCTCGATCCAGCATCTCTCGTTTCTGGAACCACAACATCAGATAACTGAAAATACAGTATAACCCAAACACTTACCAAGAGCCTGACTTCTCAGATAATCCCATTTGGCACGTGCCTCTGACCATGCAGCTTGCTTTTGCACATACTTGTCTATAGCAAAACTTTGTATGCCCTGCTCTTGAGCTCTTTGTTTTGCCCTGTGTAGGTCTCTGTCGCTAGGCTTGGGACGTTCAGGGGCAACGGTGGGATCTTTAGATTGCAAGAACTTCATTGCTTGCTCGTATTTGCTTTTGCTTGAGTCGACCGGGCCTAGAACGGGATCAGTTGTAGGAATATTTGTTTGTCGAGGAACGAGCATGTCTAGCGCGGAGACATAGCTTCTTAGAACACTCTTTTTGGTTGGCGAAGGCTGAATAATACATTGTTACTTATTGCTTTGGTCTTGGGAAAGATGAGCAAGAGCGTACCGAGATCTTTTCCACAGGAAGAATTGAATCTACAAGCATTGCTTCATTGATACGAATTTCATTGAGTTCATCTTTAGCAGCTGGTGCTTTGAGAGGCAGAAAACTATGTTTGGATTCATGAGCACTTAATCTTTCTGTGAATCTGAGAGAACAAACCTTCCGCTAGATTTGATATCAATAGTCGCACTTGGGACCGAGAGTGTGAAATATTGATCGTTTGTGCATGAAAAGGCAGAGAACAAGGCTTCTCGAATTTTGTTGTTGGGGTTTTGCTGCATTTTGATATGTGAGGTGGTGAGTATTGTATTCGTGACAATGGAAAGCATAGAGTGAAGCAATATACAACGTACTTGTACAAGGAGGAAATAATCAAGCGATGTTAGAGCAGAAAGATCTAGAGGCCAAGCGAAGATCTATTGGGGAGAAGACAAGCGAAAGCGGGTCTAAGCTGACAGGGAGTACTGCAGAATATCAATAGTGTCTTAAAATGTCTCACCAATATATTTCTTCTTAGAATAGATCAGAAATTCAGATAAAGGGATGGAAATTCAAACAAATTTGTTCTCGAAATGTTTGCAAACTTGGATTTTGTATCAGTTTCCCCTTACAGACAGTCCTTTTGCGTTGCCCTTGTAACTATGTACAGCTTACGGTTCTAAATACTGGAGGAAATTGCCTACTCAAGCAAGATTTGCTCGAACGTATTCTCCCAACTTCTGAAGTGCTTCCTTTAGGACATCTGTTTCATTGACAAATCCAATCCGGACATAACCCTCAAATTCTGAACCGAAACACTTTGAGGCTGGTATAAACATCACCTTCGTCTTCTCGATGACATCAATGCACAATTGTACATCATCAACGGCTTTTCCTGCTTGCTCGAACTTTACGAGAGCAGTCGTACCTCCCGTTGGCTTGACCCATGAGCATACTCGGCTATTTTCGTTGATGAATGATTCCAGGAGCGCCACGTTGGTTTTAGCAAGCTTGATATTGCGACCCAGTAGAGCATGCATGACTGAGCCAGACAATGCATATGAAGCAACTGAATCATCTAGTTGAGATACTGAGATTGTGGTGTAATCCCGAGCCGACGCGATGGCTTCAATGATTGATTGGTCCCGAGATGCAATCCAGCCAATGCGGATACCAGCTAAAGAGTATGCTTTTGACATGGATCCAGTGCAGATGGTTTTGGAATAGCCCATAGACAGCAGTGAAGGTGGAAAGTCCTCGTCCATTGGTGAAATACCGTGGAAAAGTGGTCTGTAGACTTCATCTGAAAGCACAATGATATCCTTCTCCTTGGCAAAGTCGACCATTCCTTGTAATATTGACTTCGGAATGGTAGCCCCAGTGGGATTGTTTGGGTTGTTAATGATGATCATCTTGGTATTCTCCTTGACCATCGCCTTTAATTCGTCCAAGTCTGGCAGCCATTTCTTTTCCTTCTTCAACTTCCATAACGATACCTCTGCTCCTAAGCTCTTTGGCACTGAGTATAGTTGCTGATATGTAGGGTACATGCAGACAACATGATCGCTGGGCCCGATGAGGGTATAGAGAAGGAGGAAGTTCGCGGCAATCGCGCCGGGTGTAATCAGGACATTGTCGGTAGGTAAAGGCGATGATACTCTCGCAGAGTACAGCGATGCCAACCGTTCGCGCAACGCATTCGAACCTCGAATAGCTCCGTATGTAAGTTTCGTAGAAGTCTTCAGCGGACTGGGAACATTTGGATCTTCACAAAGTCCCACAAGATCATCGATCGAAATGGAGGCGGCGCAAGTTTCAGCGATGTTTAGACAGCCAGGTACTGTTTCATACTTGTCCATCCACTACGAAAGTTAGTAGGTTTCTGCAAGTCAGACGGAATCTACTGCACCTGTTCCACGTCAAAAGGTTCAATCTTCACCATGGTTGCGCCTCGGTTGATTCAGGGTCGATAAATCCCTAAGCTGGCCCTGCAATTGGGGAGATGTCGGCTTCTGGAATGTTGCCATTGCAAAGGGTACTAACGGACCTCTTTAAACGATTCACACTGAGTCAACGACAGCGATTGTCAAAAAGTCTGCGATGAAGGGCGTGAACTCCAGGCGTGTTTGTTCATGGAGGGGTCGGTATCGGTGCTCGGAGTTGATTGCCGCAACAACGGAAGCTGTGACAGGGGAGTCCAGTGAGTCTTGGCAGAGGCGAAGCTCTCCCCCACATGTTGTCAACGCTGGAGAGTTGTGGACGTCAACCTGCCTGACTGGGGTGAGGACAGTCGAAGTGTCTTGAGCAACATCAACCTCCCGTCCGCGCCCGCCACAATCCTTTCTGTTTCGCAGTTCTTTGCTTCTTCATCACCCTCATTTCGCGCTGAGTACCGCAGCTTGAAGCCGCATATTTGTACGCCGCTTGTGCTTGCGCAGCACACCCACTTCCAGCTCCAGGGAGCGCATTTCGCCGCCGCCTCGAAACCCCATCCACTTCCCGACCGAGCTTCATCCAGGCACCGAGCCGAGTCGATGAACAACAACAAACATAACATTTAGAACAGATGCGCCCACTCTTAGGGTCGGCCGTCCTGGCCGCTCTGTCGCTATCATGGACGACTCAAGCATCCCAGAACTATTCTTCGATAGATATGATGCGGGCGCAACTGGCTCTCATGGATGATCGACCGGCCGACTGCCCTCCATGGTACGACGCCCACTCTTAGCAACTGTAGAGTTGTCGCAATTATACTGACAAGAACCAGTTTCAATTGTCTTCTTCCGGCCTTTGGCTGTGGTCAATATGCGAGCTGTAATCAATTCAATGGCAAATGTTCTTGTCCTGCTGGGTTCGGAGGAGACGACTGCTTCTCTCCAGGTACGCCTCACTTAACATGTTGGGCGGAAAATTGACTGACTGATGGGAAATAGTTTGCGGCTCTTTGGCAGATGGCGACGACCGACCCCCACGAGATGCCGATTACTGCGAATGTAAAGATGGGTGGACTGGCATAAACTGCAATGTCTGTACGAACAACAAGGCTTGTAATGCGCTCATGCCGCCCAACGAAGAAGGTGAAAGATCAGGGGGAGTCTGTTACCAGAACGGCGAAGTTGTCAAGGAGAACTACCAGATGTGCGACGTTACGAACAAGAAGATTGTTGAGATTCTGGAGGGTCGGAGGCCGCAAGTAACCTTCACTTGCAATGCGGAACATGAAACTTGCGACTTTCAATGTAAGCTTTCCAACATATTGAAGGAATGTTGCTAACAGATTCAGTTTGGGTTGAACACAAGGAATCCTTCTACTGCTCACTCGATAACTGCACTTCCAGCGCCACGAGCGGAGAGTCGTCGAATAGCACGAACTATAGATGTAACAACATTGCATGCAAATGTATTCCAGATCGGATGCTTTGTGGAGAGAATGGTTCCGTGGATATCACAGATTTCTTGGATCAATCAATTAGAGGACCGGCGACCTTTAGTTGCGAACAACTAGACGGAGGAAGCAATGATTGCATGTTCAAGGAACCACAGATGGACTTGTTGATTCAACAAATGTTTGGTGACTCGAGTATCTTCATCAACTGTCAATCCGGCGAATGTCTATACGAAACAGAAGTACCTGGATACGAGCGACCTATAAAAAAGATCAACACGCCCCTGATTGCTGGAGTTATCGCGGGCGCCTCGATATTTGTAGTTGCTGTCATATTACTCGTCTGGTTTCTATCAAGAAGGCAATTCAAGTACGGTCCAATCTCACTGGACGACTCCGACGATGAGAGTGCAAAGCTCATGTCCGATCACAAACCTGCTTCTTTGTATTTCGAAAACGTATGCTACAACCTGAACGGAAAGCAAATTCTCACTGGAATTCAAGGAGTGGCTCATCCTGGTGAAATTATGGCAATCATGGGAGCTTCTGGAGCTGGCAAGACCACTTTCCTGGATATTCTTGCAAGAAAGAACAAGAGAGGTGTTGTGGAAGGCAACTTCTACGTCAACGGAGAGAAGGTGACTGATGCAGAGTACAAAAATGTCGTCGGTTTTGTCGATCAAGAAGATACCATGCTACCAACCCTCACCGTGCACGAAACCATCATGACAAGCGCCCTTCTCCGACTCCCACGGGATATGAGCCGAGCTGCAAAAGAGCAAAGAGTCTACGAGGTTGAGAAACAACTTGGTATCCACGCTATCAAAGACTCTTTAATTGGTTCAGAAGAAGGCAAAGGTCGAGGCATCTCTGGTGGTGAGAAGAGGCGTGTTGGTATTGCTTGCGAACTTGTTACGAGCCCTTCCATCCTCTTCCTGGACGAGCCAACAAGTGGTCTCGATGCCTACAATGCATTCAACGTCATTGAGTGTCTTGTTACCCTAGCCAAAACGTACAAGCGAACGGTCATTTTCACCATTCATCAGCCAAGATCGAACATCGTGGCTCTCTTCGACAGATTGCTGCTCTTGGCTAAGGGAAAGACGGTCTACTCTGGGGAATTTGCCCAATGCCAGGACTACTTCGATCACGTCGGATATTCTTGTCCTCCAGGTTTCAACATTGCCGATTACTTGGTAGATCTGACAATGCACGTCATTGCTCCCCACACACCAGTTGATGAGGGAATTCCCGGCCTTCAAGTCGGTGGAACCGGAAGTGCTGGTCCTAGCAGTACTCGAGCCGTCAAATCCATAGCAAGCATATCTGGTGGAAGCATTGAGGACGGCCTTGTCGCTGGCAGCCCAGGAGCAGACTCATTACTGAAACCGAAAGTCAAGAGGAGAGATTCTGTGAAAGCGAAGCAGGAAAGAGAACTTTACACTCGAAAGAGGAGCGGACTTGAAACACCAAACTCGCAGCCTGACGAAACGCCACTTGATCCCAATGCAACAAACTCTCAGCAATGGCTTAGAATGAACAAACAGAATTCGGGCCGCGTACCACACCAAATCTTGGACGATCCAGATAATCTGCTACCATCAACGAGTGGTGGCAGTGATCTGGATGTGTTGGTGAGAGCTTACGAGCGATCCGATATTGCCAGCCACATTCAAGAGGATATTCAGACTGCTATTACAAGCGCACAATCAGCAAATGGTCGATCGAACGGTGACGCTGTTGGCGACGGCAACCACTACACTGGGGCCATGGGCAAAGGATATGCAAGAGTTGGCTATGTCCGACAATTTATGATTTTATCTCAGCGAACCTGGAGAAATCTTTACCGAAATCCGATGCTCATGCTTACGCACTATGCTATTGCAATTCTGTTGGCTGTCCTTTCTGGATTCTTGTTCTATGGCCTCACCGATGACATTGCTGGTTTCCAGAATCGACTTGGATTGTTCTTCTTCGTACTAGCACTTTTCGGTTTTAGCACGCTCTCCAGTCTAACAGTATTCGCTACTGAAAGGCTCTTGTTCGTTCGAGAACGAGCAAACGGGTATTATTCTCCAATCACATACTTCGTTGCCAAGGTTCTCTTCGACATCGTACCTCTGCGTATCATCCCTCCGATCATCATGGGGTCTATCATTTATCCTATGACCGGACTTGTGCCAGAAGCTCCAAACTTCCTGAAGTTCATCTTGGTATTGGTGCTCTTCAACCTTGCAGCAGCAGGTATCTGCCTGTTCATTGGCATAGTCTGCAAGGATAGTGGCGTGGCAAATCTGATTGGGAGTCTTGTCATGCTCTTTAGCTTGCTCTTTGCAGGTCTTCTCCTCAATCATAATGCCATCCCTAAATCTGCCTTGTGGCTACAAGCAATCTCCATATTCCACTACGGCTTCGAGTCTCTGATCGTCAACGAAGTCAACGGCCTCACCCTCATCGATCATAAATACGGACTTGATATCACCGTCCCTGGAGCAGCAATCTTGAGCTCCTTCGGATTTGACACTCAAGCACTGTGGACAGATGTCATCTGCTTAGGAGGCTTCGCCGCTGCATTCGTGGTCTTAGCGTATATTGCTATGCATTTCTTGCTGGTGGAGAAACGGTAGAAAGGTGGAAGGAGTGTAGGAATATAGCACTTTGAATGGGCTTTCCTTTGTCGCACAGAAAATTCACGGGTTGAATACTATCCGGCGTTGAGATATATCATGGCATGAAAATGTCCTTGTTTTATAAGATAATTGAGACATACAGTAGAGCACTCATCCTTCCTTATCGCACTTCTTCACGCAAGGTCCGTTGGTTCGTGAGGATTCGATTTCCATTCATCTCAACTCAGTCATACCACCCACGTCTGGCAAGTGCTGGTCTTTCTAGTCTTATTACCCATTGTATATACTCTGTTATATGCGAGGACCGCCCCCACTCTTGCATTTAACGATGATACGAAATGTTCATATCAGCACTTCTTCCTGACTTTGCGCCCCAATTTTCTCTCCAAGTGGCATGCCCCTCCTTCACTTCTGGAACGCAACATTCAACCCTGGCTTCGTATTCACCGTCAAAGTACTGCCAAACGTCAGTCTTCCTTTCTCGTCCGCACCTCCCATAAGGAAAACACTCACAAAACATCAGGCCTCGAATAACTCCCCACGGGATCAAAATCCATCTACAATCATCATACCACATTAGCTTCTGTCCATAAATCTTAAATCTACATCCATCCCACCTTCCCTTTTCCCCAAAAAGACAAAAGGCAAAACTCACCCTCGCCTCAATCAGCTCCCCCATCTTCAACTCCGCATAAATCACCTCCCCGCGATCCCACACCGGCTCTCCCCCTTCCACAAATTCTCCCAACGGCCCAACGATACAACTCCCGCCGTGATTTAAGATATCGTCTTTTTGCCACAGCTCGCCTTTGGGGTTTTTATCATGACTTTCTGCTGTAAAAGGCGGATAATCGGAAGGGAAATCAGAGACGCGCACGAAGGAGTTAACGGAAATGACGAAGCAGCGGCCTTCTTTTGCTATGTGTTGCATGGTTGCTGTCCATGCGGGGAGGTCGTCGGCGTTGGGTGCTATGTAGATTCTGTAGTAAATGGGTGGTTAGTGGTGTTTTTCCTCTTTTGGGCACAAGGATGAGAACTATAAATGGGAAGGCGAACTCAATCCCTTGCTGATACAACGCCATACGCGCAGCAGGCATGTAATTCTCCCAACTACCCAGATCGTCAACGTCTGAAGTACACCTTCCTTTCATATTTCAGTGCCTACCAGATTAAACCCCCAATCTTCCCCAACTCTGTCGACACAACTTCCAACCCATTGCCTGCTCCCCGCCCCCATACCAATCGTTCTGCTGCTGTGGGGATCAACTGCTCTTTATCAGTCTTCCAATTTCAAACTCATCTAGCGAGATAGTAATGAGGGAGAGGCACGAACTTTCCGATGCCGACTCAGTAATTCGCCAGTTTTACCAATAAGAACAGCCGAACAATATAACGTCCCGCCCTCCCTCTCAATAATCCCCACACTCAACACCACGCCATTCTCCCTCGCGCATTCTTTCAACACCTCAAATTCCTCACTCTCAACCGAAATACTACTTTCGTAATACCGCCTGTACCATTCTCGGCCGCGCGGTTCTCGCGTCCCGATTGTTGCGTCGAAGGCGTAGCGCCAGGGGTACGCGGAGAGGAAGCCTTCGGGGAAACAGATTAGTTGCGCGCCGGCTGTGGCGGCGGTCTTGGTGAGTTGGGTGAGTTTTGCGAGACTCGATTTTAAATCGAAGGAAACGGGTGCTGCTTGGATTGCGGCGACTTTTAGCGTTCGCCCTGAGGTCGACATATTTAGACTTGATTTCGAAAATTAATACAACTCGTCACTCGCAAAAGGAGATGAGAACATTGAAATTGAAGTAGAAGGTGGGGGTCTGTTTGAGGGGTTTGGCAGTGCGTGGTGTGTCGGGATGTTGTGCTGTGTTGTGCTGCATATTGGGGGAGTTCTTCAGATCCCGGGTTGGGAGGACTCGGGATTTGAGGGTGCTGTGGATGTGGATGCGGATTCTGGGGATTGAAGAAGAGTGGATATTCTGATAGAGACCCCGCGGTAAACTGTACCATAATCTTCTACGGCCGCGGAAGTGAAGATAAGTTTCAATAATACAATATGATCTTAAAGGTCTCTCACAGTTTCAGATCGAGGTGTCTTCCTTGCCGGCCCTCCTTTTCAATTTGAAGCTCGAGCAATAGCGACATAACTTGATGGGAAACCACCACTGGCCTACGAGAAAAGTATGTGGTGACCGTGATAAGATTCAAATGAGGCGATTTCTGTATTTGCGCAAGGCGTGAAGCTTGATCAAGAGCGGTTTGAGGTGAGAGAAAATTGAAAATCCGCTTGTACAGCTTCAGAGGCATGTTTTTGGTCCTTCTTGACTTGGCCACCAAACGAAGAGTTCTTAAACATAGAGTTACTTCTAAGTTCTGAGCCGGTCAAGTGAAATTTGAGGAAGACAGATAATTTCCAAGGCAAGTCACGAAGCCAAAAGTTGACGTCTTGTTGAAAAGAAGGAGAAGTGTAAAGCTCTTTCTGACTGCATTTTGTACCGCATAGGACTCATTGGGACAAGAAAAACCTCTGCAACTTAAGAGCTTTATATAAATTTTGATGCGGAGTACCTAAGCTGATCGCGGTAGTTCTTCGGGAATGCATGTTAGTGTTATCCAAATACAAATCAGACTCGGATAATATTTGGACTTGTATCTGGACTTGGATTTGGCGAGTCTAATGTTTAGTGATTTAGTAAACACAAATCTGATTTGCTAAATAAAGGTGTTTATCTAAGAATTTATAAGTATACACGAACTATAGTTATTAAGGAGTAGTAAAGCACTTATTAAGAAACTATCTATACGTATATAAATATAAACTTACTTACATCTTACTTTAATTTAGTTTTAAAAGTTATATACTTAACACGTGAATTTCTACTTCCGTAAGAGAAGTTCTTATCCCTAGAAATAATATTTTAAAAGCCTATAATAGTAGAGTATATTTACGAGTGCTTCGTGTTTAAAATACACTTGAAAAGACCCTTAAAATAGTATGTAATAAGTATAAATTATAAGTTCACACGTGATATTTACTATGATCCGAATAACTTAGCTAGTCTATTTAGATTTGGATTATGTGTGCCAAATCAAAAATTTCTTGATTCGGATTTGGGGTGTGTTAGATTTAAGGTGCCAAATTGGATTCGTATTTGTATTTAGCTAACCCTGATACATGTGCATATAGATATTGATATATCTGTATAAACTTCCCAGGTGAACGCTACGATCGAGCGATCCGCTTCTAGAGAACTAATTGTTCTTCTTAGTTCGTTCTCATTTCGCACAGTGTTGAAGGAATCGATGCTGGAGGAGTCGAAGAGGAAATGTTGAGGGGTTCAAGGTCGATGTGTGACGTGAACTTGAAATTAGAGTATCAAGTCCCGAAAGCTTGACCAATCAAGTTGTATGAAGATTTATACTCTTCCATGGAATGATAAAAAGAATGTGCTAGGGACGGATAGAGTAATGCCGCAAGACTTCCGTAAGTCTGTTGCGGATGATAGCTCCGAAATCTGTTTCGGAATGCATCTACGGGACGGCTCGGAAGACTCAACCGGAGAGGCGAAACTTAAGCAAGACCCTACATGACGTTTGTAGAAGCTACAGGCTTGCTATTCCACATTCAGACCAAGGAATACTCCGATTTGGGCAATTGGGAAGAAAATCAACATAAGCTTAAAGAACTTTGAGTGCTTATCGTGCAATGTAATTTGGGTTTGAAACTTAGCGCGGTAGCGGAGGATGACGAAAACGAAGAGAGAATTCGCAGGCAAGATGGAAGTGATGGATGGCCTAGATATATTGTAAATGCGAAATTGTTGCATTAGCTGGCCGATATGAAAGAAACCCGCTCTCAATTGTCACTTGTGTCCGAACCCGGGCCAGCTTTTCCTAGACTCCTGACAGCGTTTCCAAGCTCTCTCAACGTCATCGCATCTCGTGGAATCGTATGTCCTTTGCCGTGATCGAACAGAAGCGCCTCGTCGGGGTCACAAACGTTGTAGAGTGCCATCGCGCCAGCAAGATATGGGTCGCCTGCGCCCACACAATGCAAAGTTGGAACATCGATAACCTCGTCGCTTGTATCGCTGAGAATTATGTCATTGGACTCGACATCCAGTGGCGGCCATCCGGCAAAGAAGACTGCCCTTTTTATTTGTCGTGGTCGCCCTTCTGCCTGCTGCCTTCGGGCTTCGTCCATAATTAACATACCTGCTAATACTGTCCCTTCCGAGTAGGCGCAAATCCCGTCGAATGGACCTTGTGTCTCCATAGTGTGGTATAGGGCATCAAGTGCCCGTTTGATATTCTTTCGGATGCTCATGTCCCCAGATGGCATCAACTCTCGCAACACATCTTCCGCATTCTCGCCTTCAGGGAAATCTCGAACTCGTTCAAGAACATCGTTTTGTTGGATACCGTCGTACTCGAAAAATCTGTAGTGTGGTCCAGGGCCAAAGTAATCTTCAAAACCAGGCGGAGGCGTACAGGGTATAGTGCCTTGTGTGAAAACAAAAC
Organism: Halenospora varia; assembly: GCA_020726485.1. NCBI lineage: Eukaryota > Fungi > Ascomycota > Leotiomycetes > Helotiales > Solenopeziaceae > Halenospora > Halenospora varia. Next base: position 408,970 of record JAHEWH010000033.1, on the reverse strand, counting down.
TCGCACTGTTATCCGAGGTGAGTTCCTTACAGAAAGGTGCTGGTTACACATGAGTACAACTTCAGAAGCAACACATTACGAGAGGACGTGCCTAATTGCACCTGGAAGTTCTACAGGAATGTGAATTGAAATTCAGGAACAAGGATCTCTATTGGGGACTCACCTTTGAGCTACCGTAAGCACCTGGTAAACATAAGAAGCGCATCTCTACTACTGAGATGAATTGAAACCAAATGTTGGAGAGGCTTTTGAACGTTGAGGAAGATGGAGAAGGCGAGATATCTACAGGGCAGGCATGGAGGAAACAGAAAGATGTGGTTGGTCCCTTGCCAAGCAGAAGTTTGTGCGTGAGAAGCTATTTGACATTGACCCACTAGGTCAAAAGGAAGAGCTTGATCCTTACTTAGGAGATAGATAACAATCCGCGCTGAACTTCTCGAGGTGGTACTGATCATCAATCGACATCCTCGGCGTTCTTGTTCGCGATCACGCTAGAGAATTGCGAACACAGAACTAAATGCCGACGCTCTTATCGAGGAGAGAAATGCCCGACAATAATTTCCCGATCAAAACAGGGCCAAGGTTGGGAAAACCTTCATAGTCAAAGCTATATCCTGATTTTGATCTGATGGATATCGCTCCATGGAAATCCAAGATGTTTGCATGTGAAGAACACTTGCCGAACCTGTTGCATGACCAAAATCCCAGATGGAGATTCCTGTATCATGGAAAGGTACCGATTTGAGGACAGGGAGATTCCGACAGATGTGGCAACAAGTATGAGAGTTTACGCTCTACGCGTAAATGACTCCGAAAAAGGTGGTTGAGAATTGTGCATGGGACAAGAGCCGCAGCACCTTGCGCATTCGTTTGCACCAGCATCGTGAAGAAGTGGTAACGAGTGTTAAACGTGCTTAGCAATTGCCGTAATACGAAGGAGTCCAGGTCGATCGTTTCCGATTCGAAGTATGGAGTATAGAGCACAAAACTATAGGAGAGAGGTAGATAAAGGTCCCCACTCATAGCTTAGATTTGGGCGCTCGTCGACTGCCGGAGTTCGGACGGAGGATGACACCGTGTGTCGGCTCTTTTGTTCTCTCTGACTGTGCTTGCGTGATCTCGCAATGTGTGGGGCTTGCACTTGGCAAGGAAGTTTCCAGACGTGTTATCGCGATAGGGGTTTGATCGCTATGTCGTCAAAATTTGTTCCGTCGAGATATACTGACAGGGTGGTAATTCGATACCTGGACGAGAGGTGGATGAGGGTGTTTGTGAACATGGCCGGCCTCCCACAACCTCCCTCTATGTGCTATCATACCAACCATCATGAGCAACTGCGAAAAACCTTCTTCTGTGTGGTGCTTCGCTCCTCTGAGTGTTGAAGCAAGGTTATGATTTGGATGGTGATTGGAATGGCAATTGAGATTCCTTCAGCATACGGCCCTGCGGCAACGCTCACTCGAGGCGCTAAGGTTAACTTAAAATCAACCTCGGTCTCAAATTGCCTTCTTTTCTTTCACATGTCTTAACCCCGCCAAACCGAATACTTGAGCGTCGATCACATTCGCCGGCTATCCAATGGTATCTGCTACATCCCCATTCTCTCAAAGCTAGTTCACATACCCCACGAGCGTCGTACCTGACACATAACATATGTGGCTCAAAGTGGTGCGCTATTAAACCTTCCATCACTCACGGCACTGCTACAACTTGGCGGTTTTATTTCAAAAATGCCTTGTTTTGAAATTCATGGTACTTCTTGAGAATGCCCTCTCATCTTAAAAGTCTTCAACTCCTTGATTTTTCTGCATCTCTAGTACCTCAATCATAACGTTAATTCTTATCTTGATAATAGACCCTTTCTCCCATATAATTCTCAACATTTCGCGTTTAGCAAGTGCTAAGATGGATCTTTCATTCCAAGCCAGCAATTTCGAGCACTTTACACCAGATCGGCAGCTAAACCTCAATCTGTTATGCCACTTGCCTTCTTTTTTCTGATCTTTGTCCTCCTGAGTCAGGACAATATTATGGCTAGTATCCCGCTGTGATTACATCGATCTAGAGTCTGAGCTGAAGCTTGAACTCATCCATCTCAATTGTCAAAACCAAATTAAGACTCCTTGTTATCAAGCAGAGTAGTTGAGAACCTTGCTCAAGTTGTCTTCTTCCTTGCCAAATGCTTCCTGGATTTGATTCTCCTTTCACAGAGGGGTAAACTCCCATCTCGAGGCATATCTTATCTTCCCAATATTTGCGATAAGAACATTTAAACCTTGTTGTAGATTATTGTTTCTAGCTGCAAGAATATTGGATTCCCCACTCGCCTTTCTCTGCGCGGCTGTGAATCCTAACTAGTGTGCTTTAAGACTTGAAGGTGAGCTTGCTTCTAACGTTATTTCCAAATTAAAGTATATACTTCTGACAGGTCATCAGGAAACCGCACCCTTCTCAATCAGCCAAACATTTATACCCACATTCGCCATGGCACCATCAGCTATACCTGTCAATGGCGATAGCCATCAACCAGATGGAAGAACTCATGGTTTCATTACCGCACAAACCACGAATGGAGACCGTGTACCTTTCACAAATGGGGCCAGCACAAACGGAGGAGCCATCGCCTATGACAGAGTGACCACAAATGGCCATATCAATGGTCACACAAATGGTTTTACAACCAATGGTAGTGGCACCGAAGCTCAGACACCAATATCAATAGCTATCGTAGGAATGGGATGTCGCCTACCAGGTGACGTTTCAAGCCCAGAAGAGTTTTGGGAGTTGTGCACCCGCGCGAGAAGTGGCTGGTCACCCATACCGAAAGAGAGGTTCAACCATGACGCTTTTTACCATCCAAATCCCGATAAGCTGGGTTGCTACAATCCTGAAGGTGGCCACTTCCTGTCAGAAGACATTGGACTATTTGACGCGCCATTCTTCAACTTGACTGAGAAGGAAGCGATTTCGCTCGACCCTCAGCAAAGACTAATTCTGGAGTGCACCTACGAAGCACTCGAGAATGGAGGGATTCCAAAGCAGAAATTAGCTGGCAAGAATGTTGGTGTCTATGTGGGAGGATCATTCACGGATTACGAGCTTCGAAATTGTCGAGACACAGATACTGCGCCTATGTACCAAGCTACTGGTTGTGCAGCCTCACTCCTTGCGAATCGCATATCGTACTACTTTGATCTAGCTGGTCCTAGTTTTACTGTGGATACCGCATGCTCATCTAGTTTGACAGCCCTGCATTTGGCTGTTCAGAGTTTGCGAAGTGGGGAGTCCAGTCAAGCAATTGTCGCGTCGTGTCACCTGAACATTTTGCCGGATTATTTCATTACAATGTCTATGTCTAGGTTAGTCCGCAAAGAATCCTTATCAAACTTGTGCTAACAAAATCCTAGCTTGTTTTCAAATGAAGGAAAGTCATTCGCCTTCGATGAACGAGGAACTGGATTTGGACGTGGAGAAGGCGTTGGCTGTGTGATATTGAAGCCATTAGAAGATGCTATCCGAGATCGCGATTCTATACGTGCAGTTATTGTTGGTTCTGGAATCAATCAAGATGGAAAAACGAAAGGTATCACAATGCCTAGTGGTGATGCCCAGGTGGCATTGATGAAGTCTGTATATGCGAGGTCGGGGTTAGATCCCAATGATACTGGCTACATTGAAGCGCATGGTACTGGAACTACGGTTGGCGATCCAATCGAAGCTACTGCTTTGCATGAAGTCTTTGGGCAAGGGAGGTCGAAGAAACAACCGCTCTTTGTTGGGTCTGTGAAATCCAACATCGGACACCTTGAAGGTGCAAGTGGTGTTGTCTCAGTTATCAAAACCGCGATGATGTTGGAGAAGGGGTTCGTTCTACCTAATTGCGATTTCCGGAAACAGAACCCCAAGATACCATTTGACGAGTGGAATATGAAGGCAAGAATTCGGGGTTTTCAAGAAGTTCATCTTGCTGACTATAAATCTAGGTCCTCTCAAATCAACGGCCATGGCCGCGAGGCAAGAAATATGCCAGGTCAGTCACAGAAACAGATCCCCTTGGAATTTTCCTCACCAACTTTTAGTATAAATAACTTCGGATTCGGAGGCGGAAATGCGCATGCTGTTCTTGGTCGTGCTCCTGCGCTGCCAAAGCCCACAGTCGCTGGCGCGAACAATACTCTGGCCACGGGAGCGAAAGCCCCTCCAAAGAGACTTTATGTCCTTTCCGCGAACGACAAGACAGCCTTGCAAACTCAAATGCATGAACTCACTGTCTATTTGGAACAACCTCCAGAAGTCTTCGAAAATTCCCTACTGCCGAATTTGGCATATACCTTAGGCCAACGCCGATCCATGCTTTCTTATAAGATTGCAATCCCAGCAAGATCATCTGTCGAGCTTATTCCCGAGCTTGCCCAATCTGTCTCTTCAACGACCAGGTCAATTGCGGAGCCTAGGATAGGCTTTGTATTCACAGGTCAGGGTGCGCAATGGCATGCTATGGGAAGGGAACTGCTGGATGCTTATCCTGTGTTTGCTTCTACAATGGAGCGCGCCGATAGGTACCTGAGTGATCTCGGTGCAAGCTTTTTGGTGCTAGGTAAGTGTGCACTCTTCACTTTCCGGTAATTTGACATGCTAACCAAATCTAGATGAATTGTCTAAAGATGCAGAGAGTTCCCGAGTTTCTGATGCTCAAATAAGTCAACCTGCGTGCACAATTGTGCAACTGGCCCTGATAGATCTCCTCAAATCATGGGGAGTTACTCCTGCTGCAGTAGCTGGCCATTCCAGCGGTGAGATTGGCGCTGCTTATGCAGCTGGGGCTCTTCCTCTTGAGTCATGTGTCGCCATTGCGTATTACAGAGGACAAGCAATTGTCTCACTGAAACAAAAGTTTCCGGAACTGAAGGGTGCCATGATAGCTGTGGGTGCCTCGGTTCTCGACATACGGCCGTTGCTCAAAATGCTGAAAAGCGGGAAAGTAACAGTTGCTTGCATCAATAGTCCCCAAAGCATCACAGCTTCTGGGGATGACGAAGCAGTCTCGGAGCTACAAGAGCTTATTGAGAAGAGGCAGCAGTTTAACAGAAAGCTGCGTGTCGATACTGCGTACCACTCGCATCACATGGACCTTGTGGCTGAAGAATATGGCAATGCAATCAAAAATGTTGTCCCGCACCAAGTATCCAAGACTGCTTTTCACTCTTCGCTGCTGGGAAAACATGTGGATACTTCAGAGCTTGGTCCAGACTACTGGGTCCAAAATCTTACCTCGCCTGTTCGATTTTCTGAAGCTGTACAGAGCATGAGTCAATCAGCAGACCGAAATGGTAATCACGGCGTGGATATCATTGTCGAACTTGGTCCACATGCTGCACTCGAAGGACCAGTAAAGCAGATCTTGAAGGCAATTGGAGGAAATGCCATCAGAACACTATATGCATCTGCACTTCTCAGAAACAAGGACGCCGTCGACACTTCATTGCAGCTTGCAGCCACTCTCTTCATGAAGGGAGCATCTCTAAATTTCGAAGCTATCAACTTCCCCATCCCAGGTGTCAAAGCTCCGGTAGTCCTAACAAACCTCCCAAAATATCCATGGAACCATTCAACAAAATATTGGCACGAGTCCAGAATAGCTCAACAACATGTGGATCGACCATTCCCACGAAACGACTTCTGCGGCACCCTGGCTAGCTACTCAAATGACCTTGAGCCTACATGGAGAAACATCATTCGTGCTGATGATACGCCTTGGGTGCGTCATCATAGGATGCAGTCCATGACTGTTTATCCCATGGCAGGTTATATCACGATGGCTCTGGAAGCTGCGGCGCAAAGAGCCGGGATGCGAAATGTTGCCTTTGACAAATTCGATCTCCGAGAAGTCACGGTTAGCCGACCCCTGGTCATTCACGAGGGCTCAGATGTTGAAGTAAACATCACGCTAAGAGCTCATGCTGAAGGAACACGTTCATCATCTGATGTCTGGGATGAATTTAGGATATTTTCTTGGGCGAAGGATCGAAGCTGGATAGAACATTGTCGTGGTCATATCTCAGTCACTAAAAAGCTCGATGCAAATGCGGTCGATGGCGCACAGCAGATTCTCGATGCGAAGACCTCGCTTGTCACGCAGATGGCCGGCATCACATCTGCTTGCACCACGGATGTCAAGCCCTCCAAAATGTACGAGGAATTGGAAATCGCTGGCGCAGGCTACGGGGAAACATTCCAAGGACTGGAAAACTGCAAAGCCGACGATACTCACGCAATCGCAGATTTGATCGTCCCAAATACTGCATCAACAATGCCTAAAGAACACGAAACAAATATGATAATTCACCCAGCTTTCCTTGATCAATTTATTCAGATCGTATGGCCTATTTTTGGAGCTGGTTGGAAAGGACTTGACGTTTTGTATATGCCATCGTTTGTACAGAGTATGTCTATCTCGACCGGCATTACTCGAAATAGTGGTGATCGATTGAGAGTCTTTGCTACTGGCAGGCCGACACCTGAGAATCCTACGCCTACTAAGCTCAATTTGTTTGCAACCTCGATTGATGGTGGGGAGGAGGTTTTGATTAGCATGGAGGCTTTGATCATGACTCCAGTATTTGATGCGTTCAACGCGTCGGCTTCAATTACCCCTCGTGAGCTCTGCTACAAGACACAGTGGGAGCCTCTTAACGCAAACAACGAGGAAACGGAGGAAGGCGCTCATACTGCCGAGACGAATGGCAACAGTCCAGCGACTGTCGACGTTGACGTTGCGATAATATGCGACGAGGAAAGACAGCAACCGCTAATATCGAGTGTCAAAAATCTGGTCGCGGATATTACCAAGAAGACTCCAACCATTGGCCCACTCGGCTCTGTGGCGACTGACGGAAAGGTGTGCATTGTTCTCTCCGAGCTCAGCCAATCTCTTCTTTCGAACATGAATTCCGAGCAATTCCAAAGCATCCAAAAGATGCTGACTTCAGCTTCTAGCATTCTTTGGGCTGTTAGAGGAGCCTATACCACTTCAGAAAACCCAGATGCGCAAATGGTCATTGGTATGTCAAGAAGTGTTCGCTCAGAGACATTGCTCAAGTTTGCAACTCTTGACCTTGCGTCATCACCGCAGCTTTCGGATACCAGCACAGCTCAGAAGATTTTGGAAGTTTTCGAGAGGACCTTTACATCAAATGCGCCGGCCACAGGTCTTGATCTTGAATTCCAAGAACGAGATGACACTCTCTTCGTATCTCGCGTCGTTGAAGATCCTGACATGAACAAATTCGTTCATCAAGAGACTCAACCTACATCTGCCCCAGACCTGCAGCCTTTTGCCCAAAAAGGTCGACCATTGAAGATCGCAATCGAGACGCCTGGTGCGCTTGATACTCTGTATTTTGTTGACGATCTTGCAGTAGGCACTCCTTTGTCCGACTACGAGGTTGAGATTGAAGTCAAGGCAACTAGTATGAACTTCAAGGACATCATGATTTCCATGGGTCAGCTGTCTAGCAAGTATATTGGAGTTGAATGCGCTGGTGTCATCAGTGCAATTGGCAGCAAAGTCACAGACTTGAAAATTGGGGATCGAGTCTGCGCCATGTCAGAAGGTGCTTACTCAACGTATACACGATGTCTGGGTACCAGTGTGCAGAAGATCTCGGATAGCATGTCTTTCGAGGATGCCTCCACAATTCCTGTCATTTTCTGCACAGCCTATTACTCTCTCTTCGACCTTGGCCGTCTCACGAAAGGCGAGACTGTCCTCATTCACGCAGCAGCAGGTGGCGTGGGCCAAGCAGCAATCATTCTCGCGCAAAATGCTGGAGCGGAAATATTTGCGACCGTTGGAAGTATTGCAAAGAAAGGATTCCTGATGAACCATTATGGCATCCCGGAAGATCACATTTTCTACAGCCGAAACACCTCTTTTGCTAAAGCCATTAAGCGAGCTACAAACGGCGAAGGTGTAGATGTCGTTCTCAACTCTCTTGCCGGGGATCAGTTACGCGAGACTTGGGACAGTCTTGCGCACTTCGGGCGCTTTATTGAGATTGGAAAGCGAGATATTGTCAGCAATTCAAGACTGGAGATGGCGAGATTCGAGCACAATGCAATGTTTGCCTCGGTCGATTTGACAGTCGTTGCTGCCGAGCGGCCGAAGATAATGAAGAGATTACTCTCCGATGTCTTTGCTCTGATCAAGAAAGGACTCGCCAAGCCAATTTCACCAATTACCGTCTTCTCAATTTCAGATGTCGAGTCTGCTTTCCGGACTTTGCAGGGTGGAAAGATCATAGGCAAGATCGTCACTGTTCCTAAGCCAGACGACAAAGTCAAGGCCACCCCATCAAAATTACCCAAAAATCTCCTCCAAGCAAATGCAACCTACATCATAATCGGCGGCACAGGTGGCCTAGGCCGCAGTATGGCACGCTGGATGCTCTCCAAAGGCGCCCGCAGTATCGTCCTCCTCTCCCGCTCCGCAAAACCCACATCCGCCCTCACCCAACTCACTACCGAAGCCTCCCTTCTCTCCGCAACAATTACCGTCCTTCCCTGCGACGTAACTTCCTCATCTCAAGTCCACGACCTCATCACCACCAAACTCTCACAGCTCCCCCCAATCCGCGGCGTCATCCATGCAGCAATGGTACTAGACGACGTCCTCTTCGAGAAAATGGAGTTCAAACAGTGGGAAAATGTAGTAAAGCCTAAAGTCGCAGGAGCATGGAATTTCCACCACGCTCTACAAGCTACCTCGACACCGTTAGATTTCTTCATCTGTCTCTCCTCCGCCGCGGGTGCAGTAGGAAACAGAGGCCAAACAGCGTACGCCGCCGCGAATTGTTTTCTCAACGCCTTCTGCCAATACCGCAATCATCTCGGTCTCGCAGCCTCGTCAATCGATCTGACAGCCGTCTCAGATGTCGGGTATTTAGCTGAGGGTAGTGAGGAACGGAGGAAGGAAGTCAACGATAACTTGGGAGGTGAAACGATTAGCGAGGCTGAAGTCCTTGCTTTGATTGGCGCTGCTGTTAATGGTCGTATGAGGGAGAGTTGTAATGGTCATACAATCACCGGGTTGAAAATCACCCCCGAAACAAGAGACACACTCTTCTGGGCAACCGACTCAAAGTTCTCCCACCTTCTCTCATTCGCCTCTTCCACCTCCACCACCTCCACCTCCTCCCAGCCCTCCCTCAGTCTCGCCCAATCAATCCGCTCCACTACATCCTACTCCACCGCACTCGATCTCGTAATCGAAGGCCTCATGAATAAAGTAAGCAGTGTACTCATGGTACCGAGGGAAGAAATGGATGCTAGTAAGCCGATTGTGGTTTATGGTGTTGATAGTCTTGTCGCTATTGAGGTTAGGAATTGGATTACGAGAGAGTTGGAGGCGAGTTTGCAGGTGCTGGAGTTGTTGACTGGGAGTAGTATTAGGGGGTTGGGGGTGTTGATTTTGGGGAAGTCGAGGCTGGGGACGGGGTTGGTGAAAGAGGGGGAGGGTGGAGAGGGATGAGTTAGAGGTGTTTGAGGGTTGTAGGATGTTGTTTTCGGCTTAGTTCAGGCTTGGTTTATTTTACAGTGGATTCCATTGGTCTGGAGAATCTTTTCTTTGGTTGCATGATTTTTTGACGTAGATATGTGGTTAATATTTTAGAATATAGATAGGTAGTTTGTTTAAGGATTTACTGTTTCCAAGTACTAGTTATTACAAATCTATCTTCTATACATTGATACATTTTTCAGACCTCCTCTGTAGGAGGCTGAGTTCATGTTCTTGTTTTTATCTGGAAAGATCTTTCAGAGAAGCATCATATCTTTCAGCTATTCGGATTTAAAATGCCTTCAGGGCGGCAAAAGGACGTAAATTTACCCTTAGGAAGAAGGAGCAAGTTGTGAAGGGAAGATATGATCCAAACAAGAACTATTTGCAAAGGCGTGTTTAAAAACTATTCAAAGATGTGCATTTTGTGGAATTATTTTAGTGATATTCAAACTTAGTCCATAATTTCCCGCTCCATCAAACTAAGAAAATAGTGGACGGTCTGAAGAACCCGCCAAAGTCGTCGACGCAAATACCAAAGCGTCCTACGTGCTCATAAAACTGCGATCCAGATAAATCGGCGTCTTTTGAACGAAGTAGTAGACCAACGGCTGTTCTCCAACGGTTACCAACAACTTCAGGCGAGATGAATAGAGCGATACCACACATTTCCCTTTCCATCTCTAATAAGTTAGATACATTAGGCCGAACGTCGAGATTTTGAGATCTGTTGTTGTCCAGCTGAACTTTCACAATTATACTTTCTTCAGAATCGGCGGGCCGATAGGTAGCTTGATTAGAATCAAAATAAACCCGCCTCAGATAAGAATCGATCTTGAGGGCGTTAATTGGAGGGCCGGTCGTGGTGCTAACAACGGTGCTACCCAGATTGGAATCTTGAAGTTTTTCTACAGGTGAAATCCATATCCCTCGTGGGTTTTGTTCAGGCATCATGACTGGATCGACACGTCCATTGACCTTGATGGTGATGAAGCCCATGGTCAGGAAGGGAAGCTGTACCTGGTTCTTCGTGTAGTCTCTCCAAGAACTTTCCACCACAAGCAATATGGTCGATCCTCTCATAAACCTACTAGATATGTCTTGTTAGATAAAGATGCGGCTAGAGACGCCACATAAGCAAATGTTTTCAACTTGTCGGAATCATAGGTAAGATCCAGTCCGGAGTACTCTCTAACGAGGTTATTCAATGTTTGAGAGCTGAAATTCCGCCACCTATCGTACACAAAGTCTGTTGTGGGATCGATCTCTCGGGTTAAATCACAAATCACTTATGACCCTTCTCCCTGACGTGCATTCACATTCGAAGCCGCTATTACATTCCTATGCAAGATACGTCGCGACAAGACTCGCTCCTGGAACACCCAAGCGTGCGTGCGGAGAATCGAAGTTTCTTCAGCCTGTCTGTCGAACTCTCTTCGATTGACATTGGGAGGTACATGTGACCTGCCAGAGGGATCTCCTAATCCTATACTTTGACGTGCATAAACGTGAAAACCGTCTTTGGAAATTCCAACAGATTTTCCTATCATGCATTCTCATTCCTTTCGTAGAGTTAGTAGCGTTTTCAGTAGTGATATTGATAACACCTCTGGCGTAAACATGCTGTATCGTCGCAAACTCCCTTTTCTAATTATACTTTGAGTCCTAGAGAATGTACAATGAATTAATCTAAAGACACGGTATTTGTAGTCTCTGTACAACTATCACCGTATCTTGGAACGTCTGTGGTAAATGGGAAACGGTGATTCTGTCAGTTCAGGGTATTGCACCTTGCCTATTGTAGTTTAGCGTGGAACAGCTCCTGAGATTGCCGTCTCTCAACACCATTCCTTAGAATTAGTTCAGCAGTTATTCCAATATATTCAAAGATTCCAACAACTTCTAATTGCTCAATTGCACTAATATTCCCTGATCAGACAGATTCCTTCTTTATGCTGAAAAGAATTTGATAAAAAGTTCGAAGTAGCGGAATAGATGGGCTAAAATACTCTTGAAGAAATTCATGAGGCTGATTGTACAGATTGTCAGTGGGATTTAAGTAAAGACAGCGATCCACACCTGTTCAAAAACCCTCCTCAAGTTTTAAAATTGATGTGCTCCAGGGAATGGGCCAATCTACCACCCTGAACACGCGACAATGTACCAGAACTAGCCAGTGGCTTCCAATGTTGGGCAGACAAGATTTGATCCGAGCATGGCAGAATGCTATTATAACTCAATTTCTACGCCATAAACTCTATCTATCAAGAGAAAACACACGTTAGTCTTCAGCTGATATAGCTCCTTGCGCGATTCATCTTGACCGTCACGTACAAAACCGTCTGCGTCACGCGATGAACAAAATCATTCTACTGAGGTTGCTCAAATTTAGCCACAACATTATGCGAAATTGCTAAAATCTTTGAGAAGGCTCTTCAAAAATATCTCTGCGGCCGATGGTGAGAATATTTTCAGGTTTGGAGCTATACTTCGATCAAACAACAAAGTGTTGTTGCTGGGTCCCCTTAGTGTAACTTCGTAAGGATAAATTCCGTACCCCTATTCATCACGACGGATCCCGAAATAAGTCCTCTTTCACTGAAGCAAAGCTATCCACAGCGGTTAGGGTATCCTTCTTTGTCCATGTGAGTTTGGAAGAATCCTTCTTCTACTTTTTGAGGACTGGCGAACTATTCACAGTGGGTGGAACACCGTAAGCCCTGGAGGTATAAGTCAGGAAGGAGGTCTTGTATACTGGGCACAATACCGCGAATCGATGTTGAGAGTTGAAAGGCTAGTGGTACTCTAAGAAAGGCCGAGTTGGGAAGTAGCGTGTGTGCCTTCCACTGAATTCTGAGACGGAGAATTGTCTACAGTGGCTCGAGTACTCTTGAAAGGTTTGGGGCCTTCATCGCACGTACCGTCTGTTGAATCCACGGGAGATCGGACGCTGATCCAGACCGGCTGAAGGACTCTTGCTGAGATCTAACATTTGAAAAGCCAGAGGAGGACAACAGGGCCAATTGATCGAAGGGACTGATATATTTATGCCAAACCTGACGAAGGTCATTCAGAGTAAGCCACGATAATTAAATCATTTTGATAAAGAGCATTGAGGCCATATTTGGGCTCTTGGACTCCACACTGGAAGAAAATATACATATAAATAAAGATATTGATTGTTGCTAAATGAAATTAGAAGTGAAGATGTGAGATTGCCAAGACTCACATGACTAAGCGAGCCCTCTTTTCTAGTGCTAGCGCCTAAGTCACAGGATTCAAACCAACCTTGGAATATTTTCAACTTCTTGAACTCAATCTTACCACGGCAAAAAAGCTTGCCCTCGACACCAGGAATATTCCCGATCTAAAAAAATCTTCACAATATGTTTCGTACATTCTCATGGCGATTATCGTCAATGAGGCTGAGACAGAACTGGTATCTAGCGTTTGTGTCGTATTACTGATCGTAAAATGAGAGATGCGAAAGCATGATCGATGATCTGATGTTTTGATGGGGATTTTTCCTAAAGGGCATTTTCAGTCAATTCCTAACACGCGATAGGCTGGTGACTGCAAGCTCGGAATTCGGGTGCAAGTCCCGCGCTGTTACATTGACTGTGCCCACCTTGTCCGCTGACCATGCTCGTCTTGTCAAACCAGGAAGCTGCGTGCAACACGAATCCAGGATTTCGAGAATGCCTGGATTTGTACAAAATGGATGGTAGAGATGGCGATATCATGGAGCTCATATTCGACAAGGCTCTAGGATCTGATGCTGTTTGGGATGGTAGGTGAAATATTTTGGAATAAGTGTCTTATGTTCTGCGTATGCGTCCTGAAAATACGAGCCTTTAAGTCATACTCTGTGTGCTCCTAATTGATAAATTATAGGCAGATTTTGATCGCAGAGTCAAGTCAGAGAAACGTCAGATGAATCCCTGACAGCCGTGAACTTCGAGAGCAGACGAAAGTATCGAAGTCGTGGATCCAGAATCGGTGACCACCTCAAAATCTGGGGCGTCCAGGATTTATGCAGTCATCCAATCCTTTCCTGGAATTCAGCTGTGGCTGCTCCAACCCCGCTTTTTCCCGGCCTTTTGCCCCTATCCGATTGCTTGAAGTTGCGCCACCCAGGTGGTTTGCGGCACAGCATCATGCCCCAACATGCTTATGAAGTCCCACTCCGCTCCATGGCACTTTGGATCCCGAACTTTATTTCAGTAGCCTACCAAGACGTCGGAACCTGTAACATCAACTTCTTTTGTCTCACAAGAGAAGAATGGAGGTTGGTCAAAGTTGAAAGTCCAACTTCCAAACTAAGGCCAATGCCGAATTCGACAAAGATCGTCGGGGTTGGCAAACCCCCTCCCGGTGTGCAAGCAAATTTTATAAATCCGGAAACCCAGACGACTGGTATAATTGCTCTCCATACAACATGCCTTGTTATCACGACGTTTTGTTTAGCAATACGCCTCTACACTCGAAAATTCATCACTCGTGCTATAAGTTTGGATGATTGTGAGCTCATCAAAACCAGACACCGAAGTTGAAGCTAATATTATGTAGACTGTTGTTTTTTTGCTTGGGTACACCTTTATTCTACTGCTATACATACAATCTGATTGACGTTCATCCTTAGTGTTTAAATGTTGCATATTCGGGCCTGAATCTTCAAGGTAACTGGTCAATCATGACCTGCGACATTCGCTGGCTAACTTTCAAATAGCTGATGCGCAAGGCCTGTCACGTCACTTCTGGGATTTGCCGCGATCACAGTTTACACCCGCTTTTGAGGTAAGCAAGAAGGTTCACACTATCATTTTCACTTCAAGAGCTAACAAACAATAGCCTTTCGTGATAGGCGTGTGTATATATTATGTGCTTGCCGCATTGATCAAACTCACCTGCCTCTTATTCTATCGAAACATATTCTCACCAAGCCATAAGACCCTCATCTTTGTCAATGCAGGAATAGTCTTCGTTCTGCTTGTGTATACTGGAATGTTTTTCGCCCAATTGTTCAATTGTTCTCCGGTACAATTAGCTTGGGATATGACCTTGCATGGACATTGCACACCCAAGAAGATAATGACATACCTTTCTGGTGCTGTCAATGCAGCAACTGATATCTACGTTCTGATGGTACCAGTCCCGGCAATTTGGGCTTTGCCGGTAGACACAGGTCGGAAAATTAGAGTGGTTTCTGTATTCAGCCTGGGGTTTTGGTAAGTGCTCTCAATCTAATCCTCCGCTTGGTCTATATTGACATTCTGTAGTGCTTGTATTATGAGTATTGTTAGGCTAGGGATGTTGAATAATTTATACACAAACGAGTTTAATGACATCTCATGGATCGTATCTGAAGTTGGCATATGGGCGTTAGTACTCCATTTCCCAATGCAAGAAGTGGATGAAAGCGAAACTAACGTAAGCTTAGCATTATTGAAGTCAACGTTGGTCTAATGTGCGCTTGCATGCTTGTTTTCCCTGCTTTCTTCAAGCACTACTGGCCCAAACGAATTAACAAATATTTCGCCCGCATAATCCCTTATCGATTTGCGAAAAAGGAAACGAGCTTCGTGACCGTTAGTGGGCTGAGTAGTGGAAAACGGTCGTATCCAGGACAAGAATGGTCAAGTCGGAATTTTTCGGATGGTGTGAACCTTAGTGCTCCAGAACCAGGCTTTTCGACGACTGGAACGACCGCGACGGAGCTGCATGACCTTGGTCCAAGCAAAGGGATCACAGATCCAGAAGGGCAGAGAAATTATGAAGCATACCTTTCTTGTGACGATACAGATACTGGGGTAGACGAGGGGCGGCCAAGCAGAAGATAGCATCCCTGAGCGCGACACCTGTTCGGAGAATTATTTCACTTCACATTTACGATACCAGTGTACAATTATAGGGGTTTAACAATGGCGTTTAGGCTATCGGAGCAATGGATAAGGGGTTTGATGGAGTACGTGGAATGCTGGTAGATGTTGAGATACTCCATCTTTGGGATGACTTTATGAATTTGATGACTTCAAATGAGGCAAGACTCAGCTGATGCATGCATGGAGGGGTGAGTTTAGGGCTATCGGCGGCCTTTTTAATTGTACACTTAAAACTCCACGAGAACGGAAACCTTTTCACATGGCAAATGAGTCAACATGTTTACAGAATAAAAGATCTGATTTCAACGGGTCGTTTCCGCTTCTCATGACAATAGTCCTCCCCCACGTTCTCGAGTCGAAAATCAAGCATCGGTTGGTGTCAGTGCTTACTGTATCTCGAAGACTCAGCCTCCTCCTCTCGCTACCGGTAAACAACTCCCCTATCTTCCACGTTTTTTGCATTAACCATCCTCGCGATTCAGCCAATCGCATTGATAGTTGCACTTTTCAGACGATAGACCTTCCGGATGCGGCTCTGCCTGCGCCCTTCCACGTGAAATGTCGGATCCGCGGATGATGAACAGCCAACCGGATATAATGGTCGTTCGTTGGGTGAGTGTCAGATTTCCAGGATCTCTCAGTGATGAAGTTTCATGCCGAAAATGCAAGCTTGCAGTTTTCCTTTGGGTCACACGAGGAGTCATAGAAGTTATCGTCATCGGAGCAGGGGCACAACTTTCTAGGATAAACAATGGGAGGAATTTAGTGCTTCCTTTCTTCCTAGGTCATCTTCGGGACGGCGGCACCCAGGTCACTATTTTCAGGCTGGCTGGAAACTCTTCAGATTAATTTTCAGGTTCTCACCTGCGAGTGCTACGAGAGAGCCTATTAATGGACTTTCTCATCAAAAGTGACAACTCATTATCTCCCCTTCTCATTCTGGAGCTCGGAAGACTTGATTTTACATCTCTAGTGTCTTTACAACTGTGAGTAATTGCTCAATGGTTCAAGGATAACCTTACAAGTGTGAAGGAGTCTTGAGCTACGTCTGTTCAAAACCAGAGTCGAACTGCCGTAAAACTGCCAACAGTATAGCTTGTTGGCACAATCTGATTAGTCTTTGAAACCAGATAAGAAAGGTGGTTGAACTTGCTACGAAGAACACTTTACAGATTTAGGGGTTATAGTTTTATATGCAATTTTGTGGTGCGATTTATGGTATACAAACAAATTCTTCCATGCAAACCAAGTTATGGCGGGGGGTTCTCAAGGCTACATGGTTTTATACCAAAAATTACCTAATTCTATACTAGCATGATCGAAGCTGCAAATTTTCGATAAATTCATTTAAGTTCTAAATACCACGAATGTCCAATCAGGAATCAAGTTGCCGGGAGTCCCGATCTGCAAAATTTACAAGCTGAAATTGATCTACAATGAGTGAGAGCTTCAGAAAGTTTGCACCTACTATGCGTAATCAGAAAATACTTGTCACAAGCCAGTGTATCCACATTTGCAAGTCTTCACATCATGGAATAGCTAATTAATGTTGTTGGGGAGTTCAAATATTATTGAAGCATCATCGTCTGGTCTTTTATATACCATCAAGAATTTAGGTCGTCTAAAATTCCATCTTACCTCCTCGGGGTAAAGTGTCTATCGGCGCGGCATCAAAATTCGTTGTATCTTCATAAAGCTCCACAACGACAGAAAAGCTTTAGAATTTTACGGCACCGGCCGGTTCCAAAAGGTTTGGGGAGCCGAAATTGCGGTGGTCCTTGACACCGTCACTTTTAGTTCTTTTTTGCATTTATGCGCGACGTGTTCTCGAGCTCAAATGAAATTTCATGACATAAGCTCGTGGGGGCTTTTGTTACTATAAATGCCAGAGGCAGACAACCACAAATATTCCTGTCGCTCATGTGCTATCAGAATACTCTGGCCTCAGCGGGTGATCTGCTTGTCATCATCACGTGATGTACCCTTCCTAAATCCAGGTTCCTTCAAGGGTACAAATCATCTTGATAATCTGTAATTACGTCTCAAAACCCACTTGAACTTAGGCATATAAGCCTCATCCCAATAGTTGATTGACATGGAAAGTTCTCTAGAGCATTTGAGCTAGTGTTACTGGTACCCACCAACGTCAGCCCGTCACTTAGATTGAAATTGTTAGATGGATTCCTGTCGAGTACTTAGTGGTACCCGCGCTGTCAAAGACTAGCTTACGGCTGGACTTTCAACCGTTTAAGCAAAATTTCACCCTCAAAAAAAAAAAACCAGAGTCTCGACCAGCTATCGTTGGGAAAAGTTTGGATCCTGTGGTTGTAATTGGCTTGTACTGCTATTCTCAACAAAACACCATTTATATAGAGATAATTTATGGAATGCAATCAACGGCAACCGGTCGTGTGTTGTAATCGGCGAAGGGAATAAGTCTTTCAGAGTTTTTAAAATAATGTGGTTGGAGCTGCGAAAATCTGTGGTATAAGAGCTCTCTCATTCTCTTTCCGATTTCTTTGAGTGCTTGACTTTTTCTTGCAAATTTTAACCACAGTCGAGTCAGCTGCTATATGGTAGGTCTTCCCAACACGATTTGTCAATGAGTATTGACACTGAACATAGCACAGTCAACAGAACCATGAAGCCGTCAATCAAATTTATACTCCCTCTCTTTTCTATCGCCTTTGCTGCGCTCATTGAGCTCGAAAAGGAGCCAACCGTAGAGGCCGTATTGCCTACCGACTCACAATGGGCGTTTACGTTTGAGAAAACCAAGGAACCCACGTTCAAACGTCCGTTCATTTACAAATTTGACAATGCCACCAAATATGTCGCCGCAGAGAAAAAAATGCTGGCCAATAACAACGGTCAAATGTTGGCCATTGTCAATCGAGAGGATCCCTCGATCACCAAGGATACCATCAATGTGTCGCCTAGCGTCACATACGGCAAGGAAGGGATCAACGGTCTCCCTGTTCAGTTTCCCGGTGTTAATAATACATTGGTCAACCTGAAGCCTGGCGAGATTCTAGTCACAGGTAATTGGCCAGATTGGTACCGTCGTGGTCACGGTCATGTCCAGTATAGCTCGACTATTGCTTCATGGTATGCCGACCCATCCGGCAATTTCAGCTATGGAATTTCTGGCACTGAGGCTCTGGTCGAGTTTCAGTTTGGAGGGAATCCTAACCGCACTGGTGTCGATCTAAGCATGGGTAAGCTACCAGTCTATGGAGACTATCAACAATTTGATTTGCAGCTAATCTTCGTGTAGTAAATGGTATCCAGGTCCCAATTCACGTCGAGTTCCCTATGAAGGGAACTGACTGCAAGCCTCTCAGTTGTCGTATCACTCAAGAGCATATCCTCGAGAAGTGCCCCAAGTCGAACCTAGAAGTCATTGGCGGGTATGCTACATGCAAATCAGACTGTTGTACCACAAATTCCACCGAGCACTGCTGCACTCCTCCTTTCGACAAACACGGTGCTTGTAAATCATCGAACCCTTACTTTGCTGGAATGTGCGACACCACTTACCTGTGGCCTCACGATGATGCTCAATACCAGGATTGCAACGCTCAAGGATTGATGGTCGTCTATCTTGGATCCGGCAATTCCACTATACATCAATGATTTTTCTGCCAATGGAATTACTTCGGTGGAATTTTCTTTTCGTATAATGATGAATGATACCCAATATACACAGGCATAGCGCAAGGTGTATAGGCGTTCTTTGCTCTTGGGTCAATTGCATTCTTCTTTTCTTTAGCATGGCGCACATGGCGTTGGATATAGAGGATGGCGGGTGGGTGGGAAGTCAGTGTATTCTGTTTTCAAAATTCCTTTGCGCCTTTCGGCAATGTGACACATTCCGTTGGGGGACGGTGGGGTGGGGCCGGGGGATCGCGGGGTCGAATGGTCTTAGTAGACCAAGTGTCCGTGTGGCGGTACCTCAAAAGTCTTTTTTAGTAACTAGCATTTTTCGATTTGAAGGTACAATAAATTCTACTTTATCACATGTTAGTTGCAAAAAATTATAACACAAGTAGGGCACAATAGCTAAGTCTCTTGCCCTTAAAGCCCAACAGTTTGTATAGCATGCTGAGTTCTGCAATTAATCTATTTTGATGATCTTATAATTCTCCAGGTCATTTTAGCTCGACACTACTTTGCCCTCACCAAATAGCTGTATATAACCTTGTCGAATATCTATCCCCTTTTTTTCTAGACCCTAAATCCTTTTCCATCGACGATTTATGGCATTGCGATTCTCTATAATCTCCTCAATTCTAAACGAGAAATCATCTCAGGACCCGTATTGGCCACTTCTTTCCCCTCTTCAGTCATCACAGCTATCAAAATGCGTTTCACAGCCACGATCGCCGCTATGATTTTAACTTTCACAGCTACTCTAGCTAAGGCCCAAGGAGATGATTACGATTACAAGCTCACCGTCCATGATAATACCCCGCCAGCAACTTTGCGCTCTCAAGATGGCCGCATCGGCTTCAATTTTCACAATTCCGGCACACAACCAATGTGTATATTCCCTCGAATATGGACCGGAGAGGGCATAAATAACGTGGGAATCAATGTCACCCCCGTAAAGCTTCAGCCAGGACAAACCGTCCGCTTGGATGGTCTGTCGGATAGATTTCAGGATTATCATGGTGGCGTCATGAATCCGAGATTTGGCTGCGATCATGCTTGTGGGAATTGTGAGGGAATTGAGAAGATGATTACTGGGAAGGTTACGAATGATCCTGGTGGATCTCGTGATCAGCAGGCTCTTAATCCCGTTGCACATATGTTGTTTGAGTGGAATCGGAAACCGGGTGGGGAGATGTTTGTGGATATAAGCCACTGTAAGTGTTCATAACCCTGCCCTCACCCCTTACTCCGTATTCTTCTTGACCTTAACGTTAATACATCTATTCAGTGCACGGAATCTCTGCAAAATTCAATGTACAGCTTAACGGACCCGAGTGTCCCCAATTTCAATGCGGCGTTACAAAATCAATGTTGGAGAATCTCTGCCCACCAGAACGAAGATGGTCAGACGGGGAAACAATGGGCTGTATGTCTGATTGCACTGCCACGAATACCGAAGAACACTGCTGTCATAGGTTCCAGCCTGGCGGTGTGTGTAATCCTTCGAGTCCATTCCTGCATGATATCTGTGAGCAGGGTTACGCGTGGGCGAAGGACGACAAGCATACACGTGCTTGTAGCGGGGTTACGGATGTCGATATTTCGTTGGGCAGCATTGATTGAATTGGGAAGGTGCGATCATGATCTGGACTGGTCATTGGAGACGGGGACCTTGGGCGATGGATGGCGGGCACTAAATGTCGCTTAGGTTTCGCATTGTTTGGAAAGGGTTAGCGAATAGCGGAGCTACTATCTCCACCAACATGTATGGGGTTAATTGTTTCATACCACAGAATTTTGTATATGACTTGATACTTGACACATTTATATAAAATGGCGAAATGGTGCATTTCAACAAATTATTGATTAGCATTATATACATGCTGATGCGAAATACTGCCCGACATGCAATCTTGAGGTCATGAGTCAAAAGACATGATGAGTCTGAAGCTCTTCTTAGCCCCCAACCCCTCACTCTCCAATGAAAACTGTAGTTACTGCACCCCAGGTATGACAACAAGAAGATACTCGATCGCTGCCCTCGCACCTCTCATACGTCTCACGCTTCAACTACATCACGATCTCCTCCTCTTCCTGCTCCACCCTCAGGTGGAGCATCCCTCTCACGGCGATGACCACTCGAACTCGAAGATCCTCTGTGTCTTCCCCCGATAGCAGCTCCCCCGGTTGCGCCAGCGGCGGCTCCAGCTATCACGCCTGTTGCTCCTCCCCTCCCATCCCTTAACGTCGGGCCCCCAACACAAACACAAGCCCAAGCCACCCCCTGACACTGCCAGCACCGACACCGATGTCTATACCGCCACCACATACTTGCTGCGCCAAGCGCCATGAATAAGGCGATGATGAATAGGAATAGGAAGAGGATGAAGAGGATTAGATAGTCGCGTCGTTGCTTGGTGCACTCGGGGGGTGTGGTGATTTCGCCGGGGGTGGGACAGGGCTTAGTTACTGTGGTTGTGATGGTTGTGGTGGAGGGGTGAATGGTTGGGCAGGTGGTACTGCAGGGTGCGGTTGTTGGGCATGTTGTTGGAATTATTGTCGTTACGGACGGGCAGGAATATGAGGTTAGTTGTGTGGGTGAGCTGATGTAGCGCGGAATTGTTGACTGGCAGCTTGATGGAAAGACCGTGACAACTGAGTTTCTGGAGGTACAAGATGCTGTGATAATGGGTCCAGGTGTTGTTATTGTAACTGGAACACATGGCGTTATTGGTGTGGTCGCGGGACATCTTGGAGATATCGGGGAAGAGGAGCAGCATTCGATGGTGGTGGTGAAGTTGCTGCCATAGAAATTTGTCACGTGCGTCGTTCCTGCTTGACATACTGGCGATCCTGGGAGGACCGTGGTCCTGATGATCGTTGTGGTTGAGGGGACGCAGGGAGTTGTGATTGAGATCGAGACTGTTGTAGGATTGTATCTTGTCTCAACACTGGTGACGAATGTTGTGACGAAGACTGTTATGGACGTGACGGGTGGACAAGGTGGAGTTGGGAAAGATGAGCTGCATGGTGTTGAGGCTGATTGTTTTGGAGTTGTGGTACACGGTGTTGTTGTTGGAATGGTAGTTGTATCGCAAGGAGTCTTTGGACTTGTGATAAGACTGTTTGCCAAGCTTTCATGAGCCCATTGTGAAGACAGTCTAGCAAATATGGCCAGCCATATTATGGATGCCCGAATAATCATGATGGAAAATGTACAGTCAAAACTTGACTGTTAGGATAATGTGCTTGATTGAGTTGGGAGTTTTGCTGTTGCTGGAAATAATTTGGAGGCAATAGTTGAAAGGTGTTGGGGAAAGTACGGGGATCTTGTGCCTTTGAGAGAACGACAAAGAATCCCTACTACTTACCTGCTGACCACTTTTCACTCCACCAAGCCTTGCTTCAGTTTCATTAAGAAAGATGCGAAGGCAAACTGACACTCTACCCGACTCACTATTCGACAACTCCATCTTCCCAAATGACGATATTAGGAAGTGATCGCGACTCAGGTGGCATGTTCAGCCACCAACTGCATGCTACCAAAATGTAACATATTCCCAAGTTCAGATGAAGAAAGTGGTTGCTTCAACCAAAGGAGAGAGAGAAAAGAGTGTCAGAAGGTGTGTACTTTCACACAAGGTCATATATATTACAATAAGATACTGTATTAGGAATGTGGCCGGCTTAAAATGAATTATCATCCGAACCTTAATGAGACCACCACAAGGCGAAAAGAGAGCCCACATGATTGAGCGACAAATGAATTCTGGGGTTGCACCGCAGGAATCTGAAACATTTTGAACTGGAGACAAAGGATAGGACGACGGGACGACGGGAAGATCATCTAGGAGGACACTATAGAAATAATTTGTCTTTGATCATTTTGAGTTCTCTGGTTTTGTGCTTCGAGAAGATGTCGCATCGTGAGAGTCGACCGTGAAATAATGCCAATAGTGAGAGGAAGGCTCTCTTGCTGCAACGAGGACGCTCGGAATCTGCAGCTATCGCAGCGAAATCTTTCCCGCTGCCTCCAGCTTCAAAGTTATGATGGTGGTGTGGCTGTGTATGGCGAAAGGGGAGGGTTTCGCGAAACACTTCGAAATTTGAGGTGGCGACTCTAGCACGTGACTAAAGCCACCTGACTTTACTTCAATCAGCAGGCCCCAACAAGTCTTGTTGTTAGAGAAAGGGATCGCGGTCTTACTGAGAAAGATAGTCTTTGAAAGGTTTTGAGCTCATACCCATCAATATTTCAGAATCGAGGACGAAAATCTGATTGGAAACCAAGAATGGTTCACGTGTGGGAAGCGAGGAAAGAGACATAAAATAATTCAAAACAGATAAAAGCATACTTGCAGCGAGTGGAATGACGAAGACGGAGGGTATCTAAGCTAAGCCGAGGATCAATAATTAGACCAAAAAGACAAAACCAGATGTTCAATCCGCAAGTTGACACCTGGAACCGGCCGAAGCAGATTTTTGCAACTCCAAACTGCAGATCACACAACAAGAGATACACGATGAAGGATGACGGAAGTAACCAGACGTATATCTATAATCATTACTGGCGGCCAAACCACTCAGCTAATCGGAGGGCTGATTATACCAGCACTCTGCTTAATCAATTTCATATTCCACGAAGTGAGAAGCGCCGAATTATAATTGAGGCTGCCAATTATAGCCTAGATTTGGAGATTTAAGCGACTTTGTCAAGATTTTGATTCACTTGGGAACGCAGTTCCTAATTTCATATGCATTCATGAATTCTACAAAGTTGCTACTCAAGTCTCCACTGCCATGCAGAATCTCTTCAATTCCAACCCTACAAAGTCGTTGCCTCGTCCCCCACCCCACCTGCCTCCGGCGAGAAGAACATTAGTTGCATCACTCAATCCATCCCTCCTTTTTCATTTCGCTCTTGGTCCAATCCTCCAACTTCTCCGCAAGATCCATATTCTTCGCATTATTACTCGACCATCCAGCTGCAGCAATGCGTTGGAAGTACGTGCCACTTTGTTCGGGCTTCATGCCCAGACTTGCAGCACAAAAGACTGATGTCCAGGATCCAGTATCTCCATCTGCTTGCAATCCAAGCAATGCCAACACTGGACCAATCTTTCTATAACTAGAAGATTCTGAACTGAGCGACAGCTGACTTTTAACCAGACCTGGATGTACTGCTGAAGTCCAAATCTCGCCATTTCCTGCCTTTGCAGATTTGGATGAAGGACCGTAAAACTTGTTGATGGTCTTGGCGTGGAGGACGTTGGCGAGCTTGCTTTGTCCGTAGCGAGCAAGGTTGCTGTTGTTACCCTGCAGCGATGTATCGTTGAAATTGATACCGCCTTTTGGAGCGGAGCAGTGGCCCGAGGAGGTAAGGTTCACGAGACGAACACTTCCGGGGGGGAGGTCTTTCGAAGTACTCAGCATAAAAGGCAATAGGTGAGAGGTGAAGACCCAGTGAGAGAGGTAGTTGGTTTGCCATTGGGCCTCATGGCCATCTTTTGTAATCTCGAAGGGAGTGGCCATGATCCCAGCATTATTTATGAGACCGTGAAGAGCAGTTTCTTTCGATAAGAACGTCTTTGCGGCAGCGACGACAGATGATAAGGATTTGTGATCCATTTCCAGTAGCGTTACTTTGGACTTTGGATACAAGACATTGATTTCATCTATTGCTTTGTGTGCCTTGGTTGGCGACCGAGCACACATATATACACGCGCGCCGTGTTGAGCAAGTCGAGCAACGGTGTAGTATCCTCTGAACCCTGTCATGAGTTCCGGGCCTCTCCAAAGGGGAAAAGTGAAGGCTTACATTCCTGCGTTTCCACCTGTGACAATGTAAACTTTGCCAGACAAGTCTGGAAGAGAATCCGGATGAAAAGTCATTTCTGGGATGAAGTATAAAGGGAAAACGTAGAAAGTGGGATAAGATATAGAGTGAGGGCTATTTTCAGGGAAATACTTCTGAACATACGCCAAGATTGTGGACTACACAACTTTTTGAGGCCATCTTCATACCTTGATATACTTTCGCAATTCGTCGAAATCTCTGGAAATATCATCATCTCGTCCGCTCACGCCGAGCGGTGACTGGGTCTATGAGCATGATCTTCGCGAAAGAGGCTGAGAGATGCAGATGGCTTACAGCTAGGCGATCGTGTTGACGTTAATGTCAACGTCGCTGTGTGAAGAGAGAGGAAGATGTCCCAGCGAAATTTCATGTGGAGCTGGGCGTTCCTGATAGGGTTAAGCGCTGTAAGCCAGCTGCATGACCTCGGGAGATCCTTGAAGGGTCCTCCTTTAGCGTTGCACTACGCCGCAAGAGGCGGGGCATTTCTCCGACAAGTATCACTCTTCTCAACTCACACTTCACCATCATGAATTCCATTCAGCAACGACATGCGTCAGCTCTCGCATGGCACAGGAGCCTCGCATGGATGACGGTTGGAGTTCGAACGCCACATGTAAGCCGATTGCATATAATTTTCGGCAAGCCCCGGCAGTGCTCAAGAATCGACCCTCAATTGCTCCTGTTCTCACCAGCCAACTGCCACATCAAACCTCATGCAAGAGGGCTAAGTTGAATTAGCATGGCTCCGTATATTGAACCCCCCGAGGTTCAGCTTGTACCGATGCCCCAATTGGCTGAGGTGAGTCGAAACATGTCCTCGAAAGGAGAAGCTGCAGTGGTTGACTCTAAGAAGGCGAAAGATAGAGGCGATGACTGGACAGGAATCAAGGACGTGAAATTGCGCAAGAAACTTCAGAATAGGCTGAATGTCAGAGCTCATCGTAAGTGAAATGCTGTCCTTCGAAGATCAACTAAAATCGAAAAGTGCAAATCTACCAAGGTCACGATACCTGCTGAGCTCTGCCATGTGGATCTCACCCTTCAGAAATCCAGAGCATTTTCAAGTTGTGTCACAGCATTTTCCTTTACCAGGCACCTTAGCGGGCAGCGTGACCACAAGCGTCTGAATTATGGCCTCTCACCGTTTTATGCCGTTTTTGGCCAATGAAGTTGGGAGCTGATACCGTCCCAGGTCGCCGAAAGGCAGCCCAAGCAGAAGCACCGTCGACGCATATGCCTGTACCAGCAATTGATATTCTAAGAGCTGAGCCACAAGAGCCTTGCTGGATCGAGGATTTGCAGATGGTCTCTGCAATCCCGGCTCGAACCAGCTTAAGAGTCAAGCCTGCACGGCCCATATTTCCTCCCACCACTCTCGACTCCCCCGCACATTCGAACTTCAAGATTATCTTCCCTCTGTCTCCCGATCACCTAATTACCCTTGTTCAATACAATGCCCTCCGTGCCAGCATGACGAATCTCCGACTCCTCTCCGCCCTCCATACTGTTCCTCCAGAGTGCTCCCTAGCACTCCGTATTCTGCCTGTCCCAACCTACAAATTTCCCACGGCTTTCTCCTCAACACCAGAACAGCCAATCCCACCGTTCCTGCTACCAACACCTCTCCAACAGGCTGTTCAGCACGAGAAGTGGATAAATGTTGTTCCCCATCCTGTGTGGAGGGATAACTTGATCAGAGCAATTGGCACATATGATGGGTACGAGATGCGGCGGGACATACTCGGCGGGCTGTGGGAAGGATTTCCAGATGAGGAGTGCAAGATACACGGTTTGATTGCTTGGGACACACCTTGGTGTATAGAGGGCTGGGAGGTCTCCGAGGGCTTTTGGAGAAAATGGGGCTGGAGCCTGCGGGGCGTCGAGGGCGCCTTGGAGACTACAAATCGATGGAGAATTGTAAGAGGCGACGAGCCGCTCGTCTTTGGAGAGTGAAGTCTTTATTGGACAGCGTTGGCACGTTGCTTTCTCCTCTATTCGACTCCCTAGACTATCATTCTCATGGTTTCACCTGTGGGCCACAAGGATCGACTAGCTACAAGAGTGAAGAGCCAACTTCGGGATCAGATTGATTCTCAAATCTTTCTCGAGCCTCTATCAAATCTGCGTACAGTCTCCAGTATTACATTCAGAAGAATCGCAACATATCGTCTCGATTTTCCTTCTTCTAATCAGGTTCGATTAGACAGTATATCTGAACCAAGGCGCATTATCGGCAACCTCCATCTGTTCCAGCTTCTCCTCGTCTGAGTAATCGCTTCTCTCAGTCACGGCTGCGAGAGCATCTCTTCTTGCGTTCTCGCGTCGCAAATAAGACGTCATGAATAGCGACAAGCAAAAAGCCATGCTGATGATGCCGATCAGGAGCGAATGCCCTTTGATGAATCTATTTCCATCGTCAGACATTGGCTGTGATGCTCCACGTATTGAAATGGGGGAAAGCACGGGGATCATGGACATACCTGGGACTGTCGCGAGTAAGATAAACGTATGAGGCGATGATTCCACCACAATTTCCGCCCATGACTTGCATTGCAATGCCAGTACCCCGCTTCATGTTTCCACCGATGTTATTTCCATTCCAAGCGAGCCCGAGAGGAATCTGTGGGTAGATGCCTTTGTATACAGTTAGTGATAGCTATCAGCAATGCAAGTCAAGAAGGAAGGCATACCAATTGCAGCGAGAACAGTCCCGGCATACTGGATCTTCGCCTTCCCAGTCCCCGCCAACATCGCAAACCCAGCAATAGCAATAATCTGGAATCCACACATGAATACACCTCTCGACCTAACCCTATCCGCCACATAACTCGCCACAATTGTAAAAAAACACGCCACAACATATGGTGGCACACTCATTAATTGAGCCTCGTTCGCGGTATATCCCATATTCTTGATGATTGTTGGCAGAAAGAGCGAGAACGAATAGATTGGACAGAAACCAGCCATGCAGATCAACATGTGGATGTAGATCTTCCAGTCCCGGATGGCTTGCCAGACATATTTGATGTTGTAGGTGTTGGAGAGGTTGCCGTGGTCGTCGTTCAGACGGCGTTCGACTTCGGCTTTTTCGGGAGCGGAGAGGAATTTGGCACTGTGGAAGGAGACATCAGCTTTTGCTTGAGCAGGGAGAGCTGGGGTTTGAAAGAGAGAGGGCTTGATAACTTACGTAGATGGGTAGTCATTGATGACCCAGTACGCCATAAACGAAACTACCAGACTCAGAAGACCTTCCAGGATAAAGATCCACGCCCAAGCCGCCTTGCCACCAACACCATTCATCTCAGCAATGGCTCTCGCCAAAATCCCACCAAATGCCCCGGCTAACGTCGCAGCCGAAAAGAACAACGCCATTCGAAACCCACATTCGTGTCTACAATACCAACTCGTAATGTAATAGTTGACACCTGGGAATAGCCCTCCTTCGAAAACACCAAGGAAAACGCGTGTTGCCATGAGCCCGGAATAGTTCTTTACAAAGCCCTGACAGATCATTGCAACGGACCAGAAGACCATTATGAAGGTGAGCCAGACAGAGGGCCGAAGCTGTTCCAGTAGAACGAATTAGCTTACATGCTTCATTAGGGAGCAATCGGGGCTTTGTGTTCAAAAAGGTGAAGATGGAGAAAAGTGAATATGAAAATAGAAACATACGCGCTTCATCATAATATTCGACGGGATCTCGGCCGCGATATAGAACGGGAACAAAATGGCAAGACAATCATTGAACTGTAAGCCATGGAGATGGAGGTCCTTCTCGAGGTTGTCAAGACGTGCATTTCCTATGTTAGTACGGTCGAGAAAGCATAGGCTGGGAGATTCTCGTCAGCCTATATTCAAAACATTCTATGGATTTCATCAAGAGAAGGAGGAACAGGTGATGATTACAGGTAAATAAGAGCAAGGAACGGGATAAGATGCCAGTCAATTTTCCGAATTAACTTCTTGGTTGCCTTTGCGTCGAATGCGGGTGCTTTCTCGATAACGGTCACGTTTCCTTCTTTGACGTCTTTGACTACCTCCTTGGTGTCTTGGAGCGAGGTTGAGGTTGCGGAATCCATCGCACTGGATGTTGAGACGGAGGCCGTGGCTTCACCTCCGCTTGCGGGTGCGGAATCACGAGGGGGAATATTCACTCTGTTACACACAGTGAGTTGAGCCTCTGCATACAAAGAGGAATCAATGAGGGCGCACAACACAAAAACCAGACATCTCCGCGGGCAACATCTTCCTTTTTGTATAAATACTCAAATTCCCATCCCTACCTACACCTCCCATGTACCTTCCCCAATTTTCACTCCTCGGCGCAGAAACCCCATCTGCACCATATGCTGGCATTCCAATGCTACCAATACCCAGCACCCATACCTAACATCACGTCAGCACCGCTTCTGCTCTCTTATCACCACCGTTCAGGCAATCTAGCCCTATCAATCTTGCATTATCGTAAAGATAAGACTTTCCACATATGCTTGTATGCACGTCTGACTAGATATTACAGCCTAGCCTTGTACAACTCCGAGGTTGGTGGAAGGGTATATCCCGGTGGGGAGAGGCTAGGCCCCGGATTTAGCCAAAAAGCCAACCAGGAGCATGTGCGGGTGTGGCGCGTGTTGCGCAATCCAGGGTAACTTGGCGAATGGGGTGGCGTACTGTACATGGTGGAGATGCACAAGAAGCGCCGTGTGGCTAGAATGGCTTGAAAACGGGGTGAGGTAAGATATTGTATCGATGGGGAAGAGGGTGTGCATCGCGCAGACTCGTAGTTTTCTGCTTCGGTAGAAGAATTGGAAATGGTTGGGGGCTGTTGTGATTTGAAATGGAAATCGATACTTTCATCTTTCCCAATCATGAAGCTTGCACCGTATGCTTATCTGGAAGGATGTCAAGGTGATGATAGTTTGATAGACAAGGTTGTTCTCGCCTTTTAGGGCTGACCGCTGCCTAGACTTAAGAGGTGAGGATGTACCCAGAAGCGAAACCTTATTTTTTTTTCATTCTCGATAGGATGCCACCAACCACAAAGACAGCAGCCGCTTCAAGCCTCTGTCCAGATCATACAGTGCAGAGCTTCCTGAGAAACGAGATTTAGTTCTACAGCTGCCAAGCCTTGTGATTCTTGATGCGATTTGTTGCTTGTTACGAGAACGGTTCTTTTTCGAGGCATTGAGGAATACTGAAAGGAAAATAAAGCCTTGAAGGATCGAAAGTCAGTTATCTGTCACGAAGATTAGCGTGTAGATATCAACAGAGAATAGGTATCTTGAGATAACCCAATTAATTTACCCGACATAACCTCTGCAAACCGAGGAAAACATAGATGCGATAGCCGATATGTTGTGCTACAAAACCTTGCACGTTTCACAAGGGAGAGAATAAACAGAGAGGAGGTAGCGAGAAAGACAGAATATGGGAGAAAGTAATGCATCATAGCCTGGCTATATATAAATGATGCTCGCTAAACAAATGTATATACAAGAAACCCATCAAGGGATGGAAAAGAGACCCTGTCCCTATCATAGACACGCTGAACACCAGTTCAGCGATTTCTCTCTGGCGCCTAACACCAGCCACCAGGTACGCGCTGCTGCTTTTGTACACACATTGATTCATTCGAGACTTTTATTCCCAGTCACACTCCCAATCATCCTTATTGTAATTCGACCCTGGTCTCCCCCCGTTTTGTTTAGAGGGCGTGCCGGAGTGAGCAGCGCCTCGAGATTTCGTAGCGAAGGTGGTGCTTGGCGCCTGTGTTGGAACGGCGCTGGTAGCATCTGGGGCTGACGTTGCTGAAAATTCCGGGATGGTGGAGGTAGTGATTTCAGCTGAGGTAGGGGAAGCGGAGGTGACTTCGGGCTCCCCCGCACTGCTAGCGATGACTGGGGACGGGGAGAATTCGGGGATGGTGCTTGTCTCTACTTTAGCAGCAGCAGACGAGGAAGCTGATATCTCAACCGCGGTGCTGCTAGCGAGGACGCCCGAGGTGGGTGTGAATTCCGGAATCGTGGAGGTCGCGATTTCCTCTGCCGAAGAGGAGATAGAGGTCGCTTCGCCTGCTACTGCCGATGTAGACGATGGGGAGATAGAGGAGGGGGAAGAAGTGGCAACGGCGTTTACGGCTTTCTTGGTTGAGCTTGCGACTTTTGACGCAGCGGATGAGCCGGATGACGCTTTTGAGGTCTGAACAGCTGACGAAGCGGAAGTAGTGGCCACGGAACCACTAGCTGCGGTGCCGCTTGCGACGCCAGCACTCGCAGCAGACCAGAATACAGCAGGTGTGTAGATAGGGATAGGGATGGTCAATCCATATCCGGTCGTTCCAAGACCCCAAGCTGGGCTTGTCGGACTCGTGAAAGCAGCCGGCGCGCTTGTCGTAGTAGCAGTAGTTGTGAACGTCGCTAATGGGGTACCGGTTGATGTGCCCGCGCAATAGCCGGTTCCGTAAACATTCTTACATTGGTTTAGGATTTTGCCTCCGTTGACAGTCCACATGTCGATATTGGTGAGTGTTATATCGGTCAAGGGCACGATGTCTGAACCTCGGATTACGATGGGGGCGCGGGAGACGCCGTTGTCGACTGTGCCGGTCCAATTGTTGAAGGTGAGGCTGGAGAGGGCGACGGCGCCGGTGTTTGGGGTGCTGTGAGATTCCCAGTATTGGTCAATATCTGGAGCGCGTCAGTATGATGGGGGATGGGAGGAGGGAGAAAGTTACCAAGACCGTAGGTCGTGTCATAGGCCCAGAAGTTCTCGAAGAGGGAGTTCTTGACGTAACCTGTTGCACCAGTGCCGCCGGGGAATGTCTTGATCATTAGCATTTGGGTGCATTGGTGGATGTAGATGTTGCGCATGGTAATGTTTGAGACTGCTGCTGCGTTTGAGGTGTCGGTGACTGATGGTTGTGTCAGATACGTTCAGTAGTGGTTGAAGTGGTAGAACTTACTATCTGCTGTCAAAGATCCAATTGACATCCCACCACTTTGATTGCAAAAGATGTCCTCGATGAGAATATTCTGCGACGGGCTCTTGACGCTGATACATTCATCACGACCAGTGGCTTCGATATCATGCATGTAGCAGTTATCCGTGCAGATAACATCGATGGCATCGGTTCCACCCTTGTTGGGTCCACGAACCGTGATGTGATATGCTTCCATGTTTGAGACGTCATTGAAGACCAAATGGAAGGTAGGAGAGTCAACGAAAATGATGTCGTGGATGGAGATTTCACTGGCTGAGATGAATCGAAGTAATCTGGCATTTTGGCTACCGCCTGATGCTCGAGTGATGTAACCTTGGCCGTTGATTGCTCCGAGCCCGTTGCTGGAGAATACTTCGACGTCTGAGGTGTTCTCAATGACGATTGCATTTCCTCCGAAACTTCCATCTGAGGTGAGGATGATCAATCCATCAATTTGAATAGCATAAGATCCACCTTTGTTGAGTGTGACTCCAGTTTGAACTAGTCCTGTTAGTAAAGGTTGAGGAGGAAAGAATCCGGATACTCACGGGAGTATGTTCCAGGTGGGATATAAATCGTAGCACCACCGCCACTTGCACAAGAACTGAATGCTTTTGTGATCGCGGGACCAAGATCAGTGCTGTTATCAGCTACCGCACCGTAGTTGAGTACATTGCAAATTGTTGATTTCGCTGAAAGTGCCGTCGAGGGACCTGTTTTGGTTGTGTCTACTACAGCTTGCGCGTAGACCTGGGAAGAAAGAAATAATGCTGAAACCAGGAAACTCTTGAAACTTTGGGAGAACATGTTGGAAAGTTAAAAATAAGTCCGGGGTAGAAAGTATGATATGGATGTACACGAAGGCTCCCCTCCGAAAAATGTAAAAGAATGTACAGGAAGAATGGCGTCTCCTAGCGCTGTAACTGAAGTCAATCGACAATTCGACAGAACAGGAAAAATTGTGAATGTAGAGGAAGTCGTTATTATGAACTATTTTCAAGGCCCACCGTCAACGTCCACAGACAGTAAATCAAATGGATCCGAAGAGAATCCGCATTTTTGGGTTCGAAACACCTGGCGGCTGACAGCCACGCATGTTCACCTTCTAGCACGGTGCAAAAGGCGATCCCAGAATGAGGATATCAATGATAGCGCGTGGGATCACTCTATCTCTCGCAGCCCTCACGCTTTTTGGTCAAGATTCGGAGAATTTTCGTCAATCAGAGGTGGTCGTCAAAGTAAGGTTGACCAGTCGGATATGAGCATTGTTTCATGTATAAATGTCATCATCTCGGACCATATGCGCGGGTCGAGGCCGAATGTTGGAAGTGGATCTGAGAGCCTCATGTTGATCAATAGCAGATGGCCATTAATGAGGGGCACGTTTCTTCTTTCCAGATTGTTTGTCTCCTTGAAAGGTCGCATGAGAATTCTGGAATCGCGCACCAAATGACTCCTGAATCGACCATCGAGAGGGCAGAATCTCGAACAAATATGTCATCGATTTGCGCGCGGTAGGGGAACTGCTTATGGTTATTGTTCTTGAAACAGAAATTAAAACAAAGGGTAGAGTGGCAGAAGAAATTAGATGAGGACTCCGGGATCGGCTCAGAATGACCCGAGTCACGTGCCGTTCCTATCCGACGGGATGGGACCTTCTGAGACGCGACTTTTGACCACTTCCAGATTCCCTCAACCTTCACGAATCAACCCCGAAGGTCAATCGACAGGCAGACGACCCTCCATTGACACCTCGCCACCCAGCAGAGCGATTCCACTCCTCTACATGGCGAGAGCCCCAACGAGGATGACTTGATGGTTGTGGTGGGTGTCATCACTCAGCGATCTGGTTGGGTTGGCACCAAAGTCCTCCAAAAACTGCGCGAGGAGGAGGGTTAGCACCTTTGTAGAAAGATATATAAGTTGTTTAAATGCGATAGAACAATGAACTGAGATTCGGTCTTGTTTTAGGAAGGTAGGTTAAGAGGCCTACAGATTCCAGGACATGCGACATCGCCATCGAGGATCCGTAAGAAGGACATAATGCCGGACTTTCTCTCAAGCAGCATCTCACACCATGGGCTTTGACCCTCGCAGTTATTGTCCCCAGAAATTGTCGTCATGTAACGAGCAACGAGCTTCGCCAAATTCATACCGGAAAGGAGCCTCGATTTGAGTAGTGTATTGTCCAATGGTTTCCGCAGCCAATGAGTCTAAATCTATATTTGGATTTGAACTAACCTTCAAGAGATTTGCCTATACCAATTCACAGCAATTATGGTACGGCTTGATCTTCTTTTGCAAGTTGTGTCTTTAGCACATCTAGGGTTTTGTCGTTGCGGCCCCGATATTATGTCGCAAGGCTCGCCAAAATCTTTGAATACAGCACCTATCCCCATTCATACCCAGCATGTTTATGAATCTTTACGAGCTTATTCGAAAATTGAAGCTTTTGATGCGACTGGAGGCGGCACTGGCCGTCAGATGGCGTTGCCAAGACCCGGCACTTCAGTTCGACGTCACCAAGTTTTCCCAACCTCAACACCAAAATCAGCGCGAGACATCGTAAGACGCCGTGCACACTGTGGTACTCAGCCAACCATCTCATCGTATATGCGCAGTGATACCCGTACGAACGGTAAAATGCAGAAACGAGGCTCTCAATTAACGTTGTAGAAAAATTCCCGCCTCCTGTTGGTCAGCTCGCCCTTTGCGCCTCATCTGCATGCAAGGCTATCGAGTTCCCTTTAACACCGACAGCGTCATTCGATAACCTCGATTGAGGACCCTGAAGCGATGTAACGGAACCCCGGATTTTGGCGCAAAGATAATACCCGACCCATGTGCGACATCAGATCAATACGAGGATTCGACGAGACGCGCTTGAATCGCTTGGTTCATTTTGTCAGATGATAGCAAAATTGATGATCGGTCTCCGGCATTCTATCCTCTCCTGGATATGAAGGGCGAAGTATTAGAGTACCACAATTGTTGCAATAAGCTTGAAGCTCACAACTCGTGTTCAGTAAGTTCACGATGATCTCCCGCCGATACGAGGTCAAAATAGGTGGGATGTGCATAGCATTGTTAAAGCGGCACTCAAGAAGTCTCTCGTTACTTACTCGGTACTTGCAGGTATCGTCAGTTGCACAAATTTTGCATGTGAATTACTGAGTGGTAGCTTTGTCGGAAATGTGCAATAATCTGTTATCTTGTCTATGGGTTTTCCAAGTCTGAATCAGGGGCGTCTCACCTCTTTAACTGTTGTCGATTCAAAAGCAAAAACATTCCCAGGGGCACAGGGATGTTTGACAGTAGTGCTGCTTTTTCGGCACTACAACGTCATGTCGATCGCCGCTGCTGTACGCAAAAATATCACCTGTGGGTATTCCTACCTCACTAGGTGATCTTCAAGAAGTATATTAATGGTGAGTGCCCATCTCATTTGCACCTCATTCGCTTCTCCTACAACATCAATCCGTCAAACCACGTTGCGCATCACCCACAACAAATCAGTCACTTCAGATCAGTCACATTAAGATTGTACATCACATACTGCAAACCAACAACCACAGGCAACCGCACAAATGTACTCCCTCCTCACAGCTCTCGCTCTGGCCGCAACGGCCTCAGCCCAATACTACGCCAATCAATCAGCCCCCTTCAACCTTGTTCTCAAATCCTCCAACAGCACCCTCAACGGCTCCGCCCTCTACGCCTGCCACGAAGGCGCCGCAATCGAAGGTCTCTGTCTCGGCGGTCCACCATCGAATTCCCAATCCGACGTCTTCACCTTCAACACAACCTCCATCCCTGACGTCAACACAACTGGTCTGCTGACCTGGGAACTCCACGGCGGAAATTTCAATCTCAGCTCTCCGTTGAGCTTCAGCTATAATCCCGCGAGCAACGTTGCATTTCCGGTGTTTATGCCGAGTGATACCAGTAATTTGCAGGTTGGGTTTGATGAGTGTGGAAAGATGTATGTGAATGGAGGACAGGATGATACGAAGCCGCTACCCAACTACGACGGTGGAAAGCTGTATCGTTGGGTCATTTGCAAGACGTACTATGGATATTTGTACACTACTCTTGCGTGGGTTATGGGCAAGGGTGAGGCGCAGAACCCAACTTGCCAGGCTGTTGAGGTTTACCGGGTCTTTGTTTGAGGGGTGGGGAGACGGATTTCATACAAGCATGGAGTTTCGGCATAGCATTGCATTTGAAGGGGAATCGGTTTGGAGTGGAGTTGGGACGTAATCATAATTAGAGAATGGCATTGAAAATCACATCGCCCTTCTAAAAGATATCTCCCATCCACATCCAACCCTCCCGTTGATTTCCAGAGTCCTAGAACGTAATTAAGCATCTACTAACCCTTATATTCTCGCCAATGCTCATATTCATACTGGCAACGTCGCCGAAGCTACTGGTGCCAGCGAACCCTCCACACCTCATTTCCTACCACGCTCCAAGTGGACTGTGCAAAGGCATCTATCTACATGCGCAGAACTGACAATATTTGCGCAGTCGACCATTGGTCATCTCGTTGAACCGAACGATGTTCCAGGTCTTCGGAAGACACACATTCACGCCGGCAACACATGGTTCAAAGATGAGAATATCTTGTTTGACAGCAGGGAGACAGAGAAAATTGCTGCCTCATAGTCTTTAGTGACGTTGTGCGCGTTGGAACTTCAGACAAAAGTAAGTCACAACGAGGACATTATTCTCGGTTTCAAATATCTCCGGATGACCCACCCCTTGCACCCATCTATAAGCAGAACGAATCATTCTATGTTTAAAACTTGGTTAGACAATCGTGCCCAGCAGCAGCATGAGAATTCGACTAAATTATCCATTTTGCACGTGGTGACGATGTATCGAGTGGATTTATGGTTGGAGAAGTCTCTCAGTGATGGTTTGTTTGCTCGCAACACTTGTTCTAATTCTCGATCATCATAATTCATTACACGTCTTATCAATATTCAGGGCAAAAATCCGGCAAGAGGTTCAGCCTTAGCAATATCTTCCTTGGAATACTCAAAACGCACAAGGAGGAATGTACTTTCAAAGTTTTAGTCTCAGAACCCCAAAACTCTCAGGAGAGCTCGAAGTCTTGCTGCTCTACAGCGATTGTGCTTTGGGGCAGGTACTACGGTGTTTTGGGATGACATCAACAGCGATTATGGAGAGGTCTAGAAATGAAATCCGTCACGGAGAATCCTGGACGTATTTCGCGGCTTCTTTATCAGTCTGTCAATCCACGCGCAAAGAAGAAAATCCTTCAACCATTTCAAACGGCTTTACATAAAAAACGCCCCTAACTCAGCACAAAATCACGCTTCATCGCTCCTCTAACCCCAACATCAACCATATATACATCTCCGCCCCTCTCAATCGAATCCCCCTCTCTCCCAGGATCCCCTCTAGTCGTGATCAATAGCTCCGTCCCGACGAACACAGGACAAGTCACAAAAGCCGTAGGCAGAATCACCTCCCCGACCACCCTCCCCCCGGCATCAATCCTCAAAGCCTTCCCACCGCCCCAAAGAGCAGTCCACACACAATCCTCCCTATCAACCACCAGGCCATCCGGAAACTCGTCATCCCCTTGGACGTGAAAAAACACGCGTTGGTTTGAAATAGCTCCGGATTCAGAATCGAAAGAGAAGGAGTAGACGTTGGAGGTGGTTGAGTCGGTGAAGTACATGATAGTGTCAGAGAGATTCCAGCCTATTCCGTTTGGGGCGTGGAGATTGGAGAGCATGGTATGGATTGTTAGGTCCGGGTCTATTCGGAACAGTACACCTTCGGGCTTAGTGGAGGGAGTTGCGGGTTGCTCGTTCAACGTTCCGACCCAGAAGCGGCCACGGCTGTCAACTGCGCCGTCGTTGCTGCGCATTCTAGTGAAAAGGTAGTTAGAGTGAGAAAGTGGATGGCTCGGGGGTGGGGAGGTTGCGTGCTTTTGTGAGATCTCTGGACTATGATGAGGCCAGAATTTACAGAGGTAGCTGAGGCTTCCTGTGGTGGGGTTGAGTTTTGCGAGGCCGTGGCGAGCTCCGGCTATGATTTCACTATTGGACCCATGAAGGTTTGCTGTTACACTGGAATTAGGAATTCGAATATCAGTCATGAGATCTCTTGAGCGAATGACTTAAGTAATAAGAGGATGATACCCTATCGTTTCTTGAGTCTTGATCTTTTTCAAGGATTCAGGGCCTTTAGATGGTTGGAAAGTGTAGAGAACTTTCTCGATAATATCGATGAATCGAGCTTGGCCTGTTTGCTCGTCGTAGAATGGAGCTTCTAAGAGATTGCCTTTGATTTCCAGGTACGGCTGCCAGTTGTTTCTGAGTTCAATACACGGAAATTTCCATTTGAAGGGGTATGATTTAGAGTGAACTCACCTTTTTCAGCACCCACTGTTTCATTCTGGCACTCTTGGTGTTCTTCTTATGAAGGGACAAGTTGCTTGCTACTTATTCAACTGTATTTAATGTGAGAAGCTCAGTGCACAGTGTAGGGGAGTAATTCGAATCTGGAGAATGCTGAGATACTAGTTGCAACAAGTGATGCTTATATATGGTTAGCCGTTGCCAATCCAGGTACTTAGTCCCCTTTCCGTACCAGGTAGTATGTTACGCGAGGAAATTTAACGAATGGATTCGTACAGAGCTACTTCAGGTCAAGTTGAGTGGGGGCCTGGAGAACGCAAGGCACAGCAGGATCAGCCACAACAGCAAAGTTCCTTAAAAAAAATATGAGGCAGTTCACTAGCTTCAACAAACTATCAGGAATGATTGAAAATGTAACGCTAAACGATTTTACTTAAGCAATAGTCGTGTATTATGTTCTATTTAGGTGGGAAGAAGCTGTAGTTCACCCACTCACCCAAAATGTCCCGGGCCTTCTCATACAGTGGCAGATCTCTCCTTACTTGAGCTTCGTCAATATTTGGGTTGCTCAGGCCTCCATTTAGACCTTCTCCTGCCTTGAGGACTTTCTCTGCTGTCTCAATGTTTTCTGTTAACTCAGCCATGGTGCTAATCCCCACGATGGTACACACATGAAACGATCCATGACTAGCATCTAACCCTCGCCAAAGCGCGTATCTCAGCCCGACAGCAGCTAGACTCTCTCCTTTCGCAGTCATAAAATCAGCTGCACCTTGCGCAGCTTTCCGTAGCCCTTCCGGAGCAGGATGGAAATCTCCTTGTTTTCCCTGTGGTACACCTCCATCCCTGAGAAGACCAATAGCCAGAGGGCTGGAATTACAGACACAGGAAACGCCCGCGTTCTCGAAAGCTTTCAATCCATCCGTTTCTAGTCGAGAACTCTGAAGGTTCATCTGGGCATAATTTTGAATGACATCTACTGGCCTCCCGAATCGCTCTCGAACTAAACCTGCGCGTCGGGATAGTAGACTGATGTGGTAACTCGAAAGCCCTATGTATCTGACCTTTCCTTCTCGAATGAGATCGAGGAGTTCGCCTACGGCTTCAAGGGTCTCTTCATCCGTCGCAAATTCAATATCGTGACAGAAAACCACATCAAGATATGTGGTCCGCAATTTTTCGAGCGACGCCGTGACAGACTTGCGTACCCCAGCGGGTGAGTAATCGATTTTATCTCCTGGAAGACGTCCAACTTTGGTCATTAGGACGTAATCAGATCTCGAGTACGAGTCTATGATTTCTGCTTGTGAGAGTGCTTGTCCAAGGAGCTCTTCTGATGGCTCGTAGAAAGGAGAGGTATCAATGGCACGCATGCCGTGATCAAAAGCTCGTTTGATTATTTCGGCGACTGGAAGTGACTTCGGATCCGGATGAGTGATGTAGCTGAAACCGGCACCACCCAGTATGAGAGATGGGAGTCGTTGAGAGAGAGGAGGTGGCGTGGTCAGAGAACCCATCTTGGTAGAGAATATTGTCAGAGACTGAACAAATGGGAAGATAGAGAGAAACTATTAATTGCAATGCAGCTGATCTCACTAGTGATTGCAGAGATTGCGTGCTATTGAACCATCTTCAACTACATTTGGATTGATCATAAAGTTCATACTGCATGTGAGGCGAAATCCAGTTCTATACGAGGCAGCAGGGCATCTCAAACTGACCTCCAGAAAGATTGTGGAGATGCAGTGAGACACAACCGCATTGGAAAGTCAAACCATCTCGTGTATTTCAGCTTGGCTACTTAAAGGGGGAAATCTCGCCTAATTATAGCCAATGCGGGGTAATGCACCGCGACAGGAAAACCTCGCCCCGTGCCGCGCTCCCACTCTCCAGTTTTCCACATGTCGGTTCCTGAAAGTCAATCGTATGCAGGGTCTACTTTTCCCCTTGTATTAGGAGTTGACGTACCTGAGCTTTCCAAAACAAAACAAAAAAAAGATTCTCTTCTCAAGCACGCTCATACTCATACTACGAACAAGACTCATGAACAATGTCAACATCAAAAGAGCATCCACGCATCGTGGCAGTGCGAACATTCTTAGCTGCTCCCGATCCCAATAAGTCAGATGCCGAAAAGCCTGGCAACTGGCTTTACAGCCAAGAAATTTCCAATCCCATGTCGAAATACGCAAAGTACAAAGACAACAGAGACAGTTGGGGAGTAGACGTGCTGAAGAATTTTTGCGTGGAAATTGAAGCATCAGATGGGACTGTTGGATTTGCAATCGGACACGGAGGTTTTGTGGGATGCTTTTTGACAGAAGAGCATTTCAAACGGTTTCTCCTCGATGCGGATCCCCGCGACACAAATATGATCTGGGACCAGATGTACCGCGGATCGCAACATTACGGTCGTAGAGGCATAACGATGATGATTATCAGTGTCATCGACCTTGCCCTGTGGGACTTGTTAGGGAAAATCAGAGGAGAGCCAGTTTACAGGTTGATCGGAGGACGAACCAAAGAGCATCTAACTGCCTACTGCACCGGCCCTAATCCTGATATCGCGAAGGAGCAAGGCTACTGGGGAGGCAAAGTTCCTTTACCGTACAGCCCCACCGAGCCTGACAGTCTTCAAAAGAACTACGATGTACTTGCCAGTCACCGAGAGAAAGCGGGACCAGGATTCCCAATCATGGTTGATTGCTATATGTCGTTGAGTATCTCGTATGCAATTAAATTAATCACGAAATGCGCCGTCTTGGATATCGAATGGTGGGAAGAAGTGCTGAGCCCGGACGACACTGAAGGATATGTTCTGCTTAAACAAGCGCTCCCGCAAATCAGATGGGCAACGGGTGAGCACGAATACACCAGGTACGGTTTTCGGAAGCTGGTTGAGGGCCGGCTGCTGGATGTTCTGCAACCGGATATTCAATGGTGCGGAGGTCTCACAGAACTCCTGAGAATTGCCACTCACGCTGCGGCTTATGATGTTGACGTCATTCCTCATGGTACGAGCCACTACACAGTCCACTTCTGCATGTCGCAGCCCAACTCGTCACTCATAGAATATGTCGCTTATTCTCCGGACGGCAAAAGTGTGGGTCCTGTCTACGGGGATTTTTTTGTGAAAGAGCCTTTACCTACTGATGGGATTGTCAAGCCTGAAGAGTTCGGTAAGCCAGGATTTGGGCTTGAGATCAGTGCGCATGTTAAGCTTTTGCCTGCGCGCGATCTTTTCAAGCCATACTACGACATTTTCGCAAAGTTATGAGGAAATGGGAGTGTTTACGTGGAGCTTAGACTTTTGTGACTAGCAAAAATGCTATTTCTCTATAGAAGTCTTCATTACATTGTATATCGCGTTCTAGGTGATATTCAGTTAAACCCAGAAGTGAAGTTTATCATCCCGTTCATTCCCTCTGGAAAGGCAAACACCGCTCCGAAAACGACTTCACCTGAGCCCCCTACAAAGTGTAGAATTTCCAAAGTAAGGATATACCTATAGTGATATAGTGATTCTAATATAGATAGAATGGCAGAAGAGCAGGTCATAGGTAGAGCGTAACAGAGTAAAAGGACGAGTTGCGTATCACCCTCCTAATTCCCTTTCAAACTTAACTTTATCACGATTACGCACCCTCGGCGCGAAATTCACTAAGTCGCGAAAAACAAAAGTTTTCCATCTCAAAAAATCAAGATGTTCAAAAAGAAAACTCCAAAAAATCCCACACCCCCCATGGAGGATGTGTCCAAGGCCTCAAACCAGACTAACCGAGTTTATGTGTTAGGTTTTTCCATTATTACTCCGGCGACTTCCGAAGAAGGCTCGCCATCCATCCTCCACATAAGTATCACTTCGATCCGTCCACTTGCCTTATGGTTAGCGTTTCTATGATCTTATGCGGTAAACAGTGCCTATTTAATTTTATATATTGCATTTGGGGTTGTACCAAAGTGGGGTCAAACAAGTTGCATGACAGCGGGGGGAATGCACTATTCAGTCGATCACGGGCAATACCAAATGAAGATGGATTCTTTTTTAAATTAATACCCCTCCGATCGTATAATTAAGTTCACGAGTTCCTTCTCAGCCTTGAGCCTGTTCAGATTCTCATGAATAATATCTACAGTACGTGGCATATACTCGTCCGATACACCGGAGATATGAGGTGTAACTATTGCATTCTTCGCTGACCAGAGGGGATGACCCGGTGGCAGAGGCTCGGGATCAGTCACGTCGAGAGCTGCACCCAGAAGTGTACCGTCCTCGAGGGCATCAACAAGGTCCTCTGTCTTGACAATATCCCCCCGTGCAATATTCACCACATAAGCACCCTTCAACTTGGAGAACTGCTCTTTGCCTATAGACTTTCGCGTCTTGTCCGTTGAAGGCAGTGATATGACGAGGACGTCAATATGCGAGGAGAGGAACTCGTTCAAGCCACCGTGGTGCCATTCCGAAGGTATTTCACCCTCCGGATCACCCGTATACTTGGGTGTAAACGTCTTACTTTGACGTTCCTCCTTCGTCGACTTCCCGTGGAGTGTGTAAACGATCACATGCATCCCACAAGCGGCAAGAATACGAGCAGTGTGCCGCGCAATTGCTCCATAGCCCAGAAATCCTACTGTTTTTCCCAACAAGTCGCCGCGCGACACATACTCCTGTGCTCTCCAAGTTCCAGATTCCTGCCATTTCAACAGCATTGGCAGTTGGCGAAAGTAAGCTAATATCGTGCTCACCACCCATTCTGCGATCTGAGGCGCATGGACGCCGCCATTCCGGGTCCAGATGATCTCTTTGTCTGTGAATAATGGCGCGTGTATAGCTTGGTTGATTCCTCCACTGTAAAGGTGCACCCACTTCAATCGTGGGACTTGCTCGCGATTCTGCGGGAACAAGTAGAGTGTGAGATGAACGGTGGTCTTTGCCCAAACTTGAGGTGGGACAATGTCAATGTCTTTTGTGTTGTAGTGCAGGATCTCCAGACCGGGTTGGAGCTTTTTCAGTCTCGCATAGCAATCTTCAAACGGATCAAATGGAATTGTAATCAAAAGTACTTCGTGACTCTGCATCGTGATATGACTGCAAAGTTGCGAGATTCGACTTGCGTATTTGCTGGCTCTCATCGAACTCTGAGTAAACGGAGTTCAGGTGTCCCGAGATAATGTTTGGGAAATTTGAGATAGAGTTACAGAAGACGGCAGGTCACTTGACTCAAACTCCGTCGGACATAGCGGCACCGGAACGACTTCCTAGGAACGCATCGTTCCCCACTTCGCAGATCTCCGAAAAGGGAAACATCTTCCGCAAGAAGCACCAAGTACTCTGTTACCAAAAGAAAAGTATACCATACACGTTGGACTAAAATAAAAGAGAAGTACATTGTTTGAGGAAGTAAGCCTATTTTCAACACGTGCACAAAATTCAACGGGAACCGCTCTTCAATCTCACTTCTTTCTCCTCGCAACATCATAATTTAGACGCTCTTACCATCTTCCAAACTTTACACAATATGCCACATTCCCTAGAACCTCAACTCTTCGTCAACGACGGTCTGCTATCTCCTACTTCAGTAGGTGCTCTCCAGCCTTCCTCACCCGATCTTCCCCTCACCGAATTGCGTCAACGACTCGACACAGACGGGTATCTATTTCTAAAAGGTCTCCTCCCACGCGCCGATGT
This sequence comes from Halenospora varia, assembly GCA_020726485.1. NCBI lineage: Eukaryota > Fungi > Ascomycota > Leotiomycetes > Helotiales > Solenopeziaceae > Halenospora > Halenospora varia. The sequence continues at coordinate 364,952 of JAHEWH010000033.1, read as the reverse complement.
CTTAAAAGCCCGAGAAAAGTACTTCACCTTCCTCTCACCTAGTGGTGTTCTCAAACCCAACACCCCACCCGTCTTGGGTGTTTTCGACGCCCAAAAAGACATTTCTCTATTTCCAGGAATCGGAGCCGGCGCAGCGGGAGCGAATACAGATCCCGAACAGAAGTCGACGGACTTTGTGCAATTGGCGCTCGAAGCCCATGGGGAGGCTTGGTATGCGGAGGAGTTCTGTAAACATGAAGTTTTGATGGAGTTTATGGCGCGGTTCACTGGGTGGGAGGAGAAGACCTTGCCGTTCAGGAGGACGCTTTTGAGGAACAATATTCCTGGTGCTAAAGCGATTGGGGTTCATTATGATCAGATCTTTTTGAGACATGGAGACCCGACAAGTGTCACGGTGTGGGTTCCGATGGGCGATATCAGTCTTCAGGGCGGAGGATTGATTTACTTGGAGAATGGTATGCAACCGATTTTGTTCCATTTACCAGGCAGCTTTACCACTAGTAGCTTCGCTAATATCCCTTCAGGTCATACTTTAGGGAAGGAGTTAGAAGATAAATTCACATCAAAAGCCAAGGCAAGCGGATTGTCAGATGAGGAAGCAAAGTCTGCGTTTAATCAAAACATGTTAAGCACCGGGTTGCTCGCTGATGGGCCTGCAGAGTTTGGGCGCACTCACAATCGACGCTGGCTTGTTTCTGCCTATGAGGCTGGTGATGTCGTGCTACATAGTCCGTATACGGTAGGCGTATTCCTAGTACAATCTTGGATCATACTAACTTGGACGAACCTAGATTCATGCTTCGACTGTGAATCATGATCCGAATAACGTCATCCGACTTGCAACAGATTTGAGATTTGTGGACTCGTCTAAACAGTGGGATCAGGTACGTTACAACCCGCATCTAACCTTACAATGATGGAGTGCTGATAACAAGATGCAGAGATGGGCGAATCAATACAGAATTGGTGATGGTGTCTAAGATACACTATATGGCTGCTTTGCACAGTTGGGGAAACCATCTGCTCTGCTAGTTCTTTGAGCATCTCCTGGTCCATTTAGCCGTCGTCTCCCTGAACTAGATAGCTTTACCCGTTCATAATTGACCGATCATTGGAATTTGTAAGGGCTACGCAAAAACACCTCTTGGAATGTGTCACTTTTGGTGCTGAAAAGCGCAAGGACTTCGGATCCAGAGGTACCACTCAGCTAGTCATCACCAGGGGCTATAACTCTCTGGCAGAGGATAATTTCAAGCATGACTCCAATTCCACTTCTCAAGAAGATAAGTTTGTGCACTAGCAGTTGGCCAGGCTAATTCCACATCTGTCTTAACCAAGATCTCCATCATAGACTTCTGGTCCTGGTAATCTATGAAGAATTCGCCACCTGTAATAATACATGTAAGTTTTGGAGTTATAAAAGTTTGGGCCATAAAACGTACACACTGAGATAACCATACTAGCAGTAAACATGGCAGGTATACAATGATTATTTGATAAAGCAATCCCGCAGATGTCTTTCACGTGATCGCGAATCAAACGCTGGAATAGTATTTAGAACAAAGAACTTTTTGGGACAGGGTACTTACTTCCGAAGACTCGACTGCCTCAGTCCTCTTTGGGCCTAATTGGGGTTTTCTGGGATCGTAGGATACAAGCAATATTTGGCACATCAAGTAGTGCTGATGAGCTGCAACTACACAGAAGGGATGAGTTTGGTGGAGACTTTTTCTTTACTTGGCAAGGGCGGGTTACATACCATGACAATCATTAAGCAACCATATCTGCGGGAATACCTGGTTTTCTTGCACACCCACTGGTACGCAAAACAGCGGCTCAAAGGAAGCCGGTTTAGACTCCATCCATGACCTTACCCGTTCTGAGAGATCGTCCCACGTCTCAGCGAGCTTTTGTTCCTCACCATAGCAATAACTAAGTACTTCAGCGCAGAGCACCATGATATGAAATGCCGATCCCCAGTCATCTGCGGTGTCCATCGCTCGATCAACTTGGACATATTCCGGCAATAACTGCAAGGGAGTCTGAGTTTTGAAAGCAAAAACTATTTCTTGGCGGAGCACGACTCGGAATGCTGCTTCGCGGATACCAGAGGGGTATTCTGATGTGCGCATGAATGTGTGTGTACCCATCAAGTGTCCTTGCGTATCTGATCCTACTAGAGGTACTTTACCCGAATGCATTAGCGGTTGCTATCATTTAGCAGACATGCAGTTCAGGCCTACCAGAGATTTCCTCAAAGAGGCGCAAGATTACTGTGGCGGCACAGAGAGCCTCATCGAGAAGTGCGCTGTTATCGCCAACGATATCGATAAGCAATGCGAGACATTCTCGGTGATATTTATCTGCCAAGTAAGCATCGAAGTCACTTGTCATGCTCAAATGCCGTGCAGATGTGGCGAGGATGGCATAGAGAAGTGTTGGTGAATTGACGGCTTGCTGGACAACCGAAGTCGCGAAGGTGTTTCGTGGGTCACAATAGTCAAACTGTTCAATGTTGAAGATCAGCGGAAGTGCCCATTTGCGAGTCGGTTGCGAGGGGGGAACTCTACCCATAGTGAAAGCTTGGCTACAAAATGCCGGAGCAATAGTGCTTCATTCTCATCCGTAAGTGGCCAGTGCCGTCTTCTAGGGGTACCGGGGGTATGTGGTGATAATGGTAGACAGCCAGAAAATGATCCCGTATGAGCTGTTTCAGCAGACACATCTCCGTGTTCCTCCTGCGTATTGTCATTGGAGTGTTCTGATTGCCAAGTATCTGCATTCTGTATCCATTCAGACTCCCCCGTTGAAGGACTTCCTGATGCATTATTACCGGATCTAGCTCCGACCGACGCAACCTCAAGTGAACCGTATGACGGTGGTGATGGTCGCGGGGGTTCTCCGGTCACTGGGTAAATGGCACTTGATGTATATCGATCCTGCAGATTGCCAGAAGGTGATACATGCAGGTCTTCTGTTGCTGACATATGGGGGGAGATTATTCCCGAATCTGTGACCTGAAACGGGCTTCGCTCATCAGACGGGTCTTCATAGACGAACTCCACTACTGAATGTCAATTAGCTCATATTCCTTGTCTTGTTGCCATGTGGAAAGTGTGCATACCATTGCTTCTGGGCGTGAGCCAAACTTGATCTTCTGCATATTCGTATTCAGGCCGAGGCCCGAGTGCTCTGTCTACAGGCTTTACAGTAGGATTATAGGCGTGGCGAAATGGATCTGAAGCAACCCTGACGCATTCACGATTCAGGAGTGTACACCGGCTGCACGATGGGAGTTGATTGTCGCCTACATACGTGCAACATAACGTGGGTCAGTCTCAACTAACCCATAGCGAAGAAATGCATCGAGAACAATAGACAAAGACAAGATAGGAGTTTTGTTCCGGGCTTCAAATATTGCTTGGAAGTACCCTGATTGTATCCGAGAATGGGAAAAAGGAAAAGAAAGCGGGTCTTCTTTGCTCATCATACTCACATTTCGCATGCGCCGCCCGACAGACTTCACTAACACCACGATGTTAATATTAAAGTCGCTTCCAGATTCCGCTGAAAATCACTTACCAACCACGCACTATCCGAGCGCGTTGTTGGCTCGCCATGTATGCTGAGTGTCCCTTAACCTCCTATAATGGATCGAGGCAGCTTCGGCGAACATTTCTGATTTGAAATGAAGTACGTATAAAAAGCGCGATTGGGATTGATTCCTTTTTGGGGAGAACAACCAACGAGGGAAACTTATCGCGGCGGAACGTATTTCCTCTTTATCTGGCGCGGCTCGCGGAATATGCAGCTTTCCAGCGAACGCGAGGTTGGAAAGTTGACCCATTGGTGGAATTGAAGTCGGCCTTGGCCTAGGGTGCGGGGAACTTGTGGGCTTCGGGTTTAGACACCCGAAGGTTTAAGCGATTACTTCTAGCGAGGAGTTCTAGCGAGCGAGCCCCTGAATCGCGAGACAAGACAGCCACTGTTTGCAGGATCCATGGTGCCGCTTTTAAACAACTTATCACTTTTCACAAAGAATAAGAGCCCAGGAATACGGTACTATTATATCCCTTAAGTGACCAATTGCACTTTCTCCCCACCTAAACCCTGAAAACGCCCAAACTCAGCACACTTTATAGATTTTGCACACTTCAACGACGAATTATTTCATCGGTAAAAGCCAATAATCTTGTTTACGAAAGACTGGGACTCCTATTAGTATTCTGAGAACAAAATTTGGTGTCGATAGTTGTAAGTCAGGGCGTAGTGAATCCAAGTGGAAAAAGGTGCGAACCCAGGCTACTTAGTTAGGGAACATGCCAACTGATCGCGAATCCCAGCACTTCAATTTCTGTTTACTGTAATGATGTCCCCAAGTCTCAGCTACTCCAGTCAGATATATTTGAGACCTCTATAACCGAGATTTTACAGTGACTGGACTTAAGCTGACAAACCGACCGTTCTCGACACGACCCAAGAAGTTAGGAGTAATCTGCTTGATAGTGGAGCATCCTGCCAGGCCCATACAAATCTTCAATTCTTCTCTTAGGATTTCCAGCATGAGCTCGACTCCTGCTTGGCCGTCATATGCTAAGCCCCAAAGCGCGGGCCTACCAATCCATACAAAGTCAGCGCCCAATGCCAGTGCCCGAAACACATCCACGCCCCGCCTGATACCGCCATCTAAGTGTACTGGAATTCTACCCCGGACCTCAGCGACGATTTCAGGCAACGCATCGATAGTAGCCACGCATCCGTCCAGCTGTCGCCCACCATGATTGCTCACAATGATCCCATCGACGCCACACTGAACTGCCAGTGCCGCATCCTCAGCAGTGAGAATGCCTTTTAGCCAGATCTGCATCTTGGTATGCCGACGCAGCCACGGAATAATTTCATCCCAAACCAAACTCGAATCGATGGCAATACCAGCTTTTTCCTCCTCCAGTTGAGAGCCAAAACTAATCGCCCTGAGGAATTGAGGTAAGCGCGGTCGATTTCGGATCTCGGAAACGCGTCTACCAACACATGCCGTGTCGACCGTCAACATGATGGCGCCATATCCGGCTTTCTCAACTCGCTCGAGAAGTTCTTTGGTGAAGTCTCGGTTCTCAAAAATGTAGAGCTGGAAGAACATGACTGCATTTTCACCAGCGGCTTTGATTTCTTCTGGGGAGCAGGCGTCGCCGGTAGACGCACCCATCGCTGTGCCCATCGATACTCCCATTGCGGTGCCGGCCTTCTTCGCTGCGCGTGCTGTGCCAACCTCGCCTACGGGATTGGCCATTTTGTGCCAGCCAGACGGTGCAATTCCCACTGGGAAACTCACTTCTTGCCTGAGCACAGTGGTCGACATGTCGATGTTTGAGACGTTGCGGAGAGTTCGTGGTCGTATACGGTATCGGCCAAATGCTGTCGTGTTTGCCTGCACGGTTGAGTTCTCTCCAGCGCCATCGGTCCAGTACTCTCGAGTTATTTTGTTGACATTTTGCAGTGCCGCGGTCTCAAGCTCTGCCAGCGACAGGATCAGCGAGGACGACATTGCTTTCTATTCGTGGATAGTAAAGATGTCATGAAAAAGGGACTTGATGGAAAATTAAGGAATTCATCTCTTCAGAGCTTGAGAGAGGCATCTCAAGTTGTTTTTGTCCATCGCGACACATGAAACGATGAAGTGAGCTCGTGAGATCAAGGGTCTGTGTCTTGGCCAACAGTACAGTAGAAGCCAAGAATGCACCTTGCCTTCTACAATAGGAGAATGTTTCCTACCTAAGATGAAGTTTAGTTGGTGGAAAGGTGCAGCATGATTGAAAGTAGTTAACCTCGGCTACCGTCATCACGTATGTCAGCATACGGGACGGGAGCTATCTGCGGGGTAAATTTGGTGGCTTTCTCGACTTGGCAGCGCTTAGACTTCCAGAACTCTTCAGTCAGGTTCTTCATGCGGTCTTGGACAGACAGTTTTCTCCCTGCTTCCCGCCGCCATGGTTTTGGTAAAGATGGCGTTCTCAAAAAAGCACTACTACGCGCGATTCGACGCTCTTCGTCTTTAAACAGAAGACTTCGCCTGTCAGCCATGCACAGCGAGTTCTCATATGTAGGATACAGCAAAGGACTTGAAAGAAGATGACGGGACGAGTTTCCCCACTGCTGCGTTCAAGGGAATATGTCGGCTAAGCAAATGCACCCCAGATTCCCCAGACCTTCGCAACTCATCTCACTCCATGAAAGGATTCAAAGATAAAGCTGGGGTATATCCCCACATCAATTGATTCACAGAACCCCAGAAAACTCCTACTCCTCGACGAATTTCTCTTCTGTCCAATTGCTTACAATGGACACCCAATCCAAAAATATCATGGCGCCTACTGATGATGAGCACAAAGTCGAGTTGGCTACCAGAGGCGAACATGTCGAAGATACCAAAGACGACAACATGGCCACTGAAGTCGAACACAACATGACCGTCAAAGAAGCCTTTGAAATCTATCCCATGGCCGTAATTTGGACCGTTCTTTTCTGCGTCTGTATCATCATGGATGGCTACGATTCCAGCCTAATGAACAACTTCTACGCCCTCCCCTCCTTTCAACGCAAGTACGGGGCAGAGACTTCTACTCCAGGAAAATACGCTGTCTCAGCGGCATGGCAAACAGCTCTCAACATGGGCTCTCCCATCGGGCGAGTCGTCGGTGGCTTCATCCAAGGTCCAGTTGCAGAGCCTCTCGGCCGCAAGAAAACTCTCATCGGCTGTCTCGTCTTCCTTACCGGCTTCATCTTCATCCAGTTCTTCGCATCAAGTATCGAAGTTCTCCTCGTAGGGCAACTACTCTGCGGCATCATGTGGGGCATTCTCACCTCGCTAGCCCCAACCTACGCATCTGAAGTATGCCCACTGCGTCTCCGAGATCTCCTCACCGCATATATTAATCTCTGCTGGTCAACCGGTCAATTCATCTCCATCGGCGTCCTCTCCGGCATGTCCTCCAAGTCCCAATCCTGGTCCTACCAAATCCCATTCGCAATCCAGTGGATCTGGCCCGCCCTAATCCTGTCCTTCGTCTACTGGATTCCCGAATCCCCATACTGGCTAGTCCGCCACGGCAAGATCGAAGAAGCAGAGGCCGTACTCCGACGAATAATCCGAAAAACTGATAAAGTGGATATCAAAGACATGCTCGCACTAATGGAGCGCACCAACGCACGCGAGCAAGAATACCGAACCGGGACCAGCTATCTAGACTGCTTCAAAGGCGTGAATCTCCGCCGCACCGAAATCTCCGCCGGGGCCTGGTCCGTACAAATTCTCTGCGGTCTCTCCCTTCCCTTCTGGGCCGTCTTTTTCTTCGAATTAGCAGGATTACCAGTCACGGAATCGTTCAATCTAGGCGTGGGAATGACTGCTCTCGGATTCTTCGGAACATGTTGTTCTTTCTTTCTAATTCCTAGGTTTGGGAGGAGAACGCTGTATTTGGGTGGTCTTTGCGTTTTGACGTTCATCATGCTACTTTTTGGATTCCTGGGGATCGCTCCGAATCGTCCGTCTCTCGTCTACGCGGAGGCAGCTCTTTTGATTGTCTGGTTCTATATCTACTTCCTTACCGTCGGGCCGGTCGCATATGTTATTTTCTCCGAGACTTCTGCGACGAGGCTGCGTGGTCATACTGTTGCTATTGCGCTTATTGCTTACTCACTCTTGGGCATAGCTTACAACATTGCCTCGCCTTACCTTCTCAACACCAATGAGGCGAATTTGGGTGCTAAGACAGGGTTGATTTATGGGAGTATTTCGCTCATGGCTTGTGTTTGGTGCTATTTCCGTTTGCCTGAGTGTAAGGGACGCACGTTTGAGGAGTTGGATATTATGTTTGAACGTAAGGTGCCAACGAGACAGTTCAAGAGTTACGTGCTTTAGAGGAAATTGGTCTTGTTGAAAGTGGCCCGAAGTCTGTGTGTATGATCCTTTATTTTAATTGCTTGTTCGACCTCCGAGGGTAGCTCGTTCGAAATTGACGATTTTGCTATAATCAAACACTTCGTCAATTTCAATCTGTTTAACTTTTGATGATTGCTGCATTTCACGTGAGTGGGAATGATGGACTGTTAACTTCTGCTAGTGAGGTCATATTCTGAGTAGCTGTTCGGGCCTTCAGTTTAAAAAGAGGCATTAACAGGTAGAGCTACACCAGGAACGGGCAAACTCTCATCGCAATTTCGGGTGCAGAAATGATTATGAAAGGCTGGAAAAGTGTTGGGGGTGCCAATTGCGTCCCAGCAAGATCCCCCCCCCCCAACTCCTATCATCTCACTCCAAACTCGCAACATTAACCTCCCACTCCCTAGTAACCTTCCTCGCCAAATACAAGCTCACCCCGTTCTGCATAATCCTCCGCGCAAACCAGTTCACATCCGGCACGAAGGCGAAATTTATGGGACGAATGATAGTAGTGTTTGATGATGAGGTTTGAAGGTTGAGATGGTGTTGTTTTGAATTAGATTATGAGCTGGTTGATAGTGCTCGCCCTTTCAAGTACTTATACATCTTGAGTCGTTCTTAACTACACTTTCGTATAGGCATAGGAATATGATTCAGGAGCGGCCATTGTTGGGCAGGAACCAGCCTCAGGACGCCTTATCCAACCAACTGAAGGAAGAAGTGCAGCGCGTTGAATTGGAGGAGTAAAGGAGTGATGGGAATGAGGAAACTTTCGGCATGATGCGGCATCGTCGATAGCGTTGTGGAATCCTTAAGAAGAAGGGTCTGTTGTGGTTAGGAACGTGGTGGTGGCGAGGCCTAGCGACGAATTCCGAAGGAGGACATGAGGACATGAGGACGGTCTTGATTTCTTGGAGTTGAATCATTATAGCATATCAAGAAAACCCAAGAGGATGAATAAGAAACATTGCAAGGTATCAGATAAAAGCTGTTGTATGACCTTGCCTTTCACAGAGCGTGTGTACGTGTTTAAATGGAGGGTGCTAGAAAGGGGTGGGGAGTAACGTGTTGAGACTTGTCTTGGTTGGTGTCGAACATGTGAGACACTGGCCGCTCAAAATAGGTCTTCTCAGGAACTCTTGGGGAGTTAAGAGGAAGCATCCTCCGTGACGCAGCGTTTCGTGTCAGTTGGAATTTGATCTCCAACATTAGCCAACATGAAGGACCAACAAACTCCGCTTATAGAATAGGGTGCCTTAGAACGTAAGGCGTGTGGCAACCGATGAATCACTAACCAATAGTATTGTGGGCGCGTCGCTAATGCGTGTCAGGTTTAGGCTCCTACAGCCGCCACCAACGTCGCATTACTTACATGGAAGCATCCTCATAGCCTTAATGTCTTCGTCAGTAGACCAAGAATTGCTATCTGCGTACCATCGCTGAAAATCTTGATACAACTGCTGAAGCATGTCGAATTGTGAAGCGCAGTCTCGTGAGATCGAGATATTGATGAGAGGCGAGGCAGCTTTAGCCAACAAGAAAACACGATCAAGTCAAAACATAGCATGCTCTCATACTGAAAACAACTCAGATGCAGCATCACCATCAAGCCAATCATCTGGAATGTTGGAAGACGATTACAATCTCCAACATGTGCAGGAGACAATTTCGGCAACATATTGGTTGATTTCCATAGGACAAGAACCTGTCTATATCCTGAGATATGTGTGGGTAGCAAGAGGAGATCTTCCAGTTGTGACTGATATATCCGATGTCAGACAACTGATACAAAGGTCCGGCATAGAAGAAGTACCTAGCCAGGAGCTAGACTCAGTGGTGCTTCCACTCCTCGTCTCTTCCACGAAATCACGAAACTTCGAGATTGTCGCATACCTGCTGCCCAAGCTTTCCAGCCTCGAAATTCCAGAAGACTTGGTTCTGGTCGCCATCGACACTGGTCTTGAGATGTACAAGCTGTATCTCAATCATAGCCCGATCATTTTCTCCTACGATTGGCAGGGAATGGGAGACGTCGTCTGTCGCGGCATCAAGAGAGGCGAGACCAGTCTTCTCAAGTACGTGCTAAGCAGCGGCGGAGATCCAGGGAGGACACTGGACTCACAACGAATCGGCCTAAGGTTCCTACCGGTGGAATTTGTGGCATACTCATTGAGGATTTCCAGCGAAGTTCTGCTACTTCTGATAGAATATGGCGCGAAGGTGAAAGGCACGTATGCTCTTCAGCTTGCTGCATCTTGTGGATGTGTGGATAAGATGCGATTACTGCTAGAGGCGGGAGCTGACGTTGATGGTTTGCCCGAGACGGGATTCGAGGTCCTGCAACCGGATGGGAGTAAGACTTTGCAAGATATCGAGTTTCATGAACTACAAGGTACGGCGCTACATGTCGGCGCATCGGCGGGTTTCGTGGAGGTTGTGAGATTGTTGCTGGGGGCGGGTGCGGATCGCAAAGGGAAGGATATCGACGGCAGGACTGCCCTGGAAAGAGCGAAGCAAGCGGGTCATGAGGAAATCGCTGCGATGCTAAGCAAATGATACACTTTGGACGTCCAGTCCCATGTAGTTCTTGGTGAAGTTCTTGGACCAGTTCCTACCGATAACAATATAGGTTCTCACTCTGAGATATTATAAGGGTCATCAAGACCATGTATCAATCAGCTGGGCAGCCAACATCTTCTTCTCAACCCACTTCTGACACAACTCAATATCGTCCTCATCTCCATAATAGCTTGTAGGTACGTGTAGGGTCTTTACACCTACTCCCATTCCCGCTTTATCTCTACTCAAATCGATGTCGTCCACCCGATGTCCACCTTGCGTATTGACGAGTATGAGGTCCAATCCTCGATCCTTATTCGCAGAATTTTCCTTCCAGAATGCATCCAGCCTTTCCCACGACCACTCTTCCAAGCAGTCTGCCCGAGTTAAGATGACCGTCTCGATTTTTTTCATGGCCGCTAGATAGTCGAAGAAGTATCTATCTGCCGTTGCATCTACGTTATACAGCGCCAGTATCTTAAGCTTCGACCATAGAGTCCAGGTAGGAGCGTATGGGTTTGCCCAGGATGTTTCTTCCCCAGTCTCCTCGTCAATCATCGGTAGGTACAGCTCGTCTTGAACGCTGCAGAAGACTTCAAGCATGGTGAGTGACTCGAACGCCTGACGCAATTGATTTCGAATCTCGGACCAGTTCTCATCGATAAACATTGTTCGGAGAGGCATATCGAGGACAAGGCACGTCAGTGAGGGACTAAGTGCTAGGAGGAGGGAACAGATGTGCGAAAGCTTGAATCGTCCATTGTTATAGACTACTGCGGAGGTTTCTTCGACATATGGCGATAGGTAGAGGGAGGTGATGTTTTGTGCTAAGGTAGGATCTTTTCGAAGAGTCTCGTCGAGGCGCTTGACGCGTGAAATAGAGTCCAAGTATGCGCAGTGACGGTAGAGAAGAGGTCTAGCAAGAGATTGGGTAACGTGCGAGGCGCGACATAGGGAGAGAAGAGTTTTCGTTGCTGCGTGGGGTGGAGGCAGAGCTATCGCTGAACGATCAGCGGGCGTCAAGACGAAATTGATAATATGGGAGATGATCTCGGGTGGAAGAATGGGAGTTGTAGTGGTCGGCATTTCGATCAGAGCAGGAACTTTCAAGACAGTGCAATGTCATGTATTAGAAAGTTGTTGATGTCAGGAGCATGCTGGTGAGGTTGAGAAAGATGCAGAGATGAGAAGGAGGGGCATTGAACAGTGTATTTAAGGAGCTACGGGCACATAATGGTCCGTGCGATACCTCCCACAAAACACGGTGTAAGCCGAACTTGGCTGTCTTTAAAAGATCCCATATTTAATAAGCGGGTGCGGTTTAACGTCTTGTCGGCCGTTCTCGAGCGTCCCTCTACAGATGGCGTCCTTTGCATACTGACGCACATAAGCCTCATGCGCGATCCCCGCGCACCGGTCCACGTGCCTGACGACGTGCTGGCCACGCTTCTCCCTGATCAAGATATCGTCGCACTGAAGAAGGAGCGAGAGCAGTTAAAAGCTAGGGCATACAGAGTTTAGGGAACTGACATCGAGGCAGAGCTTCGACGGCTCACCGCCGAAATCGGCAGTGCTAAGAGTAGACGGCGAAACATTATCTCTAAAGAATACCAGGCCGACTACTTCCGCCGCCGTCCGACTAAAGACATCGACAGGCAGAACAGTAGACAGGAGGAGGGAAAGTACTTCCAGCTAGTGGTCGAGCATCAGATCCCCTAAAGGAGACAGCTAGTTAACATTCTCTATACTCGCGTTAAGGACATGACCCCATAGGATTTAGACTACCGATCTTATACAGGCTCACTACGGTTGTCATGAGGTGGCCTCATGATACCGACTTCACGTTACCCCCCCCTACTAACAATTTTCAAAGAAGAGTCACTTGATATTAGACTCCTTGCTCCTGTTTTCCCCCTTGTTTATAGTAAGACTTAGTACCTATTTTGTATCAGAGATAAGTCGAAGAGCGACGAAGAGCGTATAGGCTCTTTTTACATCCCTATAAAGATAATAGATCATGTTAAACGGATTCACCTTAAAGGAAAAGATCTTGAGGCTAGGATAAAGTGTTGTTATATAACATATGAGTCTTAAGGGCTGTAACAAATACGAATCAGTCTTCAACATAGAAGCCTGAGGTAATGTCGGTTGGTATTGTAACAGAAGTATGGGAGTCAAGTCGGGTTGTTTACTGGGGAGTAAACTTGTTACTTGTATCAAGAGTAATAAACTGTATTGCAAGTGATAAACTAAGTTGATCACAAAGCTCCTATCTAAGGAAAACCTAAACACTTATATAGAACCTTTGTTCCCTATGCTAGCACATCATGTGACACGGAACCCCCTGTCACTGAGGTTTTTCTGTCAACTAGTAAATAACTTATATACTTCTTTTTTTATATAATATTTTATAATAATATATATATAAGGTTTTTACTTGACATAGGTGTAGCCTACATCATACTATATAATCTATCCTGCTAGAGGGGTAATAATTCTCTTCCTCCAGGCTTAGTTCTCTCTTCTTTAGTGATTAGTTTATCAATATAATACTATAATAACTTCTCTAGCAAAGAGCCTATGATCTATCAGCAAGCTTCTGTGATATTGATTGCCTAGGTAACTATAAGCTTTAGCCAGGCATAACAATATACTTAGTTTAATAATTAAAGAAATAAAAGTATAGTTCTAAAAGTAATATAATAATTATATTACTTATTAAAGTAATTCACTTAATTATATACTATTGAGAATCTTTATCTAATATAAGAAAAAGATTTCTTATAATTTATTTTAATCTTCCTTGGTAATATAAAAATATAATATTATAAGTTCTTTATTTTATAGATTATAATAAATTAAAAATAACAGTCGGACTTAACGTCGAACTTCTGCGGCTACCTATATCTATTTTTTTTAAAAAGATAAAAGATAAAAGATAGATAGTAAATATAAAGATATAAACTAATAGTCTAAATAAAGAAAATATTAAAAGAATAAAGAGAATTTCTTTATTATTACCTAAGTAGTAATCATTTTAGTTTATTGTACAAGCTTAGTATAGCCTATTTACAAGAATAATAAAAATTTAAAAGAATATGTTTTTTGGCGTAGTAGTGAGGCCTGCATAGGCCTTGCTTATTCAGGGGCTAAGAGAAAGCGTAGGGGGTAGGACCGTAGGGGGCCTCTACCCTGTGGGTTCCCGCTTTTGCCTCTATGTATGGCCCTTATATCCCTCCATTCGGGTTTAATGTAGCAGGGTATCTGATGCTGCACCGCTTGATAGGCTACGAGTATAAGATTTACTGACGAAATATCGCCCAAGAAAAATCTACATCACGAAACTACACTGCCATCATATTAACACTAGCCTAGAAGTAAACCCATTTTCAATTCAAGCTGACCAAGTCCTCGGATGAATCATTCTCCCAAATCTATGATCCGACGCCTTAATCGGCAAATCCTTCGGCTCCTGCCTCAACACTACTAAACTAACACTCGCCCCCTTAATATCAAGAAACTTAGCTCTTACATCCAGCGCCTCATCCATCTTACCCTCCTGCTCCAGTGCATAAATCAAGCTCATTAGGGCACTTGCACGATCATAACCGTCCACATCAAGAGCCTGCCGACATCTCCCTTTAAGCGCACTCCACTTCCCCTGATTCCAAAGCGACGCACATAGATTTTCGAGCACGTTGGGACTCACATTCGTCTCCCGGCTAATTATCTCCAGAAACTTTACTTCGGCCTCAGTGTCCCTTTCTTGACGCGAAAGACAAATCCCGTACCATTCAAGAGCTCGCAAGGTATCTGCATGAGCCGGACCAATGTATGCCTCCCTTGCGTTCAAAATTTCTTGAAAAAGTGGCTCCGCTCTCTCAGGTTGACAATTGCTCATAAAACAGGTCGCGCATGCCTCCAAAGCATCAACCGTCTCCTGATGTCCTCTTCCCAGCATATTGGTAAGAAGCTCGAGAAGCTTAAAGTGATACACCTCCGTCTGGGTGATATTGCCTTGCAACCTGTTGCATTCAGCTATAAGCTGGAAACAACTCGCCGTAATCTGCCACCCGGAGCTATTCTTACAAATAGCAAGTATAGCTTGACCAAGCCCAATCGCCTCCCGTAGCCTCCCCTGCCGCATAACCTGTTCCGCATGACAAAGCCGATACTCTAGCACATGCACGTGCTCTGGGTTATAAATTTCCTCACCAAGCTCAACAAGCTTCTTGTACAGAATCTCCGCCATACTTGCATCGCCTTCGAACTCCGCAATCGAAGCACTACTCCTATACATATAAATAGTTTTTGTGTTTTCAGAAGCGTTGCTGCTGGGACAGAGATCGATGATCTTTTGCCAGTGGGAAATGGCTTCTTGCTCGTGGCCGAACATGGCGAGTTCCACCGCGTAGTCTTCCATGTTGTCTAATGTGCGGATACTTCTTGTCCCTTCCATTTCTTTCCAGCATTCGAAGCTTGCTTTTCCCATAGCGAGGCTTTCGGTTTCCTTGCGTTGGTCGTAGTATAAGTGTGCGAGTTCGAAGGCGGACTCGGCGTAGTGGAGACTGGGATATTTGGAAATCTGTAAAGCCCTTTTGAGGGTTTCGGCAGCAGAGTGTATATCATCTTCTGATTTAGCTTCATAGTACTGTAGCCGGCCGTATAGCCAAGTCGCGGCAGCAAGTTTATCGTCAGTCTCGGGAACTAGTTCTTGGAAGATGGAGAGACTTCGATGGGCCCCGCGGAGGGCTTGCTCACACATTCCGCGCTCGACGTCAAAGTCTGCTGCCCAGCAGAGTAGGTGTGCCAGGTCCAGTCGGGCGTCAATAAACGTATACTCGTACCTTGTGACAATCTGGACATGAGGGGCTAGAGTATCGCAAAGTGGCCACTCTGCAACTCCAATCTCGGTTGGATAGGCCTTCGACACGCAGTTTAGAGCCTTGTCTTTCCATTTCTGCGCTATTCCGGAGCGTTTCAGTGATAGTTGGACGAAACGCTGCACGAGTCGATGCATGCCAAATGACTGGGAACCGGCTCGGGCAGTGATGAGATTAAATGCCTGTAAGGTCCCAAGCGATGTCACAACTTCGGGTATCTTACCAGCCTTAAGCAATGACCGAGGAATACTCTGCCTGTCTAACATTGCAAGCAGAGAAAGGAGTTCAGCGGCCCTCGGTTTCTGCTGGGAGATCAAATCAAAAGATAACTTCCACGTTCGAAAGACGGAGTTGATGCTTTGCTCGTCTCGTCTCGAATCATTTAGCTCTTCGTGAAGAAACTCCTCGGCATCATCCCCTTTTAGTGCGTCGAGGTATTCAGAGATAGAGATGCCGTTTTCTTCGATGAAAGCTGCGGCTTGCGAAATGGCAAGAGGGAGATAATCCAACTCATTGAGGAGACCATCTATTTCCTTTCTATCGTATTCATGGGGGTCGCCATCAACTTTAGAGAGGAACAACTCTGTTGCTTCTTCTTTAGACATGGTTTGTAGTGCGATAGGCTTACCCTCCTTTGCCAAGCGCGTAGCAACGCGGGTATCACGTGTGGTGATCAGCAAGAAGTGATCCTGCTTAATCTCCGGTAAGTGATTTGACATATTTGTAGATGGTTCATCTCCGTCATCAACTGCTCCATATTTTTCGGGCCAGTAATGCGTTATGTTGTCTGCGTTATCAAGGACCATTAAGAACTTCGTTGATGTTGTAGCAAACCAACTGGACACGAGATCAAGAATATTAGTCTCGGGGTCATCCCATCCTGGAAGCGCGAGAGTTTGAGCGATTCTTTTGTAACCTTGGTAGAACCTTGCAACATTTCCACCATAGACCCAGAAGACATGAGCACTGGGATCGGAATTTTTGAATTGGTAACAATATTCGATGGCAACTTGTGACTTGCTGAATGTAATGTTATCTATCGTAGAACAGCGTTTCTAAAGAAGCTACTTACCCAACCCCACCGATACCAGCAACAGCGACCCTATTTTGTTTTCCAAAAGCTTCTTCAATCGAGAGCATAATCTTCTCGCGACCAACGAACTGCGAGTCTCTGATAAATGGTACCGAGAAGACTCCTGTTGAATCCCCATAAAGAGGTGGCGCTTCCGATGCGCGTCTTTCCTCGGCAACCGGTCTCTTTTTCTCCGCCGGAGAGGTGTTAATACATGTCAATAGCTGGACGTTATCTTTAAGCGCAGTTGCGATGTTCTGAATCCGGCTCTCCTCCACTAACCCAATCGCAACTTTAAACCCCTTTTTCAAAGCAGAATCTCCTTTCGCAATCGTTAATTTTCCTAGAATCCCGCTAAGTTGATGAACTTGCTTCAAGGAACGTTCAACGACGATGGTGAATGTTGCTTTGTCGTCTGGGCTAAGTCGGTGGGTCATATCTTGGATGCGACTGATGATGTTGAGTATTAGGGGTAAGCGCATGCGGATATCTAGAAAGGCGCCGGGGACATCTCCTGCGTGCAGTTCTCTGAGCTGGCTGACGATTTTTTGAGAGAATTGGATTAATGAGGTCACCGACGAGGCTACACTGAGAGCCAAAATAACTTCAGCCATATTTGCGGTTGTGGCCAGTCCAGTGGCGTGAACAGTAAGGTTAATGGAAGTGATTGGAGTTGAGATGACGATACTAAAAATTTGATATTCGACTAGTGGCTGAAGAGCAATTACAGTAGATGGTATGGATCGATGGGAATTATGTTCTTCCGGGCTGAAGCCACAAGAGGCTTTACGCGCCCTTCTAGCTGCTGCCTCCTACCCCCTGCATGATGCTGACGAATGGGGTGCAGAATCCGTGCCCCATGGTGAGAGCCTCACATAACTATCAGTTATCAAAAACGAACCCTTTGTAATCTTTAAATATCAACAAATCATGTTACTCTTCAGATTCAAGCAACTTACACTGTATCCTTTCTACTTGTTTTCCGTTCTTCTTGAATTATTTCTCGGCTTTGCTTGTGGGGCTTTGGCGCGACTTCTTGAAGTGAGGCTATATTTTTGGTGTTCCGAAAATGCAGCAACCAATTCGTGCCAAAAATACCTTGCTGTCTGCTTCCGGTCAATTAACAGGGGCTCATGCTCACAGATGAACGCCACATTTGTCATTTCCGGGAAGGTCATGATTTGGACAAAGGCTTTTTATGGGACGTTCTGGAAAATCAATATTTCTACGCTCCGACACTTACTCAATGCTCAGTAGCTACTAACTAGAGGTGTGTGCAAATACCGGTAGCGGGGTAGGTAACACTTAGACCTAGGAGCTCTCGATAATTCTGTATGCCACCCTCTCGCCAGAGTTGTAGGCCCCAGAGACTGTTCCTAGTCCATCAAATGTCGCCGTATGTTCTCCTAAAATCACCATCTCATTAGTATACCTTTCCCAAAAACCAGACATTCGTTCTCCGGTTGAATAAAATAACTTACCAGCAAAATGAATACCCTCCCCTGGCATCCCACCCCTAATCGCCTCAACATCCCTCGCCGCATCCCCCATCCCCACTTGAAAATTACAATAACTCCCGTACCCTGCCCACTCATCATTCCCCCACTCCGTCGCCAGCCATCTTACCGGGCGACACCTTTCCTCATCGTATCCCGGCAACCGCGAATAATACGGCTCGAAAAACTCCCTTAACACCTCCTCACGAGCAGCTCCTCCAAGGCCGCGAATCGAGGTGGTGATATAGGTGGAACAGTCGCCGAAGGTGTAGAAGAGGAGGATATTGCGATTGTAGGGAGAGGGAAGCGCGTTGAAACTTACGCATTCTAAGCGCCAGTTTTGCGGATTGGAGGCTGGTGTGTACGAGGGGGAGAGCCAATGTGCGAAGCTTATTGCGTTTTTGAGATTTGAGGTGGTTGAGGTGTGTGGTGGTTCCCAGAATGCGAAGGGGAATTCGATGAGGACCTGTGTGACTAGATTAGTTCTCTGGACTTGACGAAGGTCGGAAAGTGCGAATATGACATTACCTTCTCAAGCCTTCCATAAGATATTGAGTCAATGGCCTCTGATATTCGAGGAGCCAAAGGGCGAATAGCGTCCTTGTTCTTCTTCAACCAGCCAAGGGGAGTTGTGATCACAACATTGTCGAAGAACTCGTTTGTGCCCTCCGAAGTGTTCACGCATACTCTTCCCTGCTCGTTTATGTTGGCTTCAACACTCGTCATGACGGTTCCGAGCCTCAATTTAGCTCTTGCCAACGGAACTTCCGCAATCTTGGCCATGATCTTCTTGTAGTTGCTTGGGATGAAATAATCATCTAGCCGTCTCAGCAATGTCCAGAGACCTAAGATATTTGGGACTCACCGCTCTCAATGCAGTCTTCAAGGAAGAAAAACTTCAGCGACTGTCT
Organism: Halenospora varia; assembly: GCA_020726485.1. Lineage (NCBI taxonomy): Eukaryota > Fungi > Ascomycota > Leotiomycetes > Helotiales > Solenopeziaceae > Halenospora > Halenospora varia. Next base: position 346,092 of record JAHEWH010000033.1, on the reverse strand, counting down.
CTTGACACCATCTCCAACATACGCGCCCCACATCTCAGCCATACCCAAAACCAAGCCCCTCTCATACTCACTCAAATTTCCCCCACCAACCATTTTCTCACATTCCTCGGTGAAGAAATCATAGAGACTAGTTGACGAATCCACATCCCCTGAATTAGCAGTGCTAAATTCCATTGCTTTCTCAAAGATACGCCAAACGCGCGAAAGCGCCACATTCGCCTGGTCTTCGTTGACGAGATTTCCCTCGCTGTCGACTAGGAGGGTGTTCTCAACCCATTGATGGAGAGGTGTGTCTGTTTCTTTCGCTAGTTTTATGACGGGGTTGTCGTCACCCCTATAAGTGGTTCAGTCCCTTAATATCGATCGGAGCTCTGGTTGTGGCGTACTTGTGCACCCAGTTTGCACCACTAACAAACATGCGGTGAGCCTTTGTGTGTGACGTGACGTGTGGGGTACAACTTACATATCAACATCCAAACTACCCATTTGTTTTTGTGTTATCTGAGAGATGTTAGTATTCCTCATCACTCATGAGAAATATTGGAAACGGGCCCTGCCTCCAATCCTGTCCCGTGCCTCAATGATGGTCACATCATACGAATTCTCGAGCAAAACTGCTGCGCAACGGAGCCCCGAAATTCCAGCGCCAATGATGCATACGCGACGAGCCATGATCCGAAAAGAAGGTGTCAGAAGAGAATGTTTTGTTTATGTTGGGAGTGAGTTGAGGATTGAGGGGTTTTTTTCTGGGCTGAGCCCGAGGCTGAAAGTTACAGCTACACAACTAATTATAGCCATATGCATAACTAGTGCGAAAACGCGATTTTTTACCCGGTCAAAACTTCAGAAAAAAAGTTGCGATTTACTTCTACTATATAACTTCGAACTATAATAACTTTACCACCACCGCTTCAAATCGTTCTATAGGTACTATAAAATAAAGCCCTAATATAAGGCTTTAAGATAATATAAGCCGGTTTTAAATAGAATACTAGGCCAAATTAACATTGTGTCAATTATATGAATTTGCAAAGAACTATTAAATGTCAGGAACAACTTTACTTATACCTTTATAAAACAGCTTACTAATAATTATAACTGTTACAAGTTAATAATATATTAATATAAGGCTATAGTCACTTTGAATTACTAACTTACAAGGTGCTCTAGACGTCTAATATATGTTATTGTAATAAATATAGTTTAGTCTTTAATATAGAAGACTAAAGTAACATTGGTTAGTATTATAACAGAAGTATAGTAGTAAGGTTATATTGATTACTTAGGAGTAAACTTGCTACTTATATCAAGAGTAATAAAGTATATTGTAGATAATAAACTAAGTTGAGCACAAAGCTCCTATCTAAGGAAATTCAAACACTTATATAGAAACTTTGTTCCCTCTGCTTATAGCTGCTAGTATACAAGCACTGCTTATGCATAGTGCCAGCATACTAGTAGTGCTAGTAGTCATGTGACAAAGACCCCCCTGTTCCCAAGGTCTTTCTGTCAACCAGCAAATAACTATTATAAGTCCAAAACATACAGGGACCAGGAGTTCTCCTAGGGGCGTTCTCCCCAGAACACTAGTGTCCTAGGAGAGGGCTCCTAGGAACCACAAGTTCCTAAGAGCATGCTCTCCTGAGCCTATGGTTCCTGGGTCGTTGCGGCTCCTGGGAGCCGTTTGTGACAATACCTTACTAACTTCTTTTGATCTATTCCTTGTTTTTTGGGTTATTTATCTTAAACTATATGATTCTAGAATTACACTCTACATTTTCTAATAACAGGATTCTGTTTCATTTTCTGAAATCCACAACTCCTATATCCTAATCTCTATTGTCTTTCCTATCAGGATATACTCTTTGGGTCGGTTTAATCCAGCCTTTGTACAAAGAGGTTACTTACATACCATAACGAGCCCTCGCGCGTAGGTCTGTGCGTTCAGGGCATATTTTACGCGATTTTCAGGCTTTACGACCCCGCTATTTGGCTTCCAACACCTAAATTTATCACGACACTTCAAAGATATAAAATAATCAGGAATGATTATAATACAAGACTCCGGGTTCACGATTTGTTAGCGACGAAGTTACTTTCTATTCGCTAACTTTTAGTAGTTCGTGATTTAAAATTTTGGATTTACTAGTAAAGCCCTCTGAAAACACAGACCTACGCGCGAGGGCTCGTAAGGCCGTAAGGCCCTGAAGATCCACCTCACCTAACCTTATCCTACAAACTCGCTTAAAAGTCTTCTAGAAAGCATCACAGACAGGAATTCCGATATTTATCCCATTATTATTACTAACAACTTCGTAGTTCCTATAGTCTTCTGCCTCTTCCTGTTTTTCGATATCAGCATTGGCGGGCTTTCTGATGATATAGCATGGGAGGTTCATCCCCTATGTCTAACCTCAGCCCCTACATCTGGGGAAACATACATTAAATGAGCAAGATCTACTGAAGAAGTAACAGAAGAGCGTTGAAATCCGAAAGATCATTTGTGCAACGGTGGAAGACACTTACTTGCATCTCTTTAGCACCGATTCTCCACCCATTATACCCCCCTTTACACGTGCATCCCCTTCCGGGAAAATGTCTCCCCCCATTCTACCGCAGGGAACACCCTTACAACCACTCTAATACTTGGGTATGATACATCGCGCATCTTCCTGATCCTTGGAATAGCATTCCGGGCCTACATATCCCCAGCCTGCGATCTCGGGCTCGACTGTCTGATCTGGGCGACTGGGCTCTGGGTGATTAGTCTCCTCGTGTGTGACTGTTCTCATCTAGCTGGCGTCTCGTCTTGTCTAGGTAATTAGTCTCCCCATGTGTGATTGGTCTCAACCGTGCATGACCAGTCTCTCAGGAGCTCTCTAAATCTGACGCATTTCAAATATTTTTAGGATGATGGACCGCCAATTTCAGATAGACATCATCTCCGCCTTTAAGGATCACAGAGAAACCCATCTCTTTTCGGGGGCCCTCAACTTTGTGACTCAGACCACCTCTTATCTGTGGCAGAGAATGTAGCCATCAAAGAAGTCTAGGAAGAATCTATTCATGTCAGCTCTGGTGCCTGGGAAAATGGAAAGAGGAAAGCGAACGGTAAAACGAGAGGTTTCGTTAGTGCTACAACGATCATTGACATTCCAAGCGGTAGCTGGAGCAGGAAAGGAGGGACGACTAGTTCGATACGAAATGCTTGGCATAAATAGAAAGAGCAATATATGAGTCATGATGGATGGTATTCTGTAAGTCGGAATAATCTTCGAGAGAAACTTCAACTCAGACTCAAATGAGGTGTTGTTTTTGCTTAAGCCCTTAAGCATGTTTAGCGAATTTAGCGAAACGCTTTAAACAAGCCACGGCAGGCAGCGACACGGGATCTTCACTAGTCAAAGCTTGTGTTACCTTGGCACGTCAGGCAACCAACGCCCCTCAGTGGATTATCAATTGATCCGTGAAGGACTGGGAAAATAAGGCCACAAGGAGTCAATAATGAGGGGTAGTTTTGACCCTGAGACAAATCCTGCGTACTGAGATCGGAGAATGAGAATTGTAATCGTAATGTGAAATCGGATTGTCTTGAAATGATCTGGGTATAAGTATGTTGAATAATCCCATGTCTGTCAATATCTAGAATTCCAATTCACTTTCAATCGTTGAATTGATATATTGAAACTTTATATACGGCTTCGATTCAACCGCAATTTGACTCTAACCCAAACCTCTCAACAAAACTCATAACACACTATCCACCCAGCAACAACACACCAAATTTTACAACAGCACCATCTGCAAAGAACCCAACTCCACCTAAACATCGACAATGACATCTCAAATCACCCCCTGCCTCTGGTTCAACGGCGAAGCCGAAGAAGCCGCCAAATTCTACACCTCTGTCTTCAAAGATGGCGTCATAACCAAAACCAGCTAGTACATATAATCTCCAAACAATCGCTTCCAATTAAGAAATTACTGACATCAACATCCTCCTAGCTTCACCGAGGCCGGCAAAGAAAACCACCGTTTCGCCCCCGGTAGTGTGATGATGGTGGCCTTCACGATCAACGGCACCTCATTCACAGCGCTGAACGGCGGGCCGAATTTCAAGCACAGCGAAGCCGTCTCATTCCAGATCTCGTGCAAGGATCAGGAGGACGTGGATTACTACTGGGAGAAGCTCAAGGAGAGCGGGGATGAGAAGAAACAGAACTGTGGCTGGGTTGCGGATCGGTTTGGGGTTAGCTGGCAGGTCATTCCCGTGCAGTTGGTTGAGTATATTTCGGCTGGTGGGGAGAGGGGTGAAAGGGCTATGAAGGCTATGTTGCGCATGAAGAAGATTGAGATTGAAGGGTTGAGGAAGGCTTTTGAGGGCGAGGCTTAGGTGGATGGGTAGGGGTTTCTTGCTGCTTGGTGGAGACGTGTTTCTTTGATATTCGTTTGCTTGCTTCGTCTTCGTACTGTTTTTCCTCGGTCCTTAAGGCTCGAAACTCTGCAGCTAGGTGAAGGTCATATTATATGGCTTCCAGCCAAAACTGCCGTCTCACTCGTTGCAAACCTCGGCCTTGGTGGCCCTAATATTGATTGAAAATTTCCCCAGAATGATAAAGACGCAACAGACATGGCTCTTCTCTTGTAAAGCATTATAAAAGCTCTTGATGCTTACGGGAAATCTCTCAGCACGCCATATCGTTTCCAACTCATAGTGGCCTATGCTGCCGGTCCTTCCAACTACCAAACTCTACATCTTAGTGATATGAAACGGTACGTAGATTTCTGGTTTCTTATGGCGTACTAAGCAAATTCGTAAAGCCGGAATCGATAATAGCTTACTCATCGAACTTTTCATTCTAGAAAACGGATCTACTATAAGATATCAGGACTTCCTTAATCTAATAGCTCGAAAATAGTATTCCGACCGTGGTATTCCCTACGGAAGGGGATACCTCCTCTATAGACCCCATAGGACTAGGAAATCAACTTTAAACTTGTCCGTCGCTAGTTATTTGGTTCGCCTGAACATTCCGTTTGTAGCTCCGCTAGGCGTGTGATTAATCCTAAAGGGGAAGTGTTAAATTTAGAATAGCGTGCTTATAACTAATTTAGGAACTCTTACTCCCTATCTTATTTTCCCAGATGTGCTACTCGTGCTACTTCAAAGTCGATGTACCTCAACGCCGATATTCACGGACGATATTTCCCTACTATTCGTCTACGGAGACCAGATTATGTCCTCTAAGCATGTTCGAATGCTCTCCCTTTGGCTTCTGCTTAGGGTTCCTGACCAGCGCCTGCACTACCTTGGCTCTCTCGAACTTGTCACTTGAAAGATCGACTCTGCTGGGGGACATACGGCTCTGGCTCACCTTAACCAGGACACAGGCTAGCTATACTGTTCTAGGAAGTGGGCTTGGGCGTTTTACACCCCCTGCCATAAGTACTTGCGCAGCGCTCAGCTGGGCAGTTTGGTTTCCTATCGCAAGTAAAGGCAAGTTCCTTAGAGGATATCCGCCGGCTCTAATCTTCCCTTGTAAACTCTGCTAATGTGTAATTTAAGGAACACCAACCCGTTCATCATACCTTGAACGCGAATATTGTGCCGACGGAGAGCCCGAGCAGAATCCACACGAACTTGACCGAACCTTGGCATTACGCTAACAATGTGCGATTGAGGCAGCCTGCCCGAAGATTACAGAGGAAGACGAAGCTCGCGCTACCGTTCTAGATAGTTTCTCAGCTCTCCCCGAAAAGTCCTGAAGGCCGGTCCCAACATAGTGGCAAAACTCGGACCTAACCTCGATATGACGGAAGTGAAAGGTATAGCATTTTTACGCAACTATACTACTATCCCAGTCCCCAAAGTGCTTAATGCTTACGAGAGAAAGACTGTCGATATATCCTCATGGAATTTATCGAAGGGTAGATGCTGGTCAAGGCGTGGTCTAACCTTTCCCCTTCAGAGCAGAGCATTATTCTATCCCAGCTAAAGGACTATATTCGACAAATGCGCCAGATCCGACCTCCTACTGGCACAAGAATAGGCTCGGTCACTGGTAGTCCTGCGATCGATAGGCGGTCTCTTAGTGCAGTCAAAGGTGGGCCATTCATGTTGGAAGCGGACTTCAACAAATGGCAACTCGAGCAGCTCAACCCGGGCACCCCGCTATTGAACCGTCATATATATACCAGTATGTACAAGACAAACCACAGGATTGTGTATAGCCACTGCGACCTTGCATTTCACAACATTATCATTCGAGACGGTCGAATCGTCGCAATTATTGATTGGGAGGATTCAGGTTGGTATCCTGAACATTGGGACTACTGTAAAACTCTCTCTTTCTTGTCAGGAACAGATGAGCATTATCTCTGCTGCAAAGAGATCTTTGAGAGACAGTACCATGACGAGTTTTTCATGGACGCTTGGTTTACCTGGGAAGTGAAGCATGATGGATTCTAAAATGCTTGGTGCAAGGTGGGTGAATCGTAGATAAAACTATGGAGTTCGATCCGGGACAAGTCGATTAGTTGTATTAATTAGTGGGTCGTTGGGATGAATGAGAGCCGATTGAAGGTGCCATTCCATGAGACGCGAACTAACGATTCTTCCATTCTATCCTAATCTAATATTTATTCTCTTCAAGTCGCTATCCCATTCCTTCAGGGGCTCTAAGTGATATCTAAATTGACCTTGATCCGGTTGCAACTTCACCAGCGTTCCATCCCCCAGCTGGTACGCCACATCGTGGTGGGGATAGTGGTAAAATAATTTCAGCCTTCTAGTCTCTCGTAATACCCAGGCCGTTCGGCAAGGACAATAAGCGTCCGAGAATACGGACCAGGTACAGATTTCTCGGCAATAAAGGCTGGTAGCGACCTTCCGTTAAGCGATGGTAGATCGAGATCCTGGTCATTGGCGTAGAAGAATACCAATTCAGCGTACCCTTGATCTGGAATCCTCGCATATAGCCCATCTTTAAACGGGTCCTCTCCTTCCCGGAAGCGAGTGTTCCTCGGCACTCGCTTTGCTTCTTCGGACCACGGACGAAAGTGAAAGAAATTGTAACCATTTCAACTTGCAATTGGAGAAATTGAGAACCGGTTACGTATATTTGATATTTGTCGTGATGTTTGGCAAACTCATCCAGACATATTAATTCTGATACTTTGCCATATTCGTCTTTTCCGAGAAGGGTGTAGAAGTTATTCCCATAGTAAGACCACGTGAAGGGTTCCGAGACTGATTCAGACCACCCCGTCTAGTACCAGCTGGGAAATCCTGCTTGCCGGGCGCGTGGCTCCCTGTGAAACAAACCGAGCATGAGATTCCACTCTTCACTGCTTACAGAGCGAGTGACGACAGGGACACCCCAAAGGTGGTAAATTGGTTCTTCCGTTCTGCAAAATCGGCTAGGATTCCCATGAAAGTATCTATCCTATTAGTTTCATATTTGAGATTCTTCTGGCCGTAGTCTCGGATATATCCCATGAGGTTGAAGAATGGCCGACCATCGGCCAGTACGTCCTGTTTTTGCTGAGCTCAAAGGGCGCCTTGGGTATATTTTGGGGAGCCATTCTCATGGACTTGGCATGCACGGGAAGGAGACCTGGTGGTCAGTGAAAATGAACCGTCTCTTAGCTAAGAGACCTTCTTGATACGTCCAGCCTCGGGTGGCCCACCGACTAGCATTGAGCGTGTCTGATGCGTGAAGGAACGTTTCGGCGAAGGTTGTGTCGCCAACACAGGCGGATTGCTGCTCTTGTCGGTGTCGGGTCCCAACCCCTCGAAGTCCGTAGTGGGAGTCATCGACGGCTGCAGCAATCAAGGTGAGCTGCGTGTTGCCATATACAAGGTGCATGGCCTTTATTTGACCGTGCGCATTGTTTTGGTCGATACACTGAGATCGAATTAGTAGAGTATTGCATATGTGGACGGTGGTCAATGGAACCTACATATTTGTCCACCCAGAGATACTTGTACCCCAGCGTGCTTGTGACGACGAGGCTGTTCTCGGCAACCTTGGGGAATATGGACGAGAACGCATTCGGTCCTCGGGCTCCCCAAACATAGGACAAGACGACGTATTCGCACTTTTCCGGAGGTGCTATGACCTTTTGAGCAGCGACATCAATCACTCTAAGGGCGGGGACATTCGTGGACGTGGTGGGCATGCACAATCGCTTGTGTTTGCTCTGACAGAAGGAAGTCCAAGCCTTGATGGTTGCGTACCAAACCTCGCTCGGTTGGATTCTCTGAGGTCCGATGATGGTTATGTCTTTAGAGTCAAGGGTACCGACGAAGCCACAGGTTCTACCTTCCCCTTGCTGCCAGATGAAGGGACAAACCCCAGAATAACCGAATCGGAAGCTTTGTATTTTTGGAGGATGGCAGAACGGGCTCGTGCAAGTGTCTCATTTGCTGAGAAGGCACGAAGCTCGCACTCGACTCCATCCAAGGCCGCCTTCTTGGACGCGAACAGGCGATAGAAGCTGCATGGCGAGTTGCGCAGATCGTCATAAGTGTTGTTGACCAATGTGATGATATTGCCGCCCTCTTTTATTCTGGGCTCTTGCTTGACATAGTTGGTGGCCTTGATGCACATTTCGCATCCTTCCTTTTGCCAGCTGTCGAGCCCTGATTCGGATGGACCATAGCAACGACTCGCTCTAGCTTTTCTATATTTACATTTGGGACCCCACCCACTAGGCTACAGTACGATTAGATTTTACTCGATACTGTAACCAAGTCCTTGGCGAACTTGTGGGAACGACTTTACTGGACCATCCGCACCATACGCCGATCCCGACCTACCCAATCTGAGAGCCAAGGCTCAAGCTAAATAACCTTTTTATGAAAAGTCATCTTGATACATGAAAGGCTTCCTGTCAAATTCACCCGACGGCCAAAATATGGCCCATCTTACAGGATCATCAGGCGCTAAGACTTTGAGCCCCATAACAAGATCATTCGGATGCATGAAAGACTTCCCGTGGGATTTACCCACCGGTGAGAACATGACCCGTCTTAAAAGATCATGAGGCACTATGGCTTTCAGCTCTAGAGAGGCTACGATAGCCCTTGCAATGTCTTACGAAAATAGTCCGGGAATTCACCAGGATGAGAAAATATTCCGTGGACTACCGTGGTCGGTAGGATGAGCCGCAGGCTACAAGGGTTAAACTTTATTTGAAGCGTTGTATGGATGGGGCGCGCCCAACGAGGCAGCGGTGCGGGGTGAATACTATAAGCAGACAGCTATGTGGGGTTTCCCCGCGCTATCCCTCGCAATCACAGGAAGATCCCCTGCAGCCTTTCCCAATCCGGAAGCACGTGAGATGGCGGCGTCCGCCATCAGCCCTGCTAGACCCAATTCGGGAAGGCACGCCCTATTTCGATCACACCCGCTGCTGCTACCTATCCCTCACCTACTCTCAATCATTTCCTCCGTTGATATAATGGTTGGGCTATTTTGGTGTACGAATGGATGTGACTCCGAATAAGATGCGTACGGTAGTTGCTTATAATGGCCCAATCGTTCACACCTAGTGGGTGAGTGAGGGCAATATGCGAACGATCGCCGCACCGATATGTACCCAAAAGGCTGGAATTAGCTCAGAGATTGTTGCAGCTTTTGCTGATATGGGTTATAGTCCCAGGCTAAAAAACAAGCTGCTCATTCAAGGCACTATGTCATTGACTTTGAGGTATTTTTAGGGCAAACCAAGCACTGGATCTAGAGGTGGAACTATCACAAAACGCTCTTGGTGTATGCTCATGTCTCTCAATGCCCAGTGATGCTCTTTCACGTAATATTTGTCACATAAACTGGAGGATTTGCAGCTCAGCTTCTCTATTTCGTCAGCACTACAGCAGTGCGTCGGTGTTTGTTTTCAGCTTCATGACTTGATGACCATAAAATTCAAAATCTCTTAATCTTGGCATATCTTGGGAGCTACAGATGGGAAGTATAAAGCCAGTGCTTTCGCCCACCAGATTCGATATCTAACTATCCTTCAAACCACAATTCAAACTTCTATTACCCTAATTGCAATCAAATCTGCTACTCTTCTCAACATGAAGTTCACTACTCTCGCCGTTGCTGCCCTTTTACCCTTCATGGCCCTTTCAGCCCCAACTCCAGGGGATGACGTGCCTCCTACCGAACTTGGAGGAACAGACGTTACGTCTGGCGCTCTTGAGAAGAGGGCTATTGTTGGGACCGTTGACGCCGATGCGCTCAAATATCGAAAATGCCCTCGAACCTCCTGCGAAGCCGTCGGGCAGTATTCGAGGGGAACTCGTGTTACTATGGAGTGCTTTACTACTTCTAGCACGACAACTGTCAATGGTGACGCGTAAGTAGAGTATTCCTTTCTCAATCACTGTCTGGTGTATGTAGTGAGAAGTATCCTCCCAGCTAACGAAACATTATAGACGATGGGCCAGACTCGCCAATGGCTATTGGGTTGCTCTTTACTACATGAACTGGCCCGGTTAGTCTACACCCCGTTTTTATTAATGGAATGCCTTAAAACTAAACTAAATTGCCATAGGAACTCTCCCTCGCTGCTGATCAGCGTTAACGCCAACTTGAAATTTGGAGGGGACAGAGATATACTTGGATGAGTTTGGGGATATGAAAGTAGGGTTGTTTAGGATAGTCAACGGAATGGAAATCCAGTCCATGGATGCGTCCACTCCCATCCATCCACATCCAATCCAATCCAATCTTTTTAAATAATGAAGCTATCCAATCCAATCTAATGCAGAGTTGTGAATGATCCAATCCAATCCTAGTGAGGCCGAAGATGGCTTTGGATTAGATGAAAAGGGATATATTGGTGTTTTGGGGTGCCCTGGTGGAGTGGAGGTTACAGGCCTGTGGTGAAACTCCCGACGCCACGGATGGGGGTCGGAAATTAAAATTAATCTCGTCGGCCATCGGCAAACCTTCTTGACTTTCCATAATTCATCGCACCCATGACATGCCTAAATAGGCAATAGACCGAGTCATCCAATCCAATCTAATTTTTTTTTCATTTAATCCAATCCAATCCTAAGGCCTTGGATTGGATAGGACCGGATTTCCATTCCGCTGAGGACAGTAAATTTTTAGTAATAAATGCAATAGTATGTTATTGTCAGAATAATTGCTTATTTAGCTGAGTCAGCTACTGAGGCATATAACCCCTCACTTTACACTTAGAATTCCATCATCTTTATCCATCAATATCGTTCCCAAACCAAGCCATTTTATCAGTGCAATTGAACAAGTTATTCTAACAGTTATCAATTATTTCGTCTGCTATAGTTGGAGCCCTATCTATAACGTCGGCTTTAATCTGATACTAGAATATCTTTTAATCTATCTTTCTTTAAATTAATTATCCCTAGCATAAGCGCTTGGGCCTCAGGATTAGTGGTGGCTGAATCAGAATGGAGACGTGCGCAGAGGATTACAGCCACGAGATAGCGAATCAAAGTATTTCCCACCGAGTGAGAACATCCTCAACACTGCACACCACCAACATACCAACTTCTGGGGTTGGTACGGAACCTGATAAAGTTGGAGCGATGTAGGGATGAATGTCAGTTCGGTTGCCCTGGTAATCGGTGTCACCCGACCATTGAAGGGACGGAGCCTAGACTTTGATAAATTGGAACACTTAACTAATATGTTTGGCGATAACGAGGATTAAGGTAAAATCTGGTTTGCTTTTATAGCCTCATAGACTAAAATGAAAGAGGTTCTCACTTCTAAGCTTGGCCTTTACAGATTTGTTCCTCGAGGGGGGACCGGTCCTGAGCGACCTTGATGCCTGAAGCTACTCCAATCCAAGGCTCTCAAAGACTCCTCTGTCTTCACCAATTCCTTCTTGGCTTCTTCAGGCATCAAGTCCGTAGCCTCAAGGATCTTCTTTCCCTCAATCTCCGCAATGCCCAACTCATGTGCCGCCTCAAAAAACTTCCACTGACTAGCCTGTTCCTCGCCCATCGTCCCGAAGAACTGGCAGTACTGCTCATGAGAGACCTGCATCACCATAGTTGATCCGGGGTTTGGGGAAAGACCAGTGGCTCTGCCCCACATAGCAAGATAAGAATCGAGAGTTAAGTCTTCCACAGTGCATTTGATGTAGCTACCAGGAGGGGCTAGATCGTTGGCCACGATGGAGTGAACGAAGATACCTGAGTTTATGGCGTGATCTCCCATGGAGGGATATGGCGACTGGGGGTTCGTTGGGTACATCTGAATGTATTTGTTTGCGCTCTCCTGGCAAGCTAGTTAGCAAAAGATGGCAGGAATTTTTGACGGCTGAAGAAGAAGAAAATAACTGACCACATAGATCGGCCTGAAAATTGGGTAGAGAATCGGGTTGCTCGCAAAGATGGTGAAGATAACGAAAATCGTTTTAGCAGCAAGATCTGGCAGGAGCTGCTTGATAAAGACATCGGTCTTTGCCTTCCCTTCGAAATGAGGAACGACTGCTCTCCCCTGAGACAAGACACTGGTGTGTGGCAAGGTACTCCAAATGTAGTGTTTGAGAGTGGGAATTTTTGCCGCTGCGTTGGCCAAGTTCACCCCTTGGACGTGCTCCAGTTGAATCGATTCCCTGGCTGGCGACATGGGGAAGTGAGAGTAGTAGTCAGTGAATGCAAAGATGGCCGTTGCACCCTGGAAAGCCCTCATGAGACTTGCTTCGTCGTTCATGTTTGCTTCTATAATTTCTATCCCCTTTGCTGCTAGAGCTTTGGCTTTGTCGCTTGATGCGTCTCTTGTCACACCTCGAACTTTCCACTCAGGGTCTTTCAGGAAGCGCATGGCAACCCCGCTCCCTTGCCCCCCAGTGGCTCCGATAACTACAATGAGTTTTGACATGATTCTCAAGTTATTGCGAGGCGAAATAAGCTTCGTTGTAAGAGTAAATTGGGGTGGTGATAATAATCGAAATATTTCCACAGATACGGTTGACGATCCCAGGCCTTTATAGTTGAAATCGAGACTGCCGATTTTGATTCCTTCGGTCTCTATTGTTCCTGATGTACAAGACATTTCAGACCGGACTTTAGAGTTTCTCCGCATATTTGTTGAAGTGTAATACCTTACCAGCCGACAGCCGATCACCGGCCTGGATGACATGCTCGGCACTTCTGAGTAACTCGGCAAAGCATCAACACCCGCAGTATGAACAATAAAATATCCATGTAAATCGGTCGGATATTTTCTTCTCTCCGACTTTCTTGTTGTATTTTTCCGAGTCGGGGTGATAAACGCTCCGACAGGACGCGTCTCTCGGCCTAGTAAACAGACGTGAGCCGACAATTAGGGATGGATCGGTAAACTGTGTGCCGAGACACGCACCATTAGATTCAAGGATATCATAGTATCTGGTATACCTTTTCTGGATATTGTTCAAGCCAGAAGTTCATGACAATCATCTCTCTCTCAAAATAACTCATCCAACAATATATAGTTCTGTTCCGATTGGACATCGGTAAAAGCTACCTCAGATATTCACCTCGCTACTGAACATTTCCAACCCTCAACTCCATCATGGCTCTGGGTACTCCAATAACCATATCTCAAACCCCAAAGATAACAATCACTATCCTCCAAACCGGCAACGTCAAAATCCGTCCCTCGATGCTTACCCAACCCGCAATCCGCTCCATCTTCCTCCGGCGTCTCCGCTTTCTCACAGACCGAACCTGGACCCCACCCCTCCCTATCTACGTCTTCCTAATCTCCCATCCAGAAGGACACATCCTGTTCGATACTGGCCTTTCACCTCACTGCAACGACCCAGGCTATTCCCCGTGGTGGATGCCCACCTTCGGTCTCACCTCCTCCATGTCCATCAACTCGAACGAAGGTGTAGCAATGCAATTGAAAAATATGGGAATAGAGCCTAAAGATTTGATGGCTGTGGTGTTGAGTCACTTGCATCACGATCACGCTGGAGGCCTTGAAGATCTCATTGGTGCCCCTACTTACATGTTGGAAAAGCACTGGGAAGCATTTAAGAATCATATTAAGGCCACAATCGAAGGCGCAATGCCTCAACACTGGCCCAAGAACTTCGCACCGAAATTTCTCCAGGCAGATGGTGGCTCGGTTGCATCGTTCGAGAAAAGCTATCCGATAACCAGTGATGGCAAGATTGTGGCAATTGAGACACCTGGACATGTCCCTGGGCATTTGTCGGTGATTGTGTGGGGGGACAATGGAAATGGGTATATGTTGATGGGCGACGCGACGTATAGCTTGGAGGCGCTAGAGAAGGAGGAGACGGATGGGATTAATGCCGATCCGTTCAAAGCTGTTGAGACGCTTAAGAAAATTAAGGAGTTGGCGAGGCAGAAGAGGATTGTGGTTTTGCCAGCTCACGAAGAGGATGCTGTTAGGAGGCTGAGGGAGGGGGTCTTGTATGTGCCTACTATGCTGTAGGACGTGAGATTGAATCTTTTATGTTAGGTCACGTTCTTGGTTCGTGGAGTAAAATGCTAGCACCTTAAGCTACAGTGGCGTGAGGCAAGAGGGGCTCTTCAACTCTAATTTCCAGGCAATGGGCACCGCATGGGTGTGAACGACCCTTATTTTTAGCATACCTGAGGGCTCCAAAAGTAACCAATGAAACTCCCTTTATATATACAGCTATGCGGCAACTGGCTGCAGAATCCTTTGCAAGCTTGTTTAACACACTCCCGATGAAAAAGGCTAGTATCTTAGATCCTGCGACAAATCTATAGGGATGCCTTTGTATTACTAAAATGGCCCGATGCAATTACTTCTAACTTATGATAATAAAAGTTCACCCGTTGGCATCTCTTCATAACTGCTTTATAGCAACTAGTTACAAGAGCAGTTGGCTCAAAGCTTAGCTTTCAATGTGCCCAGGTACCACGTCTTGTCTCCACTTCCCTCAAGCTCTTTTGTCGAGAACCCATTCCCAAGATACCCAAACTTCTTGCCACCCTCATAAACATACTCGAAATCCTCCCCGCGAAACTTCTCTAACATATGAAACCAATGTATTCTACTTCCAGGATGGAGAGCCGTAACCGGTCCTGTCTCTTGGCCATTCTTGAACCACGAACGACAGGTACCTGCCCATGCTGTTCGCGGCATAAAACCATCGACGTGTGCGGAGTAGGCGTCCAGAACGGAGTGCGTTGGAGAGAGTGAGGTGATACCTTCAGTTTGGCATTTGAGGATTATAGAGACGATGTATTTTGACATGTGCTCGATGATTGTGAGGATGCTGCCGTGGCCCACTGGGGCATTGGGGCCAAGGAACACTTTGGGTTGAAGCGTGTTAGTCACTTCTTACTTGATGGTTATTTAATGTTCTACTTACTGAAGTAATTGGGGAAGTCCGGCACCGCGCATGACATATAAGCTCTCGGCAAGTCCTTCGTCCAAAGATCCTAAAGGTTCCCCTTTCTACCAATGAGAGGGAAGCGTGGGCGGAACGATAGATCAAACCCGGTGGCGCATACCAATGTCTCGACCTCGATTACTTCGCCGGTATTGATTTCAATACCGGTTGGTACGATTTTGACAATATTGTCTGTTACGACTCGGACATTATCTTCTGTCAGAGACGCTAAGTAGCCAGGAGCTGGAGTGAGTCTCCGACAACCAACGGGGAAAGATGGAATAAGAGCTTTGGAGAGTCGCTCGTCCGCGCCAAGGAGAGATTTCATGTACATGGATAGCATCTTGAATGCTGTTTCTTGAGTTTCGCTATCTTTGATCATCTATTAAGCGTGTGTTAGGAACTGGCTTGATGCGAGAGAAAACGAATTAGGTCAATTTTCAAACTTACCATTGGGAACCTCGAGTTGATTTGCTCCTCTACTGCCTTCACGAACTTGAGGTAATATTCAGGCGAAGCCTTGAACTTCTTAATCTGTCCAGGGCTGAATTCATCTCCGTCCATCTCTAAGTTCCCCAGAACTTCTGCAACTTTGCCAGTTGTCCAGGTTTGCTGTGGCGGAGGAGCAATCCATGTTGGGGATCGAATGAAGTGGACTAGTGCTTTGACCTCTGTATCCGCTTTTAGCACTAGATAACTGATAGAGTAGAGAGTTGATCTCTTACCTGGTTGTAAAGCTGGTACAATTTGAACACCAGAAGAGCCGTTTCCAATAACTGCAACCCTCTTCCCTGTGTGTTCAAACCTTTCCGGCCAGTCTGCACTGTGAATGAGTTCACCCTTGAAATCTTGGAGACCGGGTATTTGAGGCCATTTCCAATTGCTATCACGTATCAGCTTGACCCAGTAAATTGTATGCAATTTTCACAAAACAAAAGCGATGCTGCTTAATTCAAAATACCAGAGCCATCAAGTAAAAAATGGCAATAATCATCAAGTATCTTCCCAGAAACCAGATCTTTCACTTTCAACTGCCAAACACCCCTCTCATTCCATCTTGCCTCCACAACCTGATGTGAAGTCTTGATAAACCTCTCAAGACCCTCTTCCTCACAAACTCGGCACAGATAAGCCTCAATCTCTTCCGCCGAAGCAAAGAACGAACTCCAATCCGGATTCGGCTTCCATGAGAATTGGTAGTTGTGAGCCGGAATATCGCACTTGCAACCTGGATACCGATTCTCGTACCAAGTGCCGCCTACTTTAGGATTTTTTTCGTAGACAACGTGCGAGTAGTTGGTTAAGGAGGTGCGGAGTGTCCGAATCATGTCTATGCCGCTTGCACCTGCGCCGATCGTGATGATTCGTATATGGCGTGGAGTACCAAGTGGTTGCTCTAGGAGATTGTAGTTGGTGTTGGAATCGATGGTGGCAGGGTCACGTGCTGGTTCTATCCCCATCTTGATCTGTTCAGATGTCTGGTGTTGTTTGTCGATGCTGTTTAAAGACTTTCAATGCCCGTCGCTATCGAACATATGTTCTGCTTTAGTACTCAGTACTACATCGTCTTTTTGGCTGAAATGGCAGCTGCGATAGAGAGATGTCTCGGTCAAGGCCGAAAGTTTATTCGCTGCGGGGCATCTACTTTCGGCTGTAAACGGTTTGTAAGTGCAGCTCCCTGTTTCGAGTTGTAGCCTTTAGCGGCGCTCGTTAGACTGGGCCGAGAGCCGATGAGCGTGCCGCATGTATTGCCGAAGGGACAACGATCATTCCACCGAATGCCGAATAACTGTATCACCTACCCAAGTTGAATCTTTGTTGGTAGAATGTATGAGCTTATGGAATAATGATGCTTCGGGGAGCTGAATCATCTTTTGAGCTGGGAACCCGTGAAATATTTTCGTCACTTGACAACTACCTGGCGCGAGTTGGAGACAGAGACAGAAGATATACAACGGTTACTCGATGACTTCAGCATACTCAGCTATTTATTAACGAGGTCAATACATAGAGGTCGCAAGTGGACCCACTTCTTGTAATGTAGGAAGCCGATGATGAGCTTGTGAAGTTTTAGGGGAAAAAAAGGACTTCGGCTAGAATTGAGCCCCTGAAGTTCATGCCAAGTGGTCATAATAAAATTTCCCCTCAGAACCCCAATTATGCCCGTCTGGACAGTTAATAGTAGAAGCCAGCCAATCAAAAGTCCAACTCATTTCATCCACATTGAACGGCATGAAACCTGACTGCTCGGGAATATCGCTCGTCTCAGCGGCAGCTGATCGTAGTAGCTTCAGTTTTGGGCTAAAACAATCTGGAAACGGAAACAAAGCATCGATGTTGCTGAAAAATTCATCGGAATGCGCCGAATTCTGCGCCCCGCTAGTTGTGCATTCATTTACGGTTGTATTTTCAAGCCCGGAGAATGTGATACCCTTTTGACGAAATGTGGCTATCTTTTTCAAGACAGGGCCAGCTGATGGATATTTGTTATGTAGCTCACTGAGAACGGAGGTAAGGATGTCTAATTCCTCTTCGCAAATTCCTTTCTGATTTGGAAATTTTGTGACGGAGTAGATTTGTGGAACAGCAGCGACTAAGATCATCCACCCATGAATGGGAAGCAGGTAAGTGACGTCTTCATGGTAAAGTATCTCCTCGTACAAGCGGGTAATACAAGAAGACGCGACGATTGATGCGGAGCAGAGACGTAAGGACTGACGGTGTGGTCCGGGGACCAGGTAGAGAAGTATGATGCAAATGAAGTAGAATATAGAAAGCTCTGAAGCAGGACGGTTGTATGGTCTACGAGTTGCATGTTGAGCGAAGAGTTTGAGATCATCAGGTAGCTCATCCATCCATAGTTGTAAGGAGAAACTTATAGACTGAAGCCGATCAGTTGTGGCCTGTAGAGTTTTAATGTTGAGAGATTGAATGTCGCTGAGGTTCAGCAACAACCGTGGAAGCTGGATCGAGAAATGGGCATTGGTGGTTGCCATATTAGTATCTTCTAGTATGGGAAGGTGAACATCGAAATCTTGCTGCCTTATCATAGCGGGACGACCGTAGCACGCAGCCTGTAGTGTATCGTTACACTGTGACGAGTCAACATTGAGGTTAAATAAGTTGAGAGATGGAAGGTTGATTACTCACAAATAAATACCACCACAACTTTCTGATCCCACCATTCTCGAAAGATCCATTGACATAAGTGCTCTCTCGATGAAGTCCGAATTGCAGAGCAAGGCGAATTCCCATGCTAGTCCAATGCCAAGGGCAATCCAAGGTGATTGCTTGGGGTATATTTGGGCTCCAGCAGCTTAAAAGGCACAGTGCCTTTAGAACAACCATTTTGTCTAGCTCATAATCTAGAATAAGAGCGTTTTGATCTTCTTGTAACAGTCCTCAGGAGATGAGAGTGGTGGCTGATTTCTCGTTCGCCGCATCAGACCACCTGCAAAATATACTGATTGGAGCAAGAGCAGCGGTGGTTCCTGCCTACTAACTTCTTCTCGGCTTACTACAGGTACTAGCCAATACAGTTCTCGGAAATAGATATCGATCAAGGCCTGAGACATAGATTTCGGTGGCATCGAAGTGGCTTTCGTGATCCCGATGATTTCTTCCATGGCATCTTTTGGCAGGGATTCAACGCGTGAACTAGGAAACGGGTCGGGACCCGGCGGACAAGATAGGAGAGAAAGTTCTCCAATAAACCCAGATGTATTTTGGCTAGATGTTGTCGTTACCGCAGGACTTGAATAATTGATTGTTTCAGGGATCGGCTGCGGTCGATGTCGATGTGGTGCTCGCTCAGTTACCGAAGAGCGGCCCGTCAATGCTGGAATCTCTGTTGAATTGCGAGGCCGCTTACGAGTTCCAAATCGTTGTCTGAGTTCGATCCATCAATATACAGGTTTCGCAGGGAAGATCTAATCCTACCGGCATTCCTCATTGTCACGTTGACAGTTCCGGCACCTCCCAGCCGTTTGGTCCTGGAGGTCACATCGGACCTTTTAAACAAAAATGACTGGTCAGCTTCTATGTGCAAATAATAGATTTTTGATCCCGCGTCCAATTGCCTTACTTTACGATCATGGCATCTGATACAAACGAGACGGGCTCGATCTTTTGGTGTTTGTCCGGCCTTCGGCATGGAGTCGGTTTTGGGGGACTCCGTAGATTGTGAAAGGATGATCCAACTGATATAAGAGTGATGACAATGAAGGCGAATTGTTTATTTGCCTTGGCTGGCCACCGAGTGAAGTGATGCAAAGGGTGGAGTCGTAAAGACTGGAGCATTTGCCATCTAGCGGCAGGTCGGCCCCATTTTGCACCGGCTACTAGTGTGCCTCGGCTTCGCCTCGATGGTCCACGGCCAAATCACCCCGGAACTGGAAAAAACTAGAGAACGATGAGATATATCATTGCGGCTAAGGTGTGTAGAACTGCTGCTATCTAATCTATCCATCCCGATATGGCAAGGGAGACAATCTTTGTTATCTACAATTTCGCGACCTCCGTGGTCGTCAACTTCTCCCAGGCGAGAACTGCCAAGCCTTTTGTCCCATCCTGATTTCGATTCGTCAGACACTATTCAAATATTTGAGGAAATTGCGTTTACTTACTGGAAGACGAATGGATTGCACCGGCTTCAAGACAAGTATTTTCTTGCCATCTTCTTCCCTCAAAGAAACTCTCCTAACTTGCTCGGTCCCAATCCAGCTCGGATCCAGCGAGATATGGACTTGCGTAGCCAATCTCAAATCTCCATCTTCCGAAAAGACGCGGAAAGAACCCCAATAACTCATCGTAGCCCTTGCAACAAACGCGACATCTTTCTCTTCAGCCATAACCCATGGCACTGCGAGATCGTAGCTCGTGGTCCTTTCGGGATCTGTTCCAGTGATGCTCACATACCCTTCTGTGCTGAAGAGTGCTCTTCCGAGGGGTGTTGGGCCCATAGGCTGGATAGTCTGCTGAGATCCAGATGCATTGTCGATGAGTAGATCGAAGGTGAGTAATTTCCAAGCTCCTAAGATCTGATCTCTAGCTGTAGTAAGGGTTGAAGTCATATCTGAAGGTGAACGAGCTGAAACGCTAGACTGGAAAGAAAGATGGTTCAGGAGGCAGGTGTTACGAGTTTGACATGACTGAAAGCTGGGGAGGCAGGTAAATATATACTCGAGCTGTCTCGATTCAACTTTGAATGATAGGCCTGTTTCCTGAGGTCCAGCGTGCCAGGTTAGCGTGCTCTTGGCCAGCGTTCGCCGCACGGCTGTCGTTACAGCAAAGTCTTCACGATCTTCCGAAAATGAGACAGAAACGAAGAAACCAGTAAAAGTAATGGAAAGTTCAACAGCCCAACTCGGTTATTATTGGGATGATATTTGTGATTGCCGAGAGGCTCACAAGTCGAGAGGTCGCACTGACATACTCTGCCGAACTAGCTTGATTGTCAGAGCAGTTGAACTTCGGTCCGAAATTTAGTAGAGCCGATGTTTCAAGTCTTGGCCTGCTACTATAGAATTTAAGGCGATCCACACAATGGTTGATAGTACGGATGGGGAGAAAGATGAAGGCGGTATGATTTGGGCCGAATCATTCAGCGCGTAAGGTTAACCTTACCGGCTCTCGGTAGACATGTCGGGATTAATGCGAAGGCATCCACCCCGCGACTGCGTGGATGTAACGGCATGATTGAAGAAAGGGGACGGCCAGTGACAGAAAGGAGAACGGCGGAGAACAATTAGAGCAGCTCCGATTTTCAATTGCAGGGTGCCAGCCATCGTGGTCTGTATATGGTAAATTCTGAACCCCTACTGAAGGATGCAATAGTGAGCGAAGAGATGGAATAGCCTGCCCAAAGTGAATCGTCGTCCTGCCAGTACCGCAATATCACAAAGTTGCGAGATGGAAATCCATTCTTTCTCCACAAGGCTGCGAAAGGATCCGTAAATGCTGCCCCTGCCTGCCCTCTGATCGCATGAGTTAGCCCTAAAAAGCTTTTCGTTTGCAGCATAACATCTCGGAGAGGTATGAGATCAGAAATCCCAGCGACGAAACGGTTCAATTGGAGTTGACCAATCTCAGCGACTGATGCACCCGCCGTAACTTCGGCTAGACGATCCGAGTGGATCTTGATACACTTGAATCTGTCTCGGTATCCTTTGCTGTGAGCTCAAAAGTTGATCTACGATATCAAAAGATGAATTATGCTTCGATGCGACCTCGAGATGCTTCGTTACAAGACGTATTACATACTTTTGGAGGGTAAAGAAGCCCCCTTACTTGAATATCGACAAAATTAGGTCGAATCAAGTCGAACACCCATGTACTCTGTAAGTAGAGCCGTAGTGGCGAAACTAGTACAGCTGACTAACTGGCTACTACACTTTTTAAGCCGATTATAGTCGTCGAAGAGCCATTTCTTCCACCCAAGAGATTAGCGCCAGGAGCCACTTCTAGCCTTCTAACTATTAAGCCGACTATAGCCTCTTAAGATCAGTTTAATTTCTAAATATAATAATCTTTCTTAACACTTATAAGTATATAAAATATGATAATATATAGCTAGAATTTTTTAATAATACTTATTTAAATAAGAAACGTCTCTAAAGCCTAATATATTATAAATAGTTAATATTTAGTTTAAGATCTCTTTAACTCTAATATTATTTAAATATTTTAAGATAATCAATTATAAATTTTAGATAAAGATTACTTTTATCTTTTAAGGTTATAATATTATGATAGGTTGAACCTAGTAGGCGACTTGGTGCTAAGTTGGCACCTTGTTGCTATACCAACCAGCGCTTGGCAGGCCGGCACCCTACCAAGTTCTAAGGAGCAAGACCTTCCTTTTCTTCTTCTTCTTCTGTATAGTAACCTCTTTGTATATATGATAGAGCCAATTAAATCAAGTTGCCTTTAGCCTGTCACATTTATATAATATTCACTTAGATATTTAACCTTTAATTATTCTTTTAATCTATATATATTTTTATAATATTTAATATTTTATATTTAATTACATTTTAATTTATTATTTTTATATCTTATATAAGTTCTTATATAAGTATTAGGCTATACTTATATAAATAGGTACCCGTGGGATGTCTATAGGTAGGCGGGAAATACCTAATAGTGGGTGAGTAGTGAGTAGTGGGCAATACCCACTGCCCACCACGTGGCCTACTGTTGAAGCGCTAGTCCGCAAGTCTAACCCCCCAACTTTTGTCACTCTGATGAGGTAAAGTGCCGTTGATGAGACGTTGCCAAATTTGGCGGGCCTATGGGCCGGAAGTGGCTCAAATGACGATGTTTGTAATTACATTAACAGTAGCGATTTGGTGCTTTACATCGCGCCTATCAAACCAGACTTCAATACCACTGGATTTGCGGACAAACTCTCTACACTCAACACCAGAGAATTTCATTATCACTTTTGTCGTGTGGAATATGCTTGATACGACTTGCAGATCCATGGTGTCTTGGAGAAGCTTGGTTTGACACTGGACCAAAGCTGCCTCCACAAGAATGTGGCCACTCAAATTCCTTCTGGGTCTCATCGTCACAACATTCACTCCATATTGGACGACTACTCACCACAAACGATAACTTAGGATTATTTGTGGAGCAAGCTCTCCGACTGGCTCTAATCGGGCGATATTATCTTGACAGAGACCGGAACAGCATACTATGGTATTTGGGATACGAAACTACCCAAAGGTGCGACTGCCATCTCTTCAAGTCTCTGGGCTCCACCTGATACACACTACCAGCAGCCCAGGACGTTGCACTTGCAAATCGTAAACTTGTTGGAAACCGAAGAGTCATCCTATTTGAAGGTGATGGTAGCTTCTGGCTCATTGCTCAAGCTATTGGCACCATGATCAAGGAAAAGTTGGATATCATCATTAGTCTCATCAATAACGAGGGATATACCATTGAGCGCTGGGTGCATGGAATGGATGCACCTTACAATGATATCCCAAGGTGGAAATTTTCTGAAATCCCCTCAGTGATGGGAGCAGGAAATGGTTCCGACACGCGCACCTTCGAAGTGACGGCTTGCGATCAACTTGAGACTTTGATGCAACCTGAGGACTTCAAGAAACCCAAAAGGAATGCGGGTAGGTTAATTTTGCGTTCATGGTGTCTGCGGCCCCCATCAAGCACATCCTTATTGTTCAAAAGTTTCCATCATACTAACCCTTGGTGCAGTTCGTTGAAATGATGATGCCAAAGAAGGATGCACCGATTTCTCTGGAATGGATTTGTGAGGCAGCAGCAAAACTCAACACTCATTGAACGACGAGGTCAACACCACACGACAATTTGTAATGTAGCAGCGAGAAGGGCAGTAAGGCGTTGGAGGATCGGGCAACGATATAATAGAGTTCAATTGATATGATTCCTATCCACATCCAATCAAGTCTTCAAATTGTCCGAATTAATGTCTTGGCGGGGTTTGTGGGGTGGGTGTCGCCAGTGC
Source organism: Halenospora varia (assembly GCA_020726485.1). Classification (NCBI taxonomy): domain Eukaryota; kingdom Fungi; phylum Ascomycota; class Leotiomycetes; order Helotiales; family Solenopeziaceae; genus Halenospora; species Halenospora varia. The sequence continues at coordinate 322,211 of JAHEWH010000033.1, read as the reverse complement.
CGAACACGTCCCGAGATCCGTTTATCCCGGGCAAGCTTGGAACTCGCCCACGGGCAAACCCCTCCCGGCCGGCCCCTTAGACTCGCTTCGGTAAGAACAACGATGTGCCAAGAACTGATAAGGCACAGCAGTGGGTTTTCTGTGAACAATCAACGATAACAGCGATATGTGAAAAAGCTTGATGGCGGGGTAAAGCTGGTTGACACATTTGAATTGTTGAGTGAGACTGGTTCGATTTTCTCGGGTCCATGTTGTGCCTTTCTGATGCGGCTGCGTGGCATGGAAACCTCGTGGCTTGCATGTTAACGGCGTGGGAGGACAAATGAGGAAGCTGCAATCAACCAGGTACGCATCCTTTTTCATTTGTACGCCCTTTTGCTGTTATGTGACTCGGTTGATCGGTCATCCATCTCACATGGATGGTAGTACCGGGACGGTGTATAGTAGTTTACGCTCTGCGATGCAAGAATGGGAGGCCGCTGCCAAGGGCCCAATGCACTGGTCCACTGATACGACAAGCTTTAATGACTTTTGATATGTTTTCAACGCGAATCTAAAAGCCGCGTCTTCGGTCAGAAGTGGGAGAATTTGAGAGAATTTCCATTAGCGATGTAACCATAAGTATGGCGGCCTCCCTTCTCTTAGGAGGTATTTCTCTCACTCAGCCCTTCTCCATTCTCTCCTGTTACTTGAGGTTGACAAGAAAATGACCTACAAAAGCCTTGCAGTTTTGGCTCTTGCCACTGCGGCTAGTACCACTCCTCTCGTTCCACGCCACGAATCCATCAGTTTCTCAGGTCCCTTCGAAGCCGAAGCAGATGGAGTTGCAAACATCCACATCACCTACAATCTCCCAATCTCAGGTGCTCTTTCACTTCACTATGGCTTCTGCGGTTCTGTCCCAAGCACAGCGCCAGAAGCCCACCATCACTTGATCGGCAGAACTAATGTCGGTTCTCACCATCTTGCTCGACGCCACGCCGAACATCCTTTCCAGCGACCAGAACGATTTGTCTGGTTGGTGCCTGCTGATGCTCCAACCGGTGGTTGTTTGAACGCGTACTCCGGAGCTGACCTCCTCGGTGTCTCTGCACCTTTGAAAATCAAGGCCAGAAATACTAGAAGGAACCTGAGGGAGAACTTGACGAAGAGAGATAATGTGGCTTTTGCTGATGTGAGCTTGAAGTTCCTGTTTTCCGTTTGTTTATCAAGAGGCTGACTCGGATATAGATCGCTGATGCCGAAGGACCATGGTTCGATGGCGTTGAATATATGAAACAAAAGGAGCCTGATGAGGTCTTCGTTGCGGCTGCAAAGACTAAGAAAATTGGCATTCTTGGTGGGGGTATGAGTGGGCTGATGAGTTCGGTGAGTGCCTCTTAGTTGATTTCTTACTAGATGAGGCGCAAGATTATAGTTACACAGGCTGCCTCAGTACTCGTCATATCTCACATCATTGATTTAAAATCATCGGACCAGAATCTGACGTACAACAGTTCCTGCTTAGCTCTGTTGGCTTTCATGATTGGAAGATCATTGAGGCTTCAGCACGTGTTGGTGGGCGTATTCATACTTCTTATCTTAATGGCAGCAGGCCGGATCAGTACCAATATCAAGAGTTAGTTAGTCACATCAGCTGACGAAGCCTCCTCAAAACGATGAGCGCTGACTTTACAATTCAGGATGGGGCCAATGAGATTCCCAGTCAGCATCACTTATTCGGATACTAATGAAACATTCGATATCAATGATCACAAGATGGTATTCCAGCTCGCTGATGCTATCAACAACTACAATGGAAATGACACAGCCTTGGTGGTCAAGTTCATCAAGTGGGTTTCAAGATCTAGTTTTGACGAACTTATACTGATAGTCTTAATTAGATGGATTCAGAGCAGCCCCAATACTCCAGCTACCACAGCTGAGCGGCTTCCAGATGGCACTGTTCCAAGTACTGCCCAAATTGCTGCGAATCCCAGCCTAGCAAACAATGCCACTCTATCATACTCGAACGCTACCGCAGTCAACGCAGCAGCCGATGCTTATGATGAATGGCTGGGACTCGACCACGAGAAAATCAAGGCAGTAGCAACGAATGTCTTCACCGCACACAAAGCAGCAGTTGAAGCCGGCTACCTCGATTTCTCCGAAAGTGGATACCTTCGCTACAAGCTCGGTCTTGATGCTAACATCACCGATCAAGTCGATTCCCTCGGAGACAACTACGACTCCTGGTACTATGACACCCCGTACTTCTCCGCAACTACATGGCGAACAATCGACCAAGGTCTCTCCAAGCTCCCATTGGCATTCATGCCATTCGTCAGCAACCGGACCCTCTTCAATCAGTCCGTGCAAGGCATCTCGTACAATTCCTCAACAGACAAAGTGACAGTTTCCTACCGACCAACCGCTGATCCCTTCGCTCCCGTTGCCTCAACTGCTGAATTTGATTATGTCATTTCCGCTGTTCCATTCTCAAGAGCTCGTCTGTGGAGATTACCAGCATACACATCGCTCCTCTCACGCGCAATTCAAAATCTAAATTACCAGGCAAGTTGCAAGGTATCTCTACACTACAAAACCCGCTTCTGGGAAAAAGACAACTACACCCCCGGCAAAAAAGCCATCTTCGGCGGCTGCGGCTCAACCGATATCCCAGGGGTCTCATCCATCTGCTATCCTTCCTACAATCTCAACGGTACCGGTCCGGGCGTTATTCTAGCATCCTACATCTCCTCCGTAACCGCCCGCTCAACCGGCTCTTTCACCGAAGCCCAACACGTAGCACACATCCAACGGGCCATGGTCGAAGTGCACGGCCAAGTCGCAGCCGAGCAATGGACAGGCAACTACGATCGTATCTGCTGGGAACAGAATGAGTTCCAAGCGGGGGCGTGGTGTTCGCCGTTGGCAGGACAGCAAGCGCTGTATTTACCGGCTTATTATCATACCGAGAAGAAGACAGTTTGGGTGGGTGAGCATACGAGTTTTACGCATGCTTGGATTTGGAGTGCGCTCGAGAGTGGGGTCAGGGGGACAACACAGTTGTTGTTGGATATGGGGCTGGTTGATGAGGCGAAGGTGGTAACGGAGTCGTGGATGGCGAGGTGGATTAGTGTTTAGTGGGGTTGGTATGAGAATAAGGAAGGGAGAAGGGGGAAGAAAGCGATGGTTATGAACTATGAATGAAAATTAGAATAATGGAATATCTAATCGTACAATGGCCCACTCGGATTTGAAATATCGTTAATTGCCGGCTCCAACACCCCCTACACTTAAAGTTAGGAATGCTTCATATAACCTTACATGATTGACACTATACTAAAGAAGATTCAATTCCTATTGAGTTGAGTAATATACATTTCATACCTTTGCACTTAAAGTCAAGTGGTATAAGATGTCGTGAGGTAACGAGCAAGCGAAGCAAGATGTGGAAAAGACATGATTTAATGGCTTTAATACTACGCATTATACCCAGAGAGCCTTAATTAGTTTAGAATTGCCTCTAGCTATATATAATCACTAATGTTTCTTTCATTTGCGTATCCGAGTTGATTCACCATAGTAGGGTCGGAGTTGGTCATTGTATTGTATCAAGCCTTGCACTCTCGTGCGGTCATGAAATAAATGCTGGCAGGCGGAGCTATCTTCGATGACATATTGTCTACTAGTAGGAATGGAGTATCTGCTTGAGAGAAGCATAAACAAGAACCATATTGGGGAAGGCATTGTTGAAGTGAGAGCTTTCTGTGAGGGTATCGGGAAAACATCTCCACGTGGTTGACGGCGAAACCAACATCACAAGCACCACTTAAAAGGTATAAATCAAAGCCGGTGTCAAACATCATTTTTAAGTTAGATATGCAGAAGGTTTTGTCACAAATGTTATGAATATAGTATACTTGAGCGTCAGTTGAGTTGTAATGTGTTTTTATCTTTATGAATGAATTGAGAGCAAGGCCATACTGAATCCCTTGATTTGTGAGGCCTTCTCACTATTGAATTGTGAACAGTGGGTATACCAGAGAGCTAAGGTCCCGGGTCTCTGCACATGATAGGAAGCACTCCAAGCCAAATTCATCACAAGACGCGGAACCGAAACGTGCTCAATCCAAGGCCTCGCCCACGACTCAAAAGCACCCAAACGCTAAGAACGTCACAGAATGAAAGAGTTATTCACTGCGCGCTCAGCTGAACCTAGAGAGTTCTAGGCGCTCAGCAGCTGTCCCCATGAACAACAACATTATAATGATCAGTATCAAACTGCTGACCACAACAGAAATCCTTCCGATTGCAAGTATCAGCGATATCCTGCGCGTAAGTAGCAAGGTATTGACAGAATTGGCGAGATCCAGTAATCGTTGTCGTTGCAGAGGTAGATGCCAGAGCTGTAAGAGCAGGAGATTCGACCACAGTTTCCGGGACCGGGACCAATGTCGCAGCGACCGTGGAAGTGAGAGAGGTAGTTGATGCCGTCGTCGATATAGTACGTCTGTGCAGGGTACCAACCCCAGCCTGGGCCGCCAGGCTCTCTACAGCAGTGTGGCCGTTCCTATGAGATGCGATGTCAGTTTTGAAGGTGTTAGAATGGGGAAGAGGGGGGAGGGGCCTTGTTACGGGCGGTGAGACCATGGGCGGGGATGCCGGCAGCTGTCAAGGGAGTGTTGGCTACGGCAACTTCGGGGTGCTCGGCCTTGAATTGGGCGTAGATTTGCTCGACGGTGCCGTTACTGCTGTACTTAATGCCGTGGATTGTGCCGGTGAAGTGCATGGTGCTGAGATTGGCGCCAGGTGGGAGGAAGCTGACTGAAGCATCTTCGGGAAGTGCAGCTGCCAAAACTGAAGTTGGCAGCCACGGCGAGGCCGGTAACAATGATGGCGATCCTCATGTTTGTGATTGATTGGATTGAAGTGCTTGGGGTATTATCAAGGAAGCTCAGATTTCAACCACGAGAGAGGTGCAGAATTCGAGGTTGTTACTGCGTGGTTGTTGGTGAGGTTGAAGTTAATTGTTTTGGACTTTTGATGCTGGTGATGTGTTGAGGAGAAGGTTGCTGTGGAGAGAAGGAAAAATTGTAAACTAAGCGAAAGATAGAGGAAAGAATATTTTAGAGGGAGGGGCACTAGCCGCTAGCTTTATTGTGAATCGCGTTCTATTATAATTCACTCGTCGGCTCCGCGCCAAGATAAGTCCAAATTCCTCTTGAGAGGATAGATAATATTGCTTCTTGTCCACCACCACGTCAAATGCACCCCTCAAGTAACGAATTTTCCACGCCAATAATTCTCAGTCTCATAGCTACCAAGAAGCTCCTAAGTCCCAGTTAAAGATGATCCAATTGAGTCGAACAATCTCAACAACTGTCGCTGTGAACAATCACATTATAATTATCCGTATCAAAATGCTCTCCACAACTGCTTCCCTGCCGTCCTCCGCTAATATGGCAAGTGGTGGTAATATCAGATGCGTAAGAAGCGATGTATTGGCAGCTCGGGGTTATGGTATAGCGATTGTCGTTGCAGAGATAGATACCGCTATCATTTGGAGCATGAGATGCGGACGCAATTTCCCGGGCCGGGTCCGACGTTACAGAGACCTTGGCAAAAATCGAGGTAATTAATGCCGTCGCGGATTATTTCAATTGAGGCCCAGTCCCACTAGAAAGCAGAAGGAGGATGTCTCAAAAGAAAAGGTCATAAGCCTAGGAAAAAGGATTCCAGATCAGCCTACAGTGTTTGGTGGACCGCCAGAACTGCCGCAGCAGTTGAATGTTGCCTGGTGAGTAGAATCGTCAGTATTTGATAGAAAGCAATATATTGGCTTGAAGTCTTTCTACCTTGTTTTCTGGTACCACTCATTTACATCACGAACAGCGATTTGGTTTTCTGCAATTTCCGCGACTACGGGTTTAGCACTCTTGAATTGTTCGTCGATCTCCTGAACAGTCCCATCCCCGGAGTGTGGGATACTATGAATGGTGCTGTTGAAAGTCATGTGACTGAACTTGCAGCCTCTTGGGAGGAAACGGACTGACGCACCCTCTGGAAAGGTAGCACCGAGAATGGTGGTAGCCAGGATGGCAACAATAACGGCGATTATAATGAGCTTCATGTTTGCTAATAAACAAAATTGATATTGAGGTTGATTGTGAGGTCAAGCTGGTATCGAAGAAGAACGTGAGAATCGGAGAGGCCAAGGGGATTGGTTGAAGTTGAAATGTCTGATAACGATAGGCTGTGAGTGATGTTGTTGTGGATAAGAAGAGAATTCGTAGGCAAGGAGGAACGGGTAGCTTTTACCGACCTTGGTGCCCCCTTTCATCTCGGCCGCTGGTGAATCATTGGTAAAAGCTTCCATCCTGGAAAGTTGAGACGGAAGTACATTCATAGAAGGCTGAAGGTGTATTCGACCCCGAAGTTCTCTTCCATATATGATTGCTTCTCAGTTCTGTGGCAATTTAATAGAAAGAAGTTGGCATAGCTTTTAGGCAAGTCCTTGGTAAATGAGCCCGCTATTCTCGTAGGTGGGAACTAAAGGCTGCCAAAACTGAAGGTGAGATCTTGCAAATAAAATTTCTCTTTATGTACGGAGCTAAGCAAATAACTCAGAATAACGTGAAGTATAGCATTTTTTTCGCATCAACGGAAAGTCTTGCCAAGTGGATCGTTTTAAGGTCAGTGGGATACAAAAGATTTGGCGTTTTTACGTAATACGAAACTTTGAGCTATAAGGAGACAGAGCCACTCCGAATTAATTGGAGACTTAAAGTCTATTCTCAGATGTGGGTTATGTGATGTTACTTTGAAGTAAACATTTCTGGCACGATTCGCGTTCGCTTATGGACCGGACCCCGGCAACCTGTATAAAGGGGGTCGATTAAGGCAAGTAAACACGATAAAACAGAGATAAGCTGCGAAAATAACCCGGAACCACATCTTTGCCGCAGCTTATTCCACTGATATAGGCCAATACGAGGTGCCAGATCCTGGAGCACGGTGTCACTAAAAGAAACCACCCTGCCCTCTGCGTTGGGCTTCTTCAGAAAGCTTTTCCAAATGCTCAATCTGGTATCAAACCCTAGAGGGCTATAGGCAATGCCAATGTGTATTCTGCTCTGTACAGCGTCGTCGAACTCTGTCACCCGATTGGTTGTGAGAAGCATAATCCCTGAATAATACTCAAGCTTGCGTAAGAAAACCGCAACAAGAGCATTGTGTTGAGAGTTATCAGACCTTCGGCGGAGAAATGAATCAGCCTCGTCGAGGAGCAGCAAGGCATTCCAATGGCTAGCCACATCAAAAATCTTTGACAGTTGCGAATCGAGGTCTGATGAGTTTTGACTGAGGTTTGCCGCAGAAACCTTTCGAGGTCAGTTTTAGTACAAGCAAGGTTCACTTTGAACTTACTGTGAAAAGTGGCATGTGAAGGAGTTCTGAGAGCGCTTCTGCAGTCATTGTCTTTCCTACACCAGGTGGCCCGCTATTGAATGTGTTAGTAATGGGAGTATTCCTGATACTGTTCTACGTACTACATAAGTATGTTTAAACCAAGACCTTTTCCCTTGACGAAGTCGTCAAATGCGTGTGCCTTCTTATGGCTCGAGTGTCGGGTGGTCAGAGCTTGAATGAGCTTCTTCGATCCAGATGCGATCTGTAGCTGATCGAAAACGGAGTCATCCCAGCAGATGTTTGAAATATCTGCGACGGCAAACTCCACGTTGGGGAGGTCAGTAGGCAATATACAGAAGCTCTCTGGCGGGACAAACTTACACCACAGCTTGTTTTCTAGACAGTAGCCCAGCACAGTGGGGCTGCAGACTAGATACTCTTCGGTAGTTAAATTGTAAATGTCAACACCCTTCTTCAGAGCCGATTCGTCAAGCTGAGTGCTAGGCACGTCATCCAAGTCTAGCCATATGTGGACGTCTCCAGAACGCTTAAATATGCTTGGTCTGGTGTAGTTGGGATTATCTTCTTGGAACTTGACTGGATCTACCATGATTCTTCCATTAATAGTGATTCTGACAGGCTTCCCTTTCTTCATCTGGAAAGCTCTTCCACTGTACTGCCGATGCTGAATTCCCGTCAAAGAACAGAACTTGCGGCCGCACTCAACAAGCTTCTCTGTGATAGCCTCCTTTTCACTGTGGCAATGAAGTGGGAAGGCCTCGAGGGAGCTGATAGGTTTAGATCCATGGAATTTCAAAATTGCTGTCTCAATTGGAACCTTCCCCACAATCTTCCCGTCAAAGTCTAGATAGCTCCCTTTGATGTGGAAGTATTCTACTCCGGTCATGGTAGTCTCCTCTTTGGCAGACTCGTACTTGATACACCTTGGCTTTCCCGTTCCCTGGCACGTGGTGTAGACTAACGTGTTTGCTTTGAAAAGGGCCCAAAGTAGGTCGTAAGTGATCTCTTTGGCATTAAGGAGTGCATCAAGTCGTTGCCTGACATCTGAGTAGGATGTCTTGATATAGTCGATAAGAAGGGTGATGTGTTCATTGCTTGATCGGTTCTCAGGCTCAATTCTGTCCCGACATGACTCAATCTCAGGGAGGAAGCTGTAGAGAATGTTCCGCTCTATCTATAGAAGCATAAGCCTCAATTCATTTTTCAGCCTAAGAATGGATGCTTACCGAGAGCTTTTCCTCCATAATACTGATCCCAGAGACCTCATGAAGAACCTTCCTCAACGCATCCCGAAGCATGAATGACTTGATGTCAATAAAATGCGTGGTTTCTTTGCTCTTCTTATCTTTACGATTATTAGCATGTAATCTTTGCTTCGACGGAATACATACCAACCCGCCGACGAACTACGAACACGTATTGATCCAAGTTATCAATGCCTTTTGGTTTTGGGCTTTCCACAACAGTGTACTTGTTCGCCTTGTCATCCCAGCTATGTGCCAATATCTGTTAGTAGTTGCATAGATAGGTCAATTAGGAAACTCACTTTTCATCCACTTCTTTGAATTCCAGTAGTGAGGCGCGGGCAACCACTGAAGAGTTAAGCTTGGGTCCATCGGAGACCTCAGCGTTGTCCTCTGAGTGCTTGTCGAAAGGCACGATTGGTAATAGAGTCGGGCTGCTGGGAGGCGTGATTGGTTGTTTTGGGGCGAAGATTTGAACCATTTCAGTTGGAACTTCTGTTGTTGAAGACCCCTCATCCCACCTGAAAGATCGTCAATAAGTCTCAATCTATTAAAGGCATACTAACTTGGAATCTCGAACTGACTGGGGCTGAGCATCTTCAAGCTTGGCATCTTCGGAAAGCCCTGCTTCAAAAGGCTTGGATACGAATTGCGCTGTATTATCCATAGCTTCTGTAGGTGATTGCCTGTGTTCTAGAAGAAATGATAGGATCTCAGCTGTGGTAAATTTGAGCTCTGGTACCCTGGTAGCGAATTCATTCGCCAACAGGCCAAGCTCATTGACCTCATTCTCTGGACTTGCTGAAGTAGTATCGACATCTAGTTGGGTGTTCTCATCGCCTTTCACAGGCTTGAAGACAAAACGGAAGAGGTCAGCCGTCATTTGCTTGTCCGCGAGCCCGAGCTCGATCCTTTTATCGACCCGGCCAGGTCGGAGGAGTGCTTCATCGAGGTGTTCAATGTGGTTGGTAGTCATGATCAGGATCCGGCCTTCTTGTGACGCTACCCCATCGATGACGTTCAGAAGAGCGGATAAGGACACCTTCCCACCGACCGATCTGCTCTCTTTAGAGGAAGAGCCGGTTGCGATCTTTGGGGAATCCTCGAGTCGATTCGAGCTAACAGCATCAACGTCTTCCAGGAGGATGACGCAGCGGCTGGGAAGCTTAGCGAACAGACTCGTCAGGCTAGCTTCGGTGATAGCAGAAAGGCTAAGAATGTAGATGTCTAATCTCGAAAGACCTGCAAGGGCGAACGAAAGGGATGATTTTCCAGTTCCAGGGGGCCCATAAAGTAGGTAGCCCCTTCGATAGGGCAGACTGTGATTAGAATACCATTTTTGAGATTCAGGGTCGAGGAAGCTTTCCACATCTTCTAGTAGTTCCTCTTTCTGTTTGTTGTTAAGGATGACCGTCGAGATATCCCTTTTGTCCACGACCCTAGACCTCACCCAGGTACTATCTTGGTGTTGATAGACTGTGATGTGTAGTCTATATTCACGGCAACGTTCATTTCCGAGAGGGTCAGCAGCCGGCTTGCGGCCAAGATAATATTCAAGGCTTTCCGAACGATCGGATCTTCCTTAGACTTATGAAGAATTTTCTCATATGCCTCATTGATACTCCTCGGAAGTGTTGCAATAGTGGACTCGACCCCCTTTGGTGTCTTTTTAAAGTCTTCTTTCTGCAAGTAGTCGAACACAAGGTATACCCAGAGATAAGTGCGGTGGGGGGTCTCCTGTAGTCTTTTCTCCAGGTGGCTCTTGACTTGGGGTGAGAGGCGCTTCTTCATCGACAGCTGATTGACCCGGCGCGTAATGACGTGATTCACCTCCTGACTGATCGTTTCTGACTCTTCCTCTCCTGATCTGTCTCGCCTTCGGCCATGCCAGTTTCATCCATATTCCAAAGGCGGGTCTTCGAGACAGAGAGCTCCTTGATTAATCCATCTAGCCGGCCGTAGAATGATCGCAGAGACTCGACAGTAGCTTCACGTGATCGAGTAGCCTTAATACTCCTAGAAACCTTTATCTTAACGTCTGGGTGGCGATTAAGGAAGCGTTCTACCCAATTATGGCCGAGGGGGTTATCGATGGAACCTTCACCGAGGATATCTTGTGTAAAGTCGTGGACTTGCCGCCGACTAGGCGCCCTTCCACATCTTTCTTCTTGTACGATCCAATTGCACACCTTATCCTCTTATATATTAGATAGTCGTCGAGTGCTCTCGCGGCCAATGTGGCCTTCGGCAGCGCGCTTTTGACTTGATCGTATCGTTGACTCGTGAACACCCCAATCTCGCGCACTTTCGCGAATATTACCGCGTTCATTGGCTTGCTCAACTGCTTGTTAAAGTTTTCAATCGCGGATGCTTCCGTAGCGCGTCATAGTAAGAAAAAATCACGATTTGGACAATAATTGATTAAATTCCGGTTGTTTTATCGTAGAAGGTTGATTCAAACGCATCGTAATTGTGATGCGCGAAGAGGTGGGTGCGCGAGAAAGTGGGGTCGGACGTTAGTCACTAAGCGCAGTGTCTAAGTCTAAGAACAGTATAGGCGAAGATGATGCTTATATAGTATTAGTAGCTAAAGAGCTACTATTTTATCTAGTAAATGAATATATATATATAGTAGGTGGATCACTGTGTTGGAGAGGTGATCCTGTTCGTGGATCGTGTAAGGCTCACTGTGATCCCAGAGTGATCCCATAGGGAGCGCTCTGGGATCGTGAGCGATCCTGGGTGATCCAAACGTGATTGGAGGACATAAGTGGGGGTGGCCGGAGTCACGTGTAGGCCGCATGCTGGGCCGTAACACAAACTTTGGACTTGTATGAAATTGAGGAGATTCGAAAAACATCACTGACAGCGAGAACGAAATTTTTGAAATCCGAATCAAAAACAAGCTCCGAAACACGCCTGCCTGTGGCCGCAGGCCTCTACGGATCGCAATGCTCCCCCCGGCACTGAATTGATACCCGTGGAGGCCTGGCGTGTCTACAGAGCAGGCCCCGACCATCGAAATACTCGAGAGCACGCCACGAGATACGACGCGTCTACAGACGACAGCATCGTCGCTCATAGCATACGAACCTAAGTCAGCTCCACGAAGTGCAACGACCGAGCCCAAACGATTCACATCGACGCAACAACAATACAGCACAGGCAGGTAATTGGGTCACCTGTCGCCGCCCCCGACAAAGTTTGCAACGTCCCATTACGACGACTCGTCCGACAGAACGGCCTCATATTCAGCGCGAATTAAGCACCAGACACCAGGCATGCTACGATCGATGCCACAGAATATACAGAACAGACAGATTGGTCCCCTGTCGCCCCCGAAGGATTGGTCCCCCTTCGACACACGACAATGTTTGCGAGTCCTCGCGCGGGAGCTCTCATGCCTAGTAATCCGACAAGTTGAACAGAGTGGAGCATTGGACTACACGGAGTTTGGCCTGGGTTCATGTTGCGGACGACGACACTAGTCGACAGACAAGAACACACACAGCCACATAGGAACCCAGCAGGAGGCAACAAGAATATACAGACACAGTTTATGGAACACGCGAGTCCTGGGGGATACGGACAGATAAACAGACGAAGCCGAGCGTTGGGGGGAGACTGGAGGTAAACAGCATTGACACGGTATTTTGTACCAACAGAGCCGGAATATGAGGATACGAAAGAGGAGTTTAAAGAGACAAAAGCACGGAGAGCTTTCATGTACAGACAGCAGAAGATTCTTCAACAGAAAGCGCATAACACATAGATAAGACAGAACGGCGGATAGTCTGGGACAGCTGGCCGTGGTCCAACAGCACGGCGAAGTGGGGCGCCACGGTTCATCCTCGGCGCTTCGGCTGTTCGCAGACGGGCATGGCTGCTGACTCACGAGCGGCCGCAACCGAGTAGGAATACAAGTCAAGTCAAGTATGAAATTGAGGGCAACTTGCAGCCTGATGCGACCCAAACTAGGCTGTGTGCGCAACAATTAATGTAGTGAGGACTCGCTTGTTCTTTCCCTTGCGAAGATGTATAAGTAGTTGCACTGTATGTAGGCCAATGTGACATTTACGGTTAGAGCGTCGGTGCAGCTTAAGCAATCTTGCGATCAGCAATACTGACTGGAATTCTACTATCAAATCTCTCTCCTACACACCTTTCCAAGACCCTTTCTTGCCATAATGTCCCACTCTGCTGATTTCAGTTTGGCTTGGCCGTGACAGTTGTAGCCTGATGATGCTCACGCTTTGCATCACAACTTCTGAACGGCCGCCCTTGGCCAATCCATCCAAACAGTCCAGGCACTGCCGAGGTATTCATCAATTGCTTGCACCATGTAGCTCGGCTTGCTCTGCCACCACCACCACCTGCTCTTTGCTTCAGATAGAACAGAGCCAGCCGTAGCATAAAAATATGCCAAAAGGATCAAAGCGATTGGATCATGAGTGTTGACCAGCGCGACGAATTTAGCAGGACAGAACGCCTGCCATTCCAGGAAGCATAACAACAACTCTAGTGCTTCTGTTCTGGTATCATCCTGCTCCTCGGCTAGAGAGAGGAATGGGGCGAGAGACTCGACACATTCTTCGTATACCTCTCTGTTTTCGAGAAAGTGGGGAATGGGAGGTAAACCATTGAGGAGATTTATAAAATGTGCAAAAGGCCCTGTAGATGGTACGATTCGGGGAATGGATCGTCGTGTCAATCGAGGCGGTGCCACTAAAGACTTGAAGACACCACTGTGGGCAGCGCGATGGTGGCTGGCAACGATTGACCGGATACCACGAAGGAAAGCGAGCGAGCTATCCTGGAAAGGAGTCGTGAGTGGATCCATGTGAACCGTAGAGCAAGCGTGGAAACAGAGCAAGAATGACGCTGCGAGTGCTGCGTCTTGATTTGCCGAAATGCTACTCTGAAATTGCTTGTTGAAGCTAGAAAGAGCATTTTTCAGGTGGTGCGCTTCGAGAAGTCCATAGTTATAAAACGAGGGACTTTGAGCATAGCGGTGGGTCTCCTGGAGATGTCGGGCGGAGAGTCCGAGTATCGCATGCATAACGAAATCATGCTAAGGTATGTAGTTAGTGTTTATACGACTTCCCCACCCCATTTTCGGGGTTTTACCTACTTGCAAGGCGAGTTGCAACACGTCCTCAACCCAAATGGATTGACTGCCAATAAGACTAATACTGGTAGTGGACTTGAAATGTGCCAAGAGGAAGACATCGTGAGTGTCGAAAACCGGAGCATCATCTGCAATCACCTGTGAAATCTGATATCCATGCGATAGTGAACTGTGAGACAAGATGGAAGATGTTTTTTTGGGTTGGGCGGAAGAGCGAGCAGCGTTATCTTGACAGTCGGCTTTTGAGACCGCGGCAATCGACGAGCGGAATGTGGTGACTTGACTATTCCAGCTTGGCGCGCTAACGATGGAATAGACACAGACATGCGGACCGATCTTACACCGGGAGCAAGGACGCAACTCGTCACACTAAATATAATCAGCTTTTATTCTAATTCTAACGGCTTGATTTGAATCAAACCAAGTTGACGAACACAAGTGGCCGATTTGATGTATAAGTGCAAGCATCCTTCACCTGAACTCGATGTTGACTGACTTACCTTGACTCTTCGCTCCTTGCATCTTAGGCAACCTGACCGAGATCTTCCTTTTGATGCTCTGGTTTTGGCGACAGGATTACCACTTATCTTATTGGACAATTTTGGTACTGGCATGCTTGGAGTCTTTGCAAATTTGGTTAGCGGTATAGAATGAGCGATAATAAATGACGTTGCCCTATCTCCTAATAATCGAGGTTGTAGTGTGGATTGTAGTCAGATGTAGTAAATCACGATTGATATAGATCACACTACGAGCGGGAGGCCCGGCTAAGGCCAGATTAGTGGACTACGTGTATGGTGGCGCAGTAGGCGATCAATTCTTCATCAGTCTTAGCGTCATTGAAGAGCTTATTCCATTTAAGGAAAGTTACGAGGTTTGTTCTAGGGCCAAATGGTGGCATTTAATTAGTCAAAAGGCACTCTTGGCGGCACAAAAAATCCACTCAAATACTTAGCCCCTGTAAATAACCTGGGTGTTCCCAGCATACTTCGTAGTATGGGCAATAGTTGTAAAAACAGGGGTTGATTCATCCAACGCTGCTTTAAAATTTTGTGTACCATCCCTCTACATCTATCACTGCTTGGCATCTCTCTCTCATATTATGTACAAGCTCTCTAATTCTATCATGAGTGATGGATTCCCAGGCTTCTTGTACTGCCTGTCTCAATCTCTTATAGCTACTGTGGACTTGAGGGTAGTACTCTTGGATATAATCCTTCATGTCATCCCAAATGGTCTCAATAGGACTAAGGTCTGGGGAGCAGGGGGAGGCCACTCAATAACCCTCAACTCTACAGCTTTAAGTACAGCCTTTGTGAAAGCAGAAGCATGCCCTTTGGCATTGTCTTGCTGGAACTGCAGCTCTGGATATTGCTGTAGAATCTCATCTACCACAGGAATAATGATTCCACAGTATAACCCCTCATTTATAGTCTCCCAGTCCTTCTCCCAGAATAAGCCTCTGTGTCTGCCATACTTCCCACTTATAGACCCCCAAAACATCCATCCAATCTTCCTTTAGTGCCGTGGTTGCACACAATCTAGATGCTCCTTCTCATTATCTCTGCAAGTGATCCAAATACAAGTATGTCTGCCAGGTTGTGCCCAAGTTTCATCACTCCATAGGACCTCATCCCATTGCTCGTCCGTCCAATTAATATGCTCCTTTGCCCAGTCGAATCTCTTCTTCCTATTCTCCTCAGTAAGAGGGCACTTCCGCTTAGAAACCCGGCGTCTGTACCCTTCCTTCTTAAATGCTGTCCTTATAGCAGATACCCCGCAATCCCAACCAAGTATCCCAGGGATAGCTATCCAAGGTGTCTCACGGTTTTCCCTAGAAGCTGTCACCCATTAGATTAGCTTCTTCCTTTGAGGGGTGCTGAGTAGTACTCTCCTGCCAGACCTGCGCTTCTGAGGGGTAAGGCGGTGCTAAATTGCATAGCAGACCTGGCGGTAGGTGTGCCCTGTTTGCAGGCAAATTTGATCGCGGGTAAAATTGGCATCAAAGAAGAGGGTCTGAATGCGTAGCCTTTGGTCGCGTGTGAGTTCTGGCTCTCTAGGTTGCTTGGGAACTGGTACTCTGAATGATTCCATGCTGAGATTCTGGTATTGCAGTAGAGATTAAGGAGGTAAAGCAGCGTTAGATTACTTATATTTCATTGGGTGTGCCCCCCTGCTAGCGTAGAAAGTGCCAGAAGGCTTGGCACAACTATTACCCATACCATGAAGTACAAAGGTTCCCTTCTAAGGGTCGATTTAATGTATCTTTCCAGGGATACCTTGCAATCGTAGTTCTCCCCCAATTAACAATCGCACAGTTGCATTCCAGACCGACGCTGTGTACATAACCATAGAAGCGGACAGTACTCAGGGCGGCATCCTTTAGCGACTCCCTGCTCAAACGAGTTAGATCGCCAATGGTTGTTGCCTAATTACGGATGTCTTAGGGTTACAAGTCGAAGCTAGTCTCGAAATCCTTTACTATGGTGGCTGGCCGATCAGACGGGATCGATGCGAACGTAGCGCGAAAAAGGCGACTGGGTTGCGGAATTGCGTACATTCACTTCGCCGACTGAGAAATAACTTATAGCTGGCACTCCCCAGTAGAAATCCCGACAGTTTTATTAGAAGAAGCTAGCTGACTTCGAGGCAGCCAGAGAGGGCATCAGTACACCTTGATATGATAACTGGGGAGCCTAGCACAATGAATATCTCGTATGCTTCCCAAAGAAGCATTGCTACTAAAAGGGATCACAATTACATCCAAAATAAGTAACTTACGCTTACGAGGACACATTAACTCTGTCTGCCAATATGCAACGGCGAAGGCAATGCCTCGCTTCTATGTTGGCTTTTTGACTATTTAAAAGCTCTATGCCTCTACATTGTTTGAGTTATCCAATTCCTCGGACACCGACAATCTTTCCACAAACAGATAATCCGACTTCATCTTTACTCAACTCTTTGCCAATCATGGCTGATATGTTTCTACTCGCCACTTTTCTGGCATCGGCAGTGACTGCTACGAGTCTTGCCAAGCTAGGCTGCACTACCGACACCGTTCATGCCGGGGTCTCCACCAACGGCACCATTCGTATGAATGAAAATCCACTACTACCGTTTGATTCTCCGATGACGGATGGATTTAACTCTACGGTTGGAGAGGAGTGGTCATTCGAAGCTGTGTCCGAAGATGGGAAAGCCGGAATGGGTTGGATGCTCAGCCGCGGCACAATCGCCGGAAACCCCTTGGCCCAACGCTCTGTCATCACTATTGTCTGGCCCAACGGGACGAGATATATGGAGTCTGATTTCGCAGACGTCTCTACAATTCAAATGTGTAAAGACTCGACGATTGGGACATGGTCTAATGAGACCTCGGGGATGAACTGGAGTTTCGAGTCATCCAACGACTACTCGCATACGGTTGTTACGATCGACTCAGCTACCATCAAAGGGACAATTACATTGGATTCACTGAGTCCTGCTGTCTATCCGAATGGCCTTGTCTACCCTGATAGCCGTGGAAACGCCCTGTTCGCACCCTATATCTACTGGGCTGAGACTGTGCCCGTTGCGACCACCGAGGTCAATCTTGTCGTCAATGGGACTCCATACACCACCAAAGGTATCGGGGGTAGAGAGCGCAACTGGAATTCTTTCAATTGGGCCTCGTTGAGCTTGACTTGGAACATGCTTAGGGCGACTGCTGGCCCATATACTCTTATGGCCTGGGTTTATACATCAAAAGTCGACGGGCAGACGTACTTCACCAGCATGATTATGGAAGGAAAGGAAGTGGTATTCCGTACCCAGGAACGAGAGGCATCGACAACCAGCACATTCGGCTCGTTCGACCTAGCATACGGCGGAGCTGTCCATTTGACATCGGACCCAAGCGGGGAGCCTTTGCCTCCGTCAAAGCACACGGGATATGTGCTAGAAATGGTGGATCCAGAGGCCAACAAACATTGGAAGTTCGAGATTGATTACACACAGACTGTGTACTTATTCCCGTCCAGTAATGTTACAAGGGTTGGTGGATTCGTTGGCGCACTGAAGGGAGGCTTGGTTGGTGGACCTCAGTACTTGGGACGGGCCAGTGGAAATGTGCAGGATATGATTTGAGAACGTTACTGGCAATTTCGCAAGTCACTTCTCTATTTCGAAATTGTTACGGCCCAGCATGCGGCCTACACGTGACTCCGGTCACCCCCATTCATTTCTCCCAATCACGCCTGGATCACGGTGAGCCTCACACGATCCACGGACGGGATCACCTCTCAACTATGGTGATCCACCTACTTTATATACACATTCATTCACTAGATAGAACAGTAGCTCTTCAGCTATCAATACTATATAAGTATCGTCTTCGCCTGTACCGTTACAGAGACGCTGTGGCGCGTAGAGCGGTCGGCCGATTCTGTCATCAACGTGGCGGCAACTATGATGTTTTCTCTGGCGAGCGAGATTGGCAACCCTGAGACCCAACACGTAATTGCGAGTGAGCTGTCGATTAGCAGCTGCTTCGGGTTGACGCAGAGAAAGCAGAACAGCGCCGCAACCGGCTTCGGTTCTTATCGCTCCTAAAGAACTGCGCTCGGGACCCGGCGGGAGCCAATGGTCTGCATACGTTGGAAGGTTTGGCGCAAGAGAGTTGCATCTACGACACAAAGTATTTATAACATCTTCTCTTTCCATCTCTCCTCCCATTCATAACAGAAATGATCATATTCTGACCTAGTTAGGGGCCCAACCCCGGTCGCGCTACCTGTTCCGCATCAAAGATTCCAGGGAACAGATCGGATGAGAGGCCTACACTTCGTGCAAGGATTCCAGACAGAAGAGTCGTTGAGAAGAATTCCTCTAGCTTCATAGCTTCCTTGACCTTTGGATCGATTGCATCCACGACACGATGGAAGCCTTGGTCATTAACACTCTGTGCCAGGAACAAAGACATTTTTTTTCCAGATGGGAATGCAAATTGTCTCAACAGTTGACCAGACATTTTTAATGATGTGGATGGAGGGTAAGCGGAGACTTTGTATGATGTCTTGACTAATTGAAACCTGAGGGATGACAGGAATTTGATGTATTGCTGAATTGAAATTCTGAGCACAAATGCAGATGAGGCTTGACTTTATAGATTCCAGAGCTCTTCGGAAGGAGAATAGGAGAATGCAGAACTGAGGGAGAAATATTGGAAATGATAACACCCAATGGCCACATCAAGAAGACTTCCTCTTGAAACCATACTTACCTACATGGCTTCCACCTCGTTTGGAGTACTCCCAAAGTTGGATCATATTTATCAGTGTGGGGTATGTTGGGCAATCCTCCCCAGACTCAGCATACCACTCGGCGCCTATATTATGTTTTGTCAGAGTCGGGAGGCTAGGAAACAGTACTTGACAGCGGGGGTGCGTGCCAGAAAAAGACATAGAAAGGCATGCTAACAACACGGAGCTAATTGTACATTGAGGTCTTCCAACATTGAATCGCCAAGGTAAGAACACCCAGCGCTTGGTGCGCGCATAACAAATCCCAATACGTGTACTTTGCCTGGACGGTAGTTTCATGGAAGCTCCATAGACGGGTTGGACCGAGCGGCGGCCACTGTACACCAGCATCTCGCTTTTTAAAGGGCTTCCGCCTTAGGGTAGAACAGAAACCCGTCCGCTGAGATCACTATCCAAATGCGAAAGTGGCTATTTTGGTAATCTCGGACGATATTTTTTTCATCGCGGTTAGTCAGCGGCGGCGACGCGAAGGCGGAAGATAGTTAGCGCGAAACGAAACCCCTCAGAAAACAGAGGTCAAAACCTCAAGTTCCCGAGGTGTTTTGTTCGGTATCAATCGACTTAGATGCACAAAGCATCAACCCATAGCGTGCGGACACCGTCCGATCTCCTTAAGTACAGCAAGGCGATTTCCAAATTTCTTGTTATACTATAGATGTGCCCGTCTAAAAAAATATTTCGTCTGTTCTTCGCATCGCCCCATGTATACGAGAGTGCTTCGTAGAAAGGTTTGTCTTCAAGAAATTCATGGACGATACTGCAATGAAGATGCATATCTTGTACACCTGGTTCCAGCATTAAAAGGCGTATTTCTGAGCGAGAGGGATCGAGGGCCCGGTAGATGAAGGGTTGAGCATTGTAGTTCGAAACGGGGAGCGAACCATGCGGATCTCCCTTAGATTTATTTGGTCGAAGAAATCCGTCTTGATTCTTTCGAATGCTAGAATTCATCTAGATTTCTGTGGATAATAGAATAACCTAACCTCTGCCATATCAATACTCTCTCACGTACGATTATTTGTAGATGAAAAGTTATGCGTGAAGTTGGAAATATAAAGTTAATGGTGCGTACTCGAATTTTGAGAAGCTTCCGAGCACCTTGCCGATAAGTGATGAAACCGGCGCCTTTCCTTATCTTTTTTAGATGATTGATACCATTTAATCATACGTATGAAGTATAAGAATGGTCGTGGAAAATTCAAGCCAAGCTAAGGCTATGCTAGGTAGCAGCTTTGCCACGCCTCATTTGGAATTGAGCAAGATTCGTGGTCGTCTTTAGTGAGGGCGAAGCGAGTGCGGTCAGGCTCTTTTGAGCATCCCTCGAGACAATCATCTCATCAAATAGCGACCTAGCCCGCTGAATGCGGCAACCGTCGCACTTGAACATTGCATTCGTTTATAATCTCTCGAAATTAAAGTCATAGTTGTGATGATCTTTCAACGCGCGTTTGTTCTGAGTACCTGGCCTGCCCCTTCACCAACACCGACAATTGTTCCAAGCGCACTAAAAGCTGGATGTGGCACTTTAGTGTTTACTTCAAGTGATAGATTTTGAAGTAGTTTGCAACTCACTAGTTGAGATAAAGCCCAGGACAGTGCTAGCACTAGGTAGGGCTGTCATGGCGACGTTGCCAACGATATCATCTACAAGCTTTCAAGTTGTAGCCCCTGTATGATAGTTTGGATCACAAAGTGGTTTTCAAATGTGCTAATAAGATTATGCGCAATGCTAACAGCAATTCAAACGTGGAAGACTGCCAAAATTTCAGTACCCTGCGACGTTGATACGACTGATGCATCATACCTTCGGGTGATGTGAAGATAACACATTGCTGAACTGGAGAGTGGCAGTATTCAATTGCAGATACACAGTCAAGGTTGGAAGGTTGCGAGCCATCTGCTGTGGTCAACCTGTTCATGGCATTTACCCAATTTACTGATCACGATTAACACGCATTGCTGGCCCGTAATTCGGAGGGAGTGTTATCATCGAACACTGACGAATCCTATTCACTTACATTTGCCGTGATCCTGAAGGAATTTACTGGGGTAGACTGCAGCACCATTGTTGCCCCATGTATGGTTTGAGGCCGGATCCATGGTGCAAATTTCTCTGGGAGATAAAGCTCGTCGTTAGTACTTGGAAACGGGACTTGGGAGACATGCGACACCTGAAATAAGGACTACAAGGAACAAGTACCGTGTGTGAGTACTGATTGCGAGCATAGTTGCCTTCATTTTTCAAACTCTTGTAAGATAGGGATATCTGAGACAGCACGAAGGCATCAGGAGAGAGAGAACTTGACCTTTTCAATGATTCTTGACTTCCGCCGGCTGGCATACCTTGGAGAAAGTTTTTTTATTTGAGATGAGACCGACAACTGATATTTAAATCAATATATGTCTAAAAACTAGATCTTCTGCAGCCTACTACAGGGCATCTTACGACCACTACTTGAATAAGTGAAAGAAGCAGCATTTCACCCATCAATATGGTGGCAGAGGTGCATACTACGCCCGATGACTGTGGGGTTTTAGAAATACCGCATGCTCACGACTATCTGAGGTGTAGAGGCTGAATAACATTCAATGAATCAACAAAGAGACGAAATCTGCTTCTAATTACGAGAAACCTTTACCAAATCTCTGGGTGAACTCTTGCGCAGTCGTCATTTAGATGAAAGCGTTCAGATGAAGGGAAAACTGCTAGAGAAGAACTATTTCTCACCTGAGATTTTCCCTTCAGAGAAGCGAACACAGGGACAGGGGCTTCCAGATGGGGTTACTTTTCTTAACCGTGAAGCTGTCTAGTATCTTCTCCAAATATTTATTGCTTTCTTTTTCAAGCGAGCTGAGAGACTTCGCCCTCTGTAATGACAAAATTTGCTTCTGCACTTGCATACCTCTCCATCATTCAACCCTCTTGTTCATTCATGTCTGCAGCGCCAAGATATAACTTTCGTTCTTGGGGGGGGCTGTGTCAAATGAATGAATTAAGCGAAGCCAAGCAGGAGGCTCCTTTCGTTTCAGCCCGATTACACCCGGCACCTGGCAGTTCTCACCGATATTCAACATGCAACAAGGTTGCAACCCTTCCGTGGCAATCTTGCAGAAAATCGGTGTCGCTATATGGGCTGTGTTAGGACATGTGAGGCTCTAGTATTTTCAGCTTGACGATACCCCGCATCTTCCACGTATCATATACAGAGAAGTGCTGCATGGAACATGGGGTTGGACCCAGCATTCACGAAGTTAATCTTTGAATATAATCCTTCCGGCCTTGTCCGGCGCTTCCGGTTCTACGGATATCAGATCTCAATCATGGGTTGTTGAGGAGCCGTGCATCACTTACCGGACTTGTGATTTGGGCCTTCTAAAGAGACAGAAGACCTTCTACTAAGTGAAGTAATAACCATCCTGTATGTGGATGTAATCATCCTGAATGGTGTTGATCTGTTTCATTAGGTAAGATAACCTCATCCTTTCGAGTCGTATCCGCGTCTCATAGTTCATCGATCCGGACCCTGAAAGCTTATCCATCTCCCTGAAACACCTTGCATCTCAGGTGACACAGAAACGGTGAAGAGGCTGAACATATCCGCATTAAGTGGCACTTTGAATGATCACCAAGCAATGTGCGTTTTCTCAACGGTGCATTTCCCTATACATCTTCCAGCACTGGACACTCGCTTTCGTTCTCCGATTGCTGTGCGATAGAGGATAGACTTTGTGAATGGACTGGAATCAACATTCTCCTTCACATGATCCTCGCATTGGCATAAGATTTTCGCATTCGCTGTGCGGATGTACGAAATACTGCCTTATTCGACGGATATAGGGATGAGCAATAAGCATCATAGTCTAAGCCAAATGAGGCTACCAAGCACAACATCCAGGCATCGGACAGTCTATCAAAAATTTCTAGCCCAGCCCTCAGATGAAGTCCCAAAACCCGCGATGCACCAAGCTGTCATTGCGTAGTCTCGGGCCCTAAAGTCTTGGCCGCTTTGCATCTCCTGGTGCGCCTCAGCCCTTGACATCTGGAAGTCCTGATTCGTAGCTTTCTAGCCATAGGTTTCCTTATTAAGCGTAGAGGTAGAGGATAGCTCCGATGAGGGGAGTGGGATGAGAACTTACTCGAGTATATCAAGCGTGTGGCCACCCAAATGCACCGCGACGAAATGGTGGGGTAACCTTGAAGACCAATAACGCCAGAAAAGCTAATCGCCGTTCCCTAACCGACTTCACCAAAACACTCTCTCATAAAGAATCGGCCCACCTTCGTGAGCTGGTCCCTGCACTCGCTTTGCCGTTTTCAGTAATGTTCGGTACAAGGGTAATTTTCCGATGTACCTTCCGTACCAAGTACTACCCTGCTCTGATCATTTTTCGTCATCACTCGCTGTCCAAAAGCAAAGAAAAGAAGAATGCAACCTGGTACATCTTGAGTGCTTCGTCAAGCTTGTTGAGCCTCTCGTAGAAGTCGCCAATCCCGATAAGGCCAAATACCGGGATACGATCGGCCGCGGACACAATCATGCCAAAGAGACTCTGCAGAGGATCGGTAAGAACTCGGACCCGTCGAGCGAAGTGCGATAGTCCGAGTAAAATTTGGGCCTGTCTCTGGATAGTTAGAAGTTCTGGAGAGCTTAGAATCTCAAGAAGCTGACAAACTTCCGTGGCAGGCTCGAATGGTGTACTTCCTACGAGTGTGTCGTCCGCGAAGAATGGTTCTTCCATGTTAGTTATTGAGATTGTGTCATGCCATAATTTCGTTCGTATGTCTTGGGTCCGAAGTTTGTCGTCCGAAATGCTAGTTCTTGTTGCCACCGGTCTTTAACAATGTCTGTGAGACAGGGTGAGTTGCTCATTGCGGTGTTGTACCATTTTTCGAGTTTCGAAAAGTCATCCTCAAAATCGATAGTGGAAGAATCCTGAAAGACTAGCAAAACCAAGTATTCTATCCATGTTGTGGATTGTCGTGAGCTAATGAATGCGTTCACCCCCTCTATAAGTGCCGTAGTTGGAGCACCAGAGGTTGTAATGTAGAGAATGATATATCTTGAAATGTATGAGAGCAAGGGGTATTTGAGTGGAAGCTCATGAAAGGTATTTGGATCTCGTAGTGGAAAACCAAACTCACAATGGTTTAAATACCCAACAAAGTGTAGGGCCAAAGATCGATGTGCGACTTCGACATCAATCTGGAAAGTTGACAAGGCTTGGTCTTTTTCGTTGAACTGGCTTTCAGGTTGTGTTAGGAAATCTCTCACAGAGATATGGCCCAAACGCACTACACCGCGAGAAATTATGACGAAGTCGCCACAAACATCGAGTATGCCTTGATCAGGACTTGTTATGAGCCGTTTGTCGAAATCATGTACTGATCCAGATTCAAGCGCGTAGGCATGGCAAAGCTCGATTGTTGTGAGGGGGCGACAGGCGGTGATCACAAATTTCAGAAGGGCTTGTGCTCGCAGCAGCTCTATTCGACTTAAGCGCGTGTACAATTTGGTAAAGACAAATTGATATGCTTTGTTTAGGCCACGAGGTAGTTCGCTGAGCATAGACTCAATCTCAGCGACGTTGGCTGCTTTCCGAAGTTCTTTGAGCATCATTTTTACCCAAAGGAACATGCCATCTGATTTGTCCGAGAGTGTCCGAGAGACCAGAGTCCGTAGTTCAGGAGTATGAATATTTGGAAGGTTTTCGACTTCGGCATGTATGAGCAATAAGATGTCATCCTTTACAACTTGGGAATTAATTTCAATCTGTAGCGAGGTCTCGCGAAGCGCTCCCCAAAGAGCAGCAGGCCGGCCCAGCAGCAGTAGCCGTATCCTTGGAAGCGAGTGTAGCAATTCGAGGACCAGTTTCAAGCCTCCGTCGTTGGAATCATTCCATTCGTCATCAGATTCATCGATTCCGTCAACAATACAATATATTGCCTCCGAAGACAGCTTTACAGCAGTTCCCAGTGCTTCAATCAATCGCATGGGACTCATGCTACCTTCCGTCATAAGACCGGCCATAATTTCCTCACCCGCATCGAGTTGTACTTGTTGAAGCTGTTGCCAGAGCAAGGTCCGGAGCATGTGCTCTAGAGTCTTTCGATTCGAATCAACACCGGAGAACGAAAAGAAAAGGGGCTTTAATTGTCGACTTTTCAGTCCTTCAACAATGGATGACGCAAGAACTGATTTCCCACAACCGTGAACTCCGTGAATACAAAGCAGGCGATCGGATGTTGGCGATACAATATCAAGCCATTGCAAGAAGGTCCTCTCGGTCCAGATCCACCTACACGTTCCTTCTAGTCTTGTTTGCAAAAATTCTACACTGGATGGCTGGAGCCACTCTGAGATCCGAACTTTCCGTTCCGACCGAGCCAAAGAGAGGCTTTCTAATAAATCTTAGTTCGTCACTTGCAGGGGAGGATGTTACAGGACAAGCGCATATCATTGACGATTGCGCCAGTTCTAACAACCACATAACCCTCTAGAGATGACCTTAAATCCTTTATCCGGTCACATGTGCTTTTAAATTGTTTTCCATAAGTCATTCGCCATGCAATGACTTTCTTCGAAACCTGAATAGTTCTCAACCCATTCGCTGAAGGCTTGAATTTCCCCACCAAAATATTGAGTTTTGAAATTTCCTCGCGACATGCTTCAACAGTGCTCATGAGATCTGCCTGATGGGTGGTTGGAAACAGTTTAGGTTCTTCTGTGGCGGCCGATTCGAGGGAATCAATTCTTATTCGCTTTTCGATTTCCAAAAGGCTGTTGACAAGGACGGGTATCTGCTTGGCGACATTCTCGAGAACCTCAGCGATCTCTTGCTTCGTCTGATATATTTCTCGAAGATCGGAAAGGCCTTTGCGTGCAACATGAGCTAAAGCTGGTATTACGCTCACAACGGCGAGAACTTCGGCCATACTGCAACCTCCTCTGTACAATGCGTGCTCAACTCAAGCATGGCACCACAGCGACGAAATGCTTGTCGATGAATTTTGCTCACCAACACGAATTTTGAATGGTTTTGTGAGTAAGTGCAGGCCCCTCAGCCGCTGACCTGGCCCCCAAGTTGGTCATGTTTGGGGCTGTGTTTTATCGCAATGCAAGGAAGACAAGATCTCAGCAAATCAGGCCGAAGAAACCTTGGAGGGCGAATGGTAAGATCCTGTGATTGGCGTACCGGTCTAGACTTTATTGCGGATAATCCACAATTATGGTGGTGAAGAAGCCCTCGACGGAACCTTGTAAAAAGCCCTAGAAGGCGCCAAGGTGCACTTTACGGAAGAAGCCATCGTAGCAGTCAACTTCCCAAGCAACAATCGTCTCCATGACGACTATGGACAGGCACTAAAGATTCGATCAGAAATTCGGTGGTTTGCATCGTGGGCATTGTGTTGTCCAGAAAATGATACAGAAAGCATTTATTGTTTGAGGTAAGAGTCTGATCGTGGAAATTATCAGAAAACTTCGAGAAAAGAGATTGTAAGTCAAATCTGTAGGAAGAGTATGAGTGTGCAAGTGTCCCCTCACTGCAAGCACTATTCACTCCGCTAGTCCTAATTCGATTACATCAGCCCCCAACCTCATGTCACGCTTCATATAACATCGCGAAGAAGCTTCTGAAACTCCTGTCTTTAGCAGCCCTTCAACAGCTCCTTCTACACCACAAATTATTGGCAGATAGTGTTTCCACAATCCCTACCTATCATTAGGTTATGGCTCTTTCATGTTTTCTCGAAGCCTAACCTGCATCGATAAATAGGGACGACATGCTCTCAGGGCCTTTGAGTCATTGCGATCATGTTGCGACTTTACATGTTGTTCCTTCACCCCGCGTGAAGACCAATTTCTTGTTTCCGACGTCCATCTAGTGCTCTGGGCGGGCTTCTCAATCACAATGCTACCCACCTATACTCGAAAGCCTCTGCGGCATGAACGTAGCGCCTCGATCAATGATTCTTCCGTCCAAACCGGCCAAATAGACGTGTGCGGTAGTCCAACCCCTAAGTAAGCGCACATTCCCCATATAGGATGGTCCATCACTGATCATGGGAAGCTATACGACGAAGCTCGCGTTTGAAGTTTGCGTATGTACGGGATACAGTCCTGCCGCAGCGAATCCCCCTCAACCAAGGCGTCCCCATAATCGTCCCAAAGTTCCGCGAACGAAAGATACATACCAGAAGATAACAGAATTTCCCTCAGAAAATATCCTTGCAATAGGAGACGGTAGGAAGGAGTCATCGAGTCTATCGGGCAAGACGATTTCTGATCAGTATTCTTCAACAACTCGGGTCGGCAAAGATTCTGGACTTAGTCTGGAAAGGAATCATGTTGCAATGGGCAAGATCGCGATCAGACCCTCTATTGACGAGGCCGAAGTACGACACCATCTTGATCGAACGACAGTATTCGAATGACCAAGCCGGGATCAGCACAAGCTAGCTTACCAACAACCGCGGGACTTATAAACCAAACTTCCACGCGCCGGAAAGGTGGGTGGGGTCTCGAAATTGCCAGATTTCCTGAGAGTCTATATTCATGCAGAGAATTTGAGACCATTGCATTGCCACTACCGGATTTCTACAACCATCTCGACTGTCTTCTTTTCAAACCATGTCTCATCATCAAGCTGGATCAATCCAATTCGAACGTAAGTTCCATCTCCAAGGTGGGAACGAGCTATAACCATACCATAGAAGGAGATATCGTTGTCGCCGACTTGCTTCCCGACATGCACACAGTAGAGATCTACCTCAAAAGGCACCAATATATCTCCTTTCTGTGCTCTCCTCAACGTCACTTCCCCTTCACTATTTCCTGACCTCATTTCACAAGGGCATAGTGCACAATCTGGCGCAATCGGCTCTCGTGTCATTGGATCGTTACCAACAGTGTAGCTCCAGCAATCGCTCGGATCTGTGCAGTTGATGCTGACTTCTGACACCATTCCTTTCAACATGATATATCCACCTTGAACTTCCCCATACTTATTCAAGCCAGATACAGAAACATGGACATCTAGTACCGTAACAAGAGAAGTGAACGGAGCCTTTTGGTCAGCAGAAACGAAGTCCAGTGCTCCGTTCACAGATGCCCAGCACCAAGATGGAGCTATGTATGTCTCTGGTTGCATATTTGGAGAAGAATTGGTTGAGACGTAATCGACGGACCAACATAAATCCATCGGCAGATTGTCCTTCCATAGCCCTGCTAAATAGACAGAGTTTGTTCTTCCTTGAATTTGCTTCGCAACACCACTTACAGCTGGCAACTTATCACTCTCAAAGGTAAGTTCTCGTATCGAGTAGGACTCAATTAGATCATGCCAGCATCGGTATGTATCTCTTTCTTTTCCTCCATCGCTACAAAACTTTTGGGCCAGGCCCATAGAGTATAATCCTCTTGGTTTTGCCCCGTCTTCGGAGACTACTTCCGTCCTGCATTCGAAGATGAGCTCGGATTGAGTGTAATGCAACACCCGTGTCGAGAGGACGTTTTCTTGCCAACACCACGCGCGTGACGCCAGTGGACTGAGATCTTCGACGACCTGAGCCATAGAACTGCCAGTGTGCCTACGCGCTAGAATCTCAACTTCCTGACCGTTGGCACTCGAGAATGGGAACTTTTCGGTCTGCCATTGTGAGCCGCGATCATGAAGGAAAGGAATTGTTCCATTCTTGGAGGAAGACGCTGAGATCGTAAGGTAAGCGTTTGAGTAGTAATCGCACATCTTCGCAGATTCGATTTCCCAGTCCGCTTTGCTGTCTTGGATGATACAGAGGGAGTCGATCCAGATCCATTCAATACCTAATCGCCGAGCTACAGTAATTGCGTCTTGGAACACCCGGGAGAGATCATTCCATTCGATGTTGGCTTGCATCTCAGCGAGAGATGAGGAAATTGTCTTTATAGGTTGGAGACCGCCCCAGCAGTGGCTCAAAGCAATATAAGCTGCTTGAATGCCACTAGGCTCAACGAGTTTGATGGCATCCTTGGAAGTGGAGCCAATGCTGAGGACGCGTTTCGGCAATGGCGTTGAAAATGACCCGCGGCATTTTGAATGCGACGCATAACAGTTCTGGATCCTTTCGTGAATGAATGCAAAACACTCGTCAGAATCCAGTCGAGTGGACAGGAGACCAAGGGCTCCCAAAGTTGGTAATTTTGGTATTTGAGTATCTGCGTTTCTAAGCACATTGACCATGTCACAATAAAAGAAAGAACGGGAGAATGCCACATACCCAATCTACGATAAACCCAAAGAGTAGCCAAGGTATTCGAAGAGCCATGGTCATCGGTAGCAGACATGATCTCTACATTTGTCGCAGTGCAATGTTGCAGGTCAATACGCAACATGCCTTTCGTCTCCTCGTTGTCGGCGCTCGGGGCGAAGTGATGCACAAGGCTGAGCAGAAGTGAGCAGTATTTGCATGTTTCTTGAATGTTGGCTAGCTTTAGAATAAAACCTTCTTCGTGGCCGCGCATGTCCAAATTGTTGCAGGACTGGCAAGGCGTGGACAAAGGAGGCATTTTTTCAGACATATAGTGAAGTGGTTGGGCTGTGTCGAGGCAAGCGCCACTTGTTTGCATTCAAAGAATTGCTAGATTTGAAGTCTTAACGCGATTATATGTGCATGTGTGGTTATATCCGTCGCTCCAGGAGTTTGTAAAGCTTCTTAGAACAAAAGTGGAAGCAGAAATGTCAACATAAACGTCCAAGGATATGCGTGAGGCTCAAATATCACGAGGTTTGTCAAGCTGTGTCGTGAAGGCACACGTGAAATTTACGGAGAGGTGCACCAGGCTAGCGATTTCACATTGTCATGTCCCTTTTACTTCCCCGAATACCCGCTGCTATATTGTTAATTATCATTTGTTAATGAGCGCGGGCTGTGTCAATAGTTCTGCTCCATTGATCTACATCATCTGTTCAATATACAAATCAACATATACTACGTCCAGAACGTGGATATTCCAAAGGCATATAGGGTATTATGATCCAATGGCCGCTTGACTCGCTCGTAGACTTCCCACTACCGTAAATGCCAATATGGGCGAAATTATGTATGATACCTGGATTGCAGTCAGTGAATATATTCATTGCCTTGCTCTATTCTCCTTCTTCTCCCCAAGCTCTCCGCTGCTCAAGCCCTCTTCAGATCCGCCTTTGTCCGGGAGTTGATTGTAACATCTTCTTACACTCCAAAGAAAAGCGAGTGAGAAGTACTCACTGTAAGTAGCTTCGCGATCTTATGCTCATCTTCTTCGTCTGCATCGCTGACCTCGACCATAGTGATGAGCTTCATCGCCGGTGGGCCTGTCGGCATCAGCATCTAGAAAATGAACGAATCAGTACTATCTCACGACCGAGACTCCATCGCAAAACAAGAGAAGTTATTAATAGAAGCAATTTCTTACCATAGCAAACCACAACATCGGATCATTACTGAGTATATCTGTCTCTTTGGCTAGGAAATAGATAAACCCAATGCTCAAAACAGGCCACGCAACAAATCTGATGACTAGCACAAACGTTGTCGTGAGCCATGGAGTTCCACCATGCTGAGAGTGTGTTTCCGTTGTCCCCTTCTGCATGCTGGTGTACAAGCTCACGCCAGCTACCACTACGGGAAGTGGAACGAATAGACCTCCAATGTTCGTCAACGAAGCTGTCAACCATGCCGAGAAGATGCCGCCTTCGTAAGTTGACGCGAAAAACGATCTGTGAAGAAATGGCACTAAGCCAATAATTGCTCCCAAAACTGCTCCCAGCAACGGCGCGTTGAGAAAATCGTAGAAGAATAACAACCACCAGCGTGTCCTACCAGAAATGCGATGCCATTTCTTCTTTGGTATCACTGACGGCCTCCGGTTGTATACTACGGCAGTTATGCTCGCCCTCCTCACTGGGGTTGGTGGGCGCGAACGTCTATTTCTGCTCGGAAAAAAACACATCGACCCCACGCTCGCCGTCCTACTCAGAGGTCCATAAGGACTCGAAGGAACAAGAAGTCTTGTCCTATCCGTAGGACTCACAGGCCTGTCGTCGTCCGCATCATATCCTCCCCTCTCTTCCGGATCGCTCTCTGTACCCTCGTCATCCACATCATCCTTATCACTCGGAACCTCCGGTGCGAACTCTGTATCCATCAATCTCGGCCCAATCGCAAACGTCAAGCAAGACGAGACCGTCGCGAAAACCAGAAAATAACTCTTCGCTCGCTCAATCGCAGCCCTTGTCGTTTCGTCCGTAATTATAAGATTCGACAGAATCCCCGTAGCATCCAAGCTCTGTATAAGCAAAAGAGGATAACTTGTCGTATTGTTAAACATTATCGCTGCCGTGATCCAATCCGGCATTCCCAATAACCAATGCGCTGCAACTCCAATGACAAAACTTATAAAATGGCAGATGAAAGCCCACAACAATATGATCAGATATCGATGGGCGGATTCGGCATGTAACTCGGAACCAATCTTCGTCAACAGGAGGGCGGGGAGGAACATCTTCACGCAGATCTTCGAGATTGTTTTCGACGTTGCGGAATTGAGGAGCTCGAAGCGGGCGGCAACGGCGCCATAGAAGATTACGAGGAGGACGGAGAGGGAGGCTTGGATTGCGGCGAGGAAGGAGGGGATAAGGCCAGCTTGCGAGCCTGCCATGATTGCGGTCGCCATCCTGTATCCTTCTCCTGTGTCCTCAATCCTCTCGAGTCGTGGTGGTGAGAAATAATGGTGAAGTAAAAGGAATGCTCGGGAGCAAGCTGGGGTAGCTCGAAGATAACAGGCAAGCTAGCTGACCCCCCGCGCAACGGGCAAATTAGAAGCGGTGATTGCGCCATCTGGAAAAGCAAATCTGCAGGTGGGTGCGCGAACGCTGGGTTTGAAAGGCTTCCAGGTGGATATGTTCTAATTCCCCCCACAACATTGGAGAGAGATTGGCCAATCACAACGAGAGTTGGGATGTCGTGTTCAGCCTCGGGGTGGTGCAACAAAGTGGGCGTGATTGGCTGCAGGATTTGTGCCAATGGGAATCATCAATTTAATGGTCCTGAGATCTTTGATCATTACATTCTAATACCTATAGGATGGGTGCTCGAGGAAGAAACGTTCGGACAAACAGAGGGGATTGCGATAATGAAGACGACGAAAAGAGGGGTCCTGATCGGAGTTAAGATAGGGATTAAGCGATATTTTCCTCCTTTCAATGAAGTCAAACCATTGAGCGCGCTACCGATATCGTGGCTGCAATCTAGCAGGGATCTCAGACACGCTTGATTTAAACCTTATTCACCAGTTTTGATCAATATATTCTTTGGAGCAGCAGCCGCGGCGCTGGTTTGCAACTTCTAGTCCAGAGATCATGGTGGAAGCGATTAAATTGAAGAACGATGTGATAGACAAAGATGCAATTAATTTGGACCCGCTTCCTGCAGTTGGGGTGTATACCCTACCAATTCCAGCTCAACCACAAAATAATCTCGAATACGTTGATCGATTGATAAGGGTCGATCAGACGGATGAAAGGTACAAGAGCCATTACAATTGGATGCTACGTTGCTAATTAGTCTCTCAGATTCAAAAGATTGAGTCAAAGCCTGCAAAATTACCAGACAAAGAATATTAAATGTGGGGTGTCCCATTGGAATGGTATCGTTGATTTTACAGAAACAAGTAAACATGTGGCAACGTCTTCCTCTCAGCAAAACGCTGCCTTCCTGGTAGCGTTGGTCTTTACCCCGACCAATGTCCGGACTCGAATCATCGTACTGAAAGATGATAAAAGCGACATTTTTGTCGATTCAAAAATCATTGATACCCTCGGCACGAAATACGAAATTGAACCAACTTTCTTTGCGTCCATGTCACACCTCTCTGCTCTAAGAAAAAGCTCTAAAAAGCATAATGTTACGGATTATGCCCCCGGGGAGTCTGTTGAATCCCTCGTTTGTTGAATTGGGGTACAACACAATACCCGCCAAGAGCGAAGGTCCTCGAATGTGGGCTACGATCAAGCAGAAGCTGAAAATAAATGGTTTAACGTTCCATCTTGGTACCTTTTCTCCGTCCGAAGAAGGCTCTCTTATTAACAAAATTGTAGTTCTCATTCACTTGACTCCTAGTCATCTCGACAGAGATGACATGTTAGAAGAGCCACTTGAAACATATTCTCAACTTCCACAATTACTACTACGACGTATTGCCAAAGAGCATGGTCAGCTTCACTATTGCATGGATAAAATGAGTGAGTTTACACCATCGCAAATTCAGAAAGCAAACAATCAACCGCTGGACTATCTATCTCCTTTCCTCTCTCTATTTCAAGCATACTTCTCGCGAAACATGCACCAGTTACGGAGAACTCATTGGGAGTGGTTCCATCATGAGCTTGGTGGACCATCAATTACGCAAACGGAACGGGATAACCTCATTTTCACAACATGGAATACTGCCAGAAGCATACTTGAAGACTTCAGCGTGCTCACAGATCAGCTAGAAGACTATGCAACAGAACTGGGATGGAAGCTGTCAGATGAAGCTAAAGAAGCGAGTTCCATTACACAATCACTCGTGAAACATAGAAAAATGCTTGAACGGGCTCGAAATCTCGAATTACACGTCCGCTATACTATCCAGCTCAATGTGAGCAGTCTGTCACTCCGAGAATCAAGACGATCAATCACACAAGCTGACTCCGTTGGACGTATAACATTTCTTGCATTCATTTTTCTGCCACTGCCTCTCATCACTTTCATTCTTCGGGATGAATATTCAAGAGCTGACTGGAAGTGGTTTCTCATGGAAAGTTTTTCGGTGCTGTGACCGTAGTGCTTTGCACACTTACAGCTATGGTCTGTCTTTGGATGTTGCGAGGACGGTTCGCTTGGTTTGCATGGTTAATTTATGCGCCGATCATGGCGCCGCTTGCTGCTTCACAGTTCTTTTGGATGATTATGATTGAATTCTGGGATGAGTCGGTGCACGAGACGGGGCATGGGCCAATTGGACAATTGGTGACAGATTGGTGGTCTCTAGGACCTTCTAGGAATGCACAATAAACTTTACATGTCTTAGCTCTTAATATAATAGATTTAATATATTACTTATTATTAGCCCACTCTTTAACTTATAATATATTTTAATAAAGAGTCTTATAATAGAAAATAGTCATAATATAAGTTTTATTATTAATTAACTATATATTTTATAGCTTGAGAAAAAAGTTCGTATCATTGTTAATTAAGGGATCAATGGTTAGTTTCTAAGTGGAATTTATTTTCGAAATTTTGTTGGTAAAGATTTAATGGTTGAAGAACTCAGTTTTGGTGGTCGGTCACAAATTCTGCGCACGAAGAACCCCCCTTTTTCGTCCCTAAACTGGTGATATTTTAACTTTAACAAAGTCTTATACTAAAACAATTTCCTCATACTGCCCTGCAGATTTCCACCACGCGGTAGGCCAAATATTTATTTCGCAAGGTTCGACTATCCCTACTCAAACATATTCTACCTTAGCATTCTCGAAACACTCCTTCCTTAAAATCAGCCCGAAAGGGGTTTGGTAATATGGTTCCGTATAGGCTGGTCGCTCGTGAGCTCGCTCATGGATCGATACATTATAGGCTTGATTTTCGCCCAGAATTAAAAATAAATACTCGGATTTATCAAGATTGTTTCCTTGTGGTACTATGTCGGGAGAGAAATAGGCGTCAAGATAATCCGGTATCGCGCTTCTGTTGAATTGGAATAGAAGACCTTGTTGTTCTAGGCATGTATAATTGAGTTCATTTATTGTCATAAATGAATAGTGATCGTGAAACGAAACACGAGAGCCAATAGATATGGGTATCAACGCCCCCCTTAGCCTTAATGAACCTGTACCCGGGCCGAACTGATTTGGTGTGGATGGCCGGAAGGTGTAATCAATGAACTCGAATCCAAAACGGGTTCGGCGTGAAATTAAATCTAGATGCCAGCGCACGGTAGTATTCAGGCTACCCCAAGACCATGACGGAGCATAATCCATTGGAAGACCTCGACCATTATTCAAAGGACTTACTACCGACCAGCAGAGACCGCGCCCGAGTTGGCCGAGCCAAATTCCTAAGATATAGGCACCGTAAATACCCCTCTTAGCGGCAGCTAGTTCTGACGCAATGCCAGCCATTGCTGGTAGACGATCTGTTACGACGGTGAGGCTATATGACGTGAAGGCCATGATGAACCTGTACCAGCAATCTGTGACATCGTATATAGACCTGGAGCAAGTATGGGAATCCAGTTCTGGAGGTCGTTCCGCTAGGAGTGAGGGAAGGCCAAGGGGTTTGTAACCCTTCAAAGATAAAGGGTTCTTTTTCACTTTACACTGACACGCATCTAATGACATGCAACTCCATCCAAGTTCGCTTCTGGTAAAATGAACTGTCCGACTGGCAAGAATGCCCTCCTGGTAGGCCCAGCCACGGCGCCCGAGTGCGTCTAACCACACTGGATAGTGATCATAAAAGCTCTGTGACTAGTTAAATGGTGCTGCCTGGCTAAATTCAGATATCGGGCAGGCACTTGAAAGGAATCTCTCATCAAAACCGATATCTCGAAGGCGAGCTTTCCTCACGTATACCCTGCCTGGGGCTTCCCCATTAGGTGGATTAGGAATCTGCAAAACACGAAGTGGTTCTCTGGGAAAGAATAGCCCTGTATCGCTCGCGGGAGAGTCCCTAGCAGCAATAACTAACGTTGCGTTGGAATAAATCGATTCCATCTTAGGGGCTTCAGAAGCCCAGTCTAGAGCAGAATCCTGTATGATGCACTAACAAGACTTAGCTTCGGCTTACTTCAACTTCGGCTGGGGTACGCACAAGCGCATCAATCCAGATATATTTGATATCAAGAGATCTGGTAACTATCGCGGCGTCTCTCAGAGTCTGAGGTAGAGACAACAGTGGGATGCAATGTTTGAATTCTTCCAGCGTAGCCGTCATCGTCTTGGTCGCTTGGCCCGTTCCCCAGCAATAGCTAAGGGTGGTATATGCTGCACGTGATGCATTTGACTCGAAGAGAAATGGCGGCTCTTCGTCACTGCCTACGGAGAGTACCCGCGTAGGTAACTGAGGCTCTTCAGTTTGGCACCTGCACTTGAGCCTGGAGCCAGAATCCAGAACGCTTGGGTGGCCTCCGAGGCAGTCGACCAGCCACTTCAAGCATTCTGGGTCAAAAGAATTTCCGGAGACGTGACAGAACTGGTCCTCTTCCAATCCAGGGAGTTGGAAAAGGTTCTTGCCGACCTCTGTATGCGTATTTTCACATTAGTTGAATGCAAAGGATGTAAGAACTCCACTATAGAGATTTTTCCGCAAGTACTATTCTAAGATTACCCATTCATAAGGTGAACGTACCCTTGACTGTGTACAATTCAAGCTTGAGTTTCTGGTTGTCCTTAGTTTCTACCGTGAATACAAAGATTCCGGCGGTAGGCCCGCCATTGAAGAGATCAAGGCTATGTGTTATCTGCGAGACCTCAGGATAAGATTGAACTGCCTGCTCTAACAAAGAACAGTATTAACATCCTACTGCGGCGGAGGTTTGTATTTGCTTATAAAGAGGATTGAAATCTGAACCTGAGAACAAGTTATTGACTAGGTCATGACAGATATCGCACCTGGATTTATTTATAGGCGGTCTGGACAACGAGGATTGGATAATTTGGTAAGGCCTGATGGAGGCCATGTTCTAGTCTTGCTCTACTAGACTAGTTAGTATAGCTAGTAAGGAGGATGAAGGTTTTATATAAGCGTTATATTTTTCTTAGATAAGAGCTTTGTGCTTAAATTATATTAGTAACTTATATAATTAGTTTTGTATTTGATATAGTAATAAGTTTACTTCTTAGTAAATAACCTAACTCTAACTATTATACTTCTATTATAATATTAACCGACATTACCTTAGCCTTTTATATTAAGGGTAACCCATATTTGTTATATATACCTCTTAATATTAACTTATAATTAGAGCCGTATAAAAGTAGGGGCGTCTAGTTAGTGTAAGAGGTCATGTGATTTCCTCTTATACTTGGTCGGGCGGATCTAACTTAGTCAGGCGGATAGGAGCCCTAAGTCACGTGAACTTGCGTAAGAGCACCCTAACCCTACTCTGACCTTCTAAGTAATAAAAAAGGTCAAGTGTTTCTCTCTTATTCCGGTTACGCGGTTTCCTCTGATTCCACGCCGCGAGGTGTTAGGATCTTAAACATTTTTGGATTGTCTTTTCCCAACTTCTATATGAACGTTTGACTATCTCCTAAATCCACTTCCTCTATTCTGCCACCCTCCTCGCTCCTTCTTCGTCAAAAGCTTGACTTCATACCACCCATTTTGTCAATTCTGTCTAAATGCAACCCCACTTCTATCATCTATCGCGCAGACAGAAATTATTTCCTCCAGCGAATTCTTAGTTCAAATAAATTTGAGCCCGCCACCATCCTTGTTGAATTTTCCCCAAGCCAGCTTTGCTGGTTGAACTGCGTCAATCCCGCCCTGATCTATAACTCCTAACCGGGCTGCTTGCGGACCGTTAAAGGTCGTGTGCACCGGAGTGCCTGGGATGCCCTCTAACTCAATAGCCTCGGGACCGAGTGCAGCTGAATTTGCGTTTGTTGGCGAGCCCCAGTGAAACTGTGATGCAAATTCTCCTCGATGCGTTACAACTCCCATATACCTGCCTGTGCGATCAAAGATCATGCGATCGGGACCCGGGTGCCCAGTCCCATAGATTGCAGGTTGAGCGAAGGTGCCATGCCTCAAGGGCCATTCGTACATTTCGCGACGGTCTCCATCTCCCGTATTTTGATCTCGTAGGTTCTCTTCCATGGCGTAGAAAGGATGCGGGAAGAAGTTTGTCCGGAAACGAGGACGTGGGAACTCGTTTGGCGTATGCTGTGTCGGTTCCCATTGACGAAAGACAGTCAGTCCAGCGTCCATTGCTCTCCATATCTCGTCCCGAGTGTATCTTGCGCTTTCCATTCCGTTGTCCTGCCTATTGACAGTGAGGAACGCTGGAATTCTATTCCTGGGGTTTTGGGCAGCGTATTGATCATAATTGCCAAGTCGTTTCTGGAGCTCCAAAAAACCGGTAAGATCGGACTGGATACTTGGAATCCTAACGCTAGGAGCATCATCCCAGGAATTAATCAGTAGGCAAGAGGCAGATGCTATCAACACAAGGAATGAAGAGAAGGACTATCTTTATCAGCAAAAGTTTTGCAAAAAATGTATGATATGATATATATACTTTCATTCTGAAATAAGACGATTTGAGTACAGATATAAGTACTTGAAAAAAATGGAAGTAGTCGGATGTAGAGATTTGTTTTGGTAAGAGGGATATAATGATATAGAGTTCCCATTCGTGAGCTAGAGAATATATATACACTTTTTGACATTAGAACCAACCACTTCAAACCCTTACAAGTGGCTCAAAATAGAAGTTACTTGGCTTAATGATGTAGGCCATGGATACTATCTCACGCTTTCATTGAAATCAAAGGGCTTAGACTTAGATAGGTCATGTTCCGGTGGTTCTTGTATCCTTCTTGCCGGGGTAGTGAAGGCGTTTCTGCTTCGCTTTTATTTTTGGGATTCCTACAGAGCATAATGCCTCAAATCATCCCGTTCATACACAGCCAGTTCTTACTGTACTAACAACAGGATTGAATTGCATGCTTTGTTGTGTCAGAATTGTTCGCTGGTCTTGGTTCATACTAAAGTGGCGTAAACAAACCAACACGAGCGAGCGAAGCCGCATAAGTTTACCTGCTGACCAACGCCAATGCATAGTTGATCCTGCAAAGACGTAGCCCCTTGTAATCTGGTGGGCTGAGATCTCGAATCTCACCTACTCTTGTCAAATTTTTAGAAGGAGCCCTCAAGGTTGAACTGTTCTCTGGGTAGAGTGCATACCATCTCGGAGGCGTCAAAGCTTTAGTTCATGTGTTCTAGTCCATTCGCGAATGGCGTATGTTCACGAATGGCGGATTTTATTCGCGAATAAGGCCTAATTCGCGAATGGCGACGCCATTCATGAACAGTAAAGACGCCATTCAAGAATGCCGCCATCCAGGAATATAAAGCTATTCCCGTGTGGCGCCTACGCCATTCGCGAATACCGTCCGCCACTCACGAATAGGCATAATCGTGTATTCGTCACTGGCGCCTCCGCCAGCGGCGAACAAATGACGTATTCGTTAATGGCGGAGAGTGATCCTCCGACGTTCGCGAATATAGCCTTGGTGTTGTTAATCCCAATTTGTTAACTCGCCAAAATATAGTCTTTTGGCGAAGCATATTAAATTTATATTAATTAGAAAATAAATTCTACTTTTCAGAACTCTCTCTTATAGTGTTTTTCCTTCGCCGCTTACCTTGCCGTGTATTCTTCTCACTTGCTTTCCTAGGATTCTCCTTTATTGCCACTTCAGTCCGTAGTGCAAGGGGGGCTAGGAAGCTATAGTCGTGCTTAGGTGACTTGTGGCAATAGACTAAGCAGCAAACCTCCTCCTTAAAGCACCTATACCTTTTAGTAGCACACTTGCCCTTATACTTGTAGGAAATAATAACTCTATCACTTAATGAAGCTAATTGTGCTACCTTGCCAAGTGCAATCTTCTTGCTTGGCCCATCCACCTCCTTTTTATACTAAACTAAGCCTACTACTCTCCCAAGCTCTTTTGTAGGAATTAATCGATCAATCACCCCCCACTAAGTTTGAATTAGGTAGTGGTGAGAATGTGGTATAGCCTTTACTCGCCCCTATACACGTCTAGAGTTAGTAGAGGTCCGCGTCTCCTTTGGCAACTTCACTGTGACAATATCACCTAGTATAAAGATTTCAACACTATATAAGCGCGAGTACTTCTCAACCATCCTTTTGCGCGATTTCTTTGTCTTAACAGCAATATACTAAAGGACTTTATCACTAAATTTGGCTTTATTAACGTTATTATTGCTAGTGTCTAAGGTTGGAGATGTCAAGCTATTATTAGAGTGGTGTATCGGGCTATTAAGCAAGTCGTCTAAGGGGGTGTCTGAGGCTTGAATTAGATCTTTTGGCCAGTGAAAGAATTGACCTTGGAATAGCTTATAGATATCCTTAAACTTCTCAATTAGATCAAAATAATCTAATTGGCCTCTAGGAATAGGAATATTAGGTTCCGTATTAAGTATGTCACGGAAAATAAGGAGGGCATTTCCTAGAGGCTATGTGCTACTATAGAAGTTAATTCCTTTAGAAGCATATTTAGCTTCTACTATTAGCCGACTATATGGCCAAATATAAGCACAAGATAAAGGCTCTTTTAAGAGAATAATAACCTTAATAGGCTTATTATTTAAGGCACAGGTCTTGCGTAAAGAGGGGTAAAAAGGAAGTGCTTAAGCCGAAGTGGCAATTAGAGCAATTAGAGCCTCTATCGCTTTGCTAGGCAATTTGGCTATATTGTGGTGGGGATCACATGACTTGCACGTGATGCGCATGCGAGTATAACATGGCTGGAATTTTCTGTGCAGACAGACATCACCATCTTTTCACCACAACACAACTTTATAATATAAATACACATTCTCTTAACAACTCTTTTATATAACACGGGTTTTTGTGCCCTTCTTTATAACTTCTCTCTCTACGCATCAGATCCTGTTCTTGTTCCTGTGATCTTGGTGTGGTTGATTCCAACCCTCCCACAATATTAGCGATGTCTTTTCCATTTTTGCCCTGTTTACTTGGCGCCGTAGGGACTAGTAGAGAAGGAACAACTACCCCTAGAATCTAGTCTTTAAGGAAGGCGTCAAGCACAGCCTTATTTCTCTTATAGCAAAGCTCTTCTAAGAGTAAGGCTTCTGTTATAAGTCCGCTATCCTTACACTATACTCTAGGCTCATCCCTTCTCTCCTTGATAGTTAACTAGTTAATTGGCTTCTTTTGGCGGAACACTATATAGTGTGGAGTTGTTGATATTATAGAGTGAGATTGTAAGTTAATTTGGAGGGCAACTTTAACTAGGCCAAGGTGCCAAAACACGGTTTTATGCTCTTTTTTCTATTATAATAACTTTAACTCTATCACTTCATTCCCTTGCTTGACTAACCCTTATATATTAGGCCTATGTGGTGAGCCATTAATCAAGCGAATACTATAGCGTCGGAGTAATATAAGGAGAGCACCTAATAGTAGAAGTTAGCTATAAGTGGCTAGACTTAAATTATAAGCTTACCTTTAAATTCTTTGCCATTATCATATTATAAAATCTTTAGAGGAAAGAATGCTATAATCCAAACCGCAATCCACTCCGTAATAGGGCTAGCTTGCTTGCGGACTAGGGGGTATAGTTAAGAGTATTTTGACCAGTGATCTTTAATATAAAGGATCTAGGAGAACCTCCTTAAGGGTTGGTGACGTATGTCGATTAAGTCGATTTGGATTTGTTTAAAGGTCTTGTTGACAATAATAGCCTCTAGGGGTGCCTTTGACTTTGCTAAAGCTTAAAGGATACAGAACATACAATGCTCTCTAATCTAATCGCACTCCTTACGCTTAAATCCATAGTATTTCTTATTAATTTCAGCAAATAGTTTATTCCTTCCTAGATGACCCATTTGCCTATATCGCCGGGCTAGTACTCCGAAGGCATCTCTAAGTGTTACCACCTAATGTCGTTAAGGGTGGAGTTTATCAGGACGGCGATATAATACCCCGCGCTCAAGCTTATAGAGATTAAGGGCATTATGCTTGATTTTCCGATCAGGTTGGTCGATAGCTTTAAGAGCAGGTTTATTAAGGAAAACTTGGTATCGCACGTACTTGGTATATAGAACTCGCTTATGGCAGGTATACCCCTTTATACTAGCCATCTTAATAAAAAGGTTGTTACAGGTAGGTAAGAAGGGCTTAGGCTCCCCCTCCTCTATAGCACTAGCGTTAGGGATGACGGTGTCAAGTGGTGATTGGATATCGGACATATTAATAATAATATACTAGTTAGCGACGACAAGTATGTTATAAAGTGAGTAGTGTGAGATAACAAAGATAGGATGGAAGGAAGACAAAAAGGTTTCTACAACACTAAGAGATTAAGAAAATTTTTTATACTACTAACTTAATAAGGAAAAGCTCCATTTTTATTCCCGAATGGCGTCGACGCCATTCGCGAATAAAGGGTATTCCTAAATGGCGACGGCGACATTCAGGAATGGCTACGCCAGTCAAGAATAAGCCTGAATTCGTGAATAGACTGGACTATTCGTGAATGGCGTCGCCATTCCTGAATGGCGAATAGCCATTCGTGAATACGAAAAATTCGTGGTTGGGCTGGAACACATGTCATAAATTATAGGCAAATCAAGCGAGGAATATAAAGGATAGGAAGATCTTCTCCCTTTTTTCAATCAATATTCACGCAGGAACTTCAATTGTGTTTCACTTCAGTGAACCTACTTCAGTGACACTTTGTACGCACATACGCACATACGCACATACCCACATACCTACATACATTCACACTTCTCTTTTCAAGAGGCTCTTGCCCACACTTCTTCATAATGCATTTCGCGAAAATAAGCCTTCTTCTACCGCTACTACCATATGTACTCGCCGCAGCAATCAACGCATCTAGTGCGGTTGCGGCTCGTGCTGTAGGCGATGACCCTGATTGTGTTTGGGCAAGGAAATACAGCTCCACCACATACCTAGATTGCCAATCGACCATCAATTACCCGCAATTCGTCATCCAAGCTGGCCGACTCTCTGATCCAGATAAACGACCATCGTTGACATATCGCATTCTCCTGGGAGGCACAGGACAAAATGTCAAATCATGGTGCGATGGAATCTTGGCTACAATCAACAAAGCCTGCGGACCACGACTAATTACGCCTCTTGGATGCAAAACCAGTAACGAATATACAACCCTCGCTCTAGATGGCGACGACGACTGGAAGATGGTGAAAAATCCCGGTTTAGACTTGTCCTTTCAACTCCAATATGGACGTGGCCAGTCCTTTTCTGGTTCCGATCATGATCATGCTTGCATGGGGTGGCTATCTCAAGTGGAACTTGTCCGGGTGTCATCATTGCAAATGGTGCTTCCTGTTTCAGTGAGGGTTACATGTCTCCTGAAGTCGAAAATTTGAGCAATGATGTTATTCAGAGCCCTGGTCCAGCGGTCGATCCTTTCAAAGATCAGTAGTCACCCTCACCAGGTTGACGAAGGTTGTCAGTTGCACTGTCGCACAATCGAGTGAAGTACAATTCTTGAATTGATAGTCACGATTTCTAACTGGATAAAGTAGTACTAGAGTATTTGTTTAGTGTATTAGGCTTTGAGTGTTGCAAAGAGTTGAGTGAAATGAAGGGCGTGACTAGTTAGCAGAATAAAATAGACTTATCCTTGACTTGATTAATTTAGCTCAATTTCTTCTTTACTTGAAAAGGGATATAGATTGAGTCTTGGACGCTCTAGATGTCCTATTTGCCAGCCATTGCGCCCTATTTCCCTCGTTCCATAAGTTTAAGTCTCACCACGTACTATTCCAATAATACATTTGAAAGTTTTCAAAAAT
The DNA here is from genome assembly GCA_020726485.1 of Halenospora varia. Taxonomy (NCBI): domain Eukaryota; kingdom Fungi; phylum Ascomycota; class Leotiomycetes; order Helotiales; family Solenopeziaceae; genus Halenospora; species Halenospora varia. The sequence goes on along the minus strand of JAHEWH010000033.1, from coordinate 278,495 downwards.
TAGAATACAGTGGGAAAGGATTCGTATTTAAAATATCCCATCATGCCTTATAATCATATTATCCAGCTGTGATAGCAGTCTTAGTTATATTTCTCTGTTCCTATAAGCTGATTTTTATGCCGCCTAAAATACATGCCTATTTTGTTAATTTTCTCAAGGAAAAGAAAAAACCAGCTGTCTAATCATCAACGATCATCAACAACAGACTGACTGCTCTCAGCTTCCAATCTCTCTACACTCTAGGCTTCAGTGCCTGTGCTTCACAGCTGATAACATCTGGGCTGTACATCCATGCATTTGTAAATCTTGAATTCCAACTTACAGGCTTCACATCAGGATTCCATCCCTCTAGGGGCAGTGTTTTGCAACTGTCCACCTGCAATACGCCATGTTTCTCGTGCAAACCGCACCGAGAGATTTCAAGCAGCTGGAATACGGCTCCTTCTAAAGTGGCACAGAAAGTGCATAAAGCAGTTTGGGGCATAAGCCACCTAAAATGCAAAGTTTTTGTGGTCGTCACTTCGCTTCGCCACAAAACACCAACACCAACACGAACACCAACAACCAACAACCAACATCCAGTAATATACTCTGTTACGACTAATGTCAGTCTCTCTTGGCAGTCGAAGGATTCCAACTTTCAAGGGACAATAGGGCCGATTGCGCTGACAACATTGCCTCGAAAGATCGGGTAATGTGTGAGACTCAGCAGAAGGGCACTGTATCAAATAAAAGAGTTAAAATTAGCATCAGACCCAATTGTGTCTTTCAGCTTGTATAGAAAGAGGCCAAAATCATCAGAGCCTCGCAAGACATCAACGACTGCTTAGTACGGGCCAACAACACAGTTCCCAACTTCCTTTAACAGTGTCACTTCTTTTATATCTCCTAATCCGAATTTCAACCTCTTCTTTTTTTATTTTGATTTAAAACCGGCCCTCTCAAAATGCGTTTCTCAATCTCCGGCTTGGCTTCACTTGCAGTCGTTATAACCACTGTCCAAGCAGGTGGATTCCTGGTAGCCTGCGACATTCCGAGCCTTGAGTCGGGATTGGTCAACGCAGGAGTACTAACGACAGCATGCCAGAATTCGAAAGGGCATTTTGTGGTCACTTCAATCGATCTCAACGCATGCTTAACAAACGTCAGTGGTAAATTATCTGTTAGTATCTCTCCCTTTATGTTGTTATGTCACTGATAAAAGTATAGTGTGGGGGGTAAGTCATACCACATTCGAAATAGTGATAGGTGGTGAAAATTCAAATATCATTTATGATAGAGGTGGTTTCGCACTCACTTGCAATCAAGCGGCGAAGCGGTGCTCTCTTTATGAGAGTATCCTTACTTGCGATTGCGGTGCTGGACAGACGACAATTGATCTTAGTATAAACTCCTTAATACGCTGAAAATACTAGTGAAACTTGCTAATTTTGTCAACAGATAATTGTCTTTCTAATCAAGCGGGAAGGCTATCATGTTAATTGTTATGAATTTACAGCGAGGAGTTGTCAGTTGAAGAGACAATAACTTGATTTATGTCAGAATCCGGATTTGCAAGCTTCTGTGGTATAGAATTTGTGTATGGCAATGAATCTGATGAGTTCATATAGTCTATATCTGATTGATTTAGTGTACTAACTCACTATGCGCGACAATCTCTCAAGACCTTAGTAATATCGGCAGCAAAATTTCATTCAGATGTTTCAGAAAGATCCTGTGTAGGGCTGATAAGCAGTACGCCATTAATTATTATATTTCAAGGAAGGTCATTTCCAATTTCTGAGGTGATAATTAAAGAGAAACAAAAGAATTACTAATAAACGATCTTACTCATAATAAGTAATGTGTCGACGCACCTTATAGATCAGTTCTCTGAATCTCCTTGAATACTTCGTACAATGAATGGGAAATTGCAACTCCTTACGCCTCCTTAAAAGCAAAGTTTGATTAACGAGTCTGTGCGACCCTGGTGCATTCCTTATCGAGTAGCTTCTCTTCCTTACTAATCCAACCACCCCAGCCTTCCCTATTCCTTTGATTTTTCCGGACGTTTTACTGCGCCTCCATAACATGCACACTATGTGGCGTGCATGAACAGAAATCACTGTTAAAGAGCCCGTGCCTTTCGAACCGTCACATTCCTCCTCTCCACTTTATACATCGCCTCCATAATTACCTATCATGGCGACAACGAGCATTTTTCTGAAATCAACATCTGAAATCGATGGCATCGCGCCTCAACCACCATTTACCATAATGGAAGCCTTCCTACAGAACTCACTAGATCCCGATACCGCAGCAACAGAACTCGTAAAACACGTTATGGACGAACGCTGCCTCGACTTCACTCCAAAATCATTCCTCGATCCAGCGAGTTACATATCCGGCATTTTCGACGAGTGTATCTACATGGCAACCCAAATTCCACATGGCCATCCCTGGCACTACCAACTTGCTTCGCTCCTAATGGCTCTCAAGAAGCAACCCGCACCACCAAAAGCAGTTTGTGAGGCATGTGCTTCTAACATGTCAGACATGTACGACTTCCGCTGGGACAAATTCCCTGGATTCTTGCTCACACTTGGCGACTTTTTCGGTTACAAGAACCGCTGGAACCAAATTGCGCGATTGGGGGGATGCCATTCCGACTGTTGGTCCCCCGTAGAATGGCTTAGTATCAACACCTTCGTTTCTATCCTCGTGGGTGAGCAATTCGCACCTTTCGAGCTTGTGAAATGGTGCGCGCAGCTTGGACTCACGGTGATAAGAAATACGTTGGAGGTCACGCCAAGGGATGTAGGCACGCTCGAGGATAATGTGCCGAGTTGTGTGGTGTGGATTATGAATGCTGGGAAATGGATGCGTGAGAATCCGGATCTAGATAGTCATACTTCGCATATGGAGTGGGAGATTGATCCTTTTGCGGGGAAGGAGGGGATGAGCGATGAGAGGTGGGCGTTTTGGGGAGGAAGGTTAAGGGAGTTAAAGGGGAGAAGTGACCTGAGTGAGGAGACTAGAGGGTGGGCTGAGAAGGCGGTTGAGTTTATGGATAGAGAGAAGTGAAAGTTGAGAAATTGAGCCAGATTTGGCGGATCGTCCTTAACACTCTAAAGAAACTCCATTTATAAAATGGTTCTGGCTTCATTCGTGCTAACGGTTTATTCTGAAGAAACTATTTATAAGTTGGCGGTCATTCTTTGATACCAAAGAGCCAGTGTCGTATCCTAAAAGAAGCCTACATGGAATCCTAGATTACGAGATAAGATGATGATACAAAGTTACAACAATGACAGGAAAATTCAGACATTCGAGATTAGATTTTGTGTCAGTGTCACTTCTGGTTCAACAGATTTACGATCCAGAAATATTCTTAAAATTAAAGAACTATATTTTACTTGATACGGGTTCTTCTACCCAGGTTTTTGTGTTCTACTTTTGCAACATCAACCAAAATACCTTTCTGTGCCAATTGTCGACTGACTTTAAATAATATAAATACATTCACAACTTCATGCTCTTGCTTCTAACAACAAAACAGAATATTAGCAAGTTTGACAATAATGATGAGCTCCCACCTCACTATAAATAACTGGTGAAAGATAAGGCACTTAGCGCAGAGATAAGTACCAAAGAGGCCGCTGTGCCCACGTTTTCGTTATAACTACTACCGCCTACGAGTTTGTATTAAACCGCGAAGGACCTTTAAAATTTAACTTTATATTAAGCTTATACGGCCGTATAGTATACCTAAGGCTGTACGGTGACTAGAGTTTAGGGTACGCGAGTATCGAGAGGCTAGTTAGCTGACCCTAAAAAGCAGCGCCTAAACCCACTAAATCTAGTGGTCGGCTAACCGTCTCACTATATAATGGAGAAGTTCATAAATATTCTTTTAGTAACTATATCCTAACCATAATCATTAGGTTACGTAGGTTATCTCCTTGTCGCTTCAAGCTTACGCTACTCTTCTTAAACTTGTCATTTTCTGAATCCCGAGCCTATAACTATCTTGCCACAATTCTATTCTAGGCAGTTGTGCTATCATAATTTCTGGTTTATTTTAGAATTCTTTATCCTCTTCTCCGTCTCACACAGCAGAAATTACTTCCAAAAATTGATGGGCGTGCAGCACTGCTCGATGGAGGTATCAAAGGCCTCAATTCTGGATCAACATGCATTAACCACGTGGCTTCCGAGGCCAAAAACGGTGGTATCCTAGGTGCTTTAGGCATAGCAAAGGGAACAGCTTTGGCGCCCCTAGCAATGAGCATTCTTCTTATATCCGCAGCTTCGGTTGGAAATTGCGCCCTAAAGGCATCTCCTATGATTTTCATCAGGGGCTGTTTTCTGCCTGGGCTCCCGTGCTGCAAAAATATATATTCGGATCTGCACCGTGCATGACGAGGAGGGCGATGATTTCTACCCAATCTGCGAGTTTAAGAGGGGGTTCTTGCGAGTCGTCATCAGAGGCTAGAATCTGTGATTGAGAGTGATGTTTTGAGAGGTTGTACAGTGGGCTTTTCCAAGGTGGCGTGTCATTGAATACCTCGTTTGGTGAGGTCCCGTATTCAAGTAGAAGTGCAACGACCTGAGGACGATTTGGTATGTTTATTATTGGTCGAACTGGATAGACTGCGTAAAGGGCGTCCCAATTTGCGATTGAAAACCATCGGGTCTTGGTATACTTTTGCTCAGACATAGGAAAATACGCCGGCCTTAATTGCAAAGGAAAGGAATGAGCAGCATGTTTGAAAATCCCGATTACAACTTTACAAGATTTGTTCGGTGCCCTAGTAGAATGTAGTAAAGTCGTATTTCTTCTGTTGGCCTAACATTAATAAATCGATTGCATCAAGAAGTTTTTCTACTCGGTTTCCTGGGTGCGTATCTGCCATGTTTATATTTCTCATAGCAACTTGAATAGTTCTCCAGGTAATTTTCGACAGTGTAAAATTATTGTTTTAGAGTTAGCATCAAAGGGTTTATAGGTATAAGTGTAACATCGAAATCGCGGGATAAAATTCGGCGTCAGATACGAAGTTCACGATCACGGGCCAGATATATAGACGTTCTAGGAAGTCTTAAACTGCTTAGTGTAAATATAAGACGTGCTAGCATAGTTATTATTAAGATAATTATAATTAGTATAACTCTTACTTCTGCCCTCTTAAGTAGTACTATTATCCCCTTTACTTATTGTATCTTAGTATCTACTCTTTTTTGAATGTAGAATAGTTTGTATTTAGAGTGGCTATATATATATTCCTATTGATATGTATACCAAGCGAACGAATTAACGAAAGATTTCCTCTATCTTTTGTTTTATCACGACCCCTGCTCCTTCTTCCACTCGGCACGTTTGCGGTAGATGTCGTATCGGAAGGTCTGCTTAAGCGTTTCGACAGTCGAGCCGTCAATCGGCAGTGAGGCCTGGATGGCGCCGACGCCGCACAGGTCGTTCTTCCGGTCGATAAACCAGGCGAAGGTCAAGCCGCCGCCCCAGGTGAGCGTGTGTTCGCCATACCAGCCATCGACGTCCTGGAGGGTGAGCAGACCACCCAACCCATGGCCTGCCTTTGAGTCGGGTGCGGTGCCGACGCGGAAGAAGCCGCCCATAGGGCTGGCAAGCGCGGCTTGGTGGGTCGCGGTGGCTTCCGGGCCCAGGTGGTGCTTAAACATGTCATGGACCGTCGCCGGTTTGAGGATCTTGCCGTCGTTGGCTAGCAGAGAGTGCAACACCTTGACGTAGTCCGGGGCCGTCATGAACATGCCGTGGCCGCCGAAGTCGCCCTTGGTGAGTTTGTTCATCTCGCCGGCACCACCCAGCACTGCGCGGCCGAGAGCGTCGGGGTCGTCGGGATTCAAATCAACGAGGCGCGCACGTAGGTCCTCACGGGTCACCGGGAAGAACTGGGCGTCGGCAATGCCGAGCGGGCCGAAGATGCGTTCATGCATCCGCTCGCCGAGAGTCTTGCCCGTCACCCGCTCCACTATGCGGCCGGCCCAGTCGAGTCCCGGGCCATACATCCAGCTGGCGCCAGGCTGGAAGCTGAGCGGGTAGGTGTACAGGTCCTCGACCAGCATCTTGCTGCTTTCGTCAGGGTCTTCAGGCCGCGGGGCGAACTTCTCGCGCCAGCGGCTAATAATTGGGTCGAGGAAGAAATAGATGACGCCGGAGGTGTGTGAGAGCAGCATTTCAAGTGTGATAGGGCGGGCCTGCGGCTCAAGCAGCGGTGTCTCGCCGTCCTCAGAGAATCCAGTGATGACTTGCTTGCCGGTGAGCTCAGGCACGATGGACGACAGGTCGCCCGTCAGTGATAGCAGTCCGTCGTCGACGCACTGCAGCGCAGCGATGGTGGCGAGCAGCTTGGTGGCCGAGGCGAGGTATAGCACATCGTCAGCATGTTGAGGCCGCTTCTCGCCAGACAGCAGGGTGCGCTGGCCCAGCGTCTTTTCATAGATGAAGCGGCCCTCGGCGTCAGTGGCGCAGATGATGGCACCGTTGATCTTGCCGGCGTCAATGGCCGCCTGGAAATCGGTCTCGATGTCTCCTTCAGCCATAGTAGGCGGGTATCAGCAAACAACTAACTGGATTTTAATTGAACACACACAGAGGGAAAAAGAGAGTACAGGCTAAAAGATTTGCTTCAGCACTTATATGTAGCTTCGCTGTCAGTATAAGTTTACAAGTTGTACGTACAGCTGCTGCCTAAGGCGCACCGGCGAGCAAATCGGGCACTAGCTCGGAGCCGAACTTAGAGTGAAGAGGTAGTGATCGGCTCGCTAGAGTAGGCTTTCCCTTCGGTCAGCACCCTTTTGATCGGGCTTTCAAGCGGGATTTCTTTGCACGAATCAGGAGCGATGAAATTCTTCTTGTTGTGGGTTTTTGGGGTTGTTGTTTAGGATTTGTGCCAAAGGATATTTTGCACTCCTTCTAGTAGAGTCTTCAGGAACGGCAATGAGGAGAAGAAGTTCTGGGTATGTCTGGGTGGGACTGTTTTTGATGTGGTCGGTGCCGGCTTATTTATTCCATATCTTGAACAAGTCTGGGCCGGCGGATTTGACTGTGCCATTTAGTCTGATTGGGGAACTGAAGTACTAGGACTCATGAAGGGTGAACAAGATGGAGAAGGATAATTGGGAAGGTGATGTGGAGCTTATTGAAGTATAATAGCCCCCTATTAAGTCTACATAGCGGTCGCCTGAAAGAAAAATAGCAGGATGCTATTTTGTTGCGAACTCATTCCTGAACCATCCTTATAAGAATTTCCTCCCCTTTCTAGCTCTTACCACATCTTGATCTTCCGTCGCAAAGCCAAACTTTCCAACGATTTCCCCATTTTGCACATCCCCAAGACGAACCCTCGTTCCTCTCAATAGCCGAGTCCGTTGTAGACCACCCAATGCGCTTCCGGAACCTTGTTCAGTACCGGGTATATGAAAGTAAGGATTCTCAATTGTCATAGACGACACGTAACCCATGATGTCCGGGCTGGTAATGTGATAACTCAACCAAGTACAGAGGACGCCACAACATATCATGCAAAGCGACGTCGCCACCAAGATAGTGAAGTATATCCAATTGCAGACCAGAATCGGATTACTGGGAAGTGGCGTGGGGGTTGTCTTGGTCGTGTTCATATAACTCGTATCTCCGGCGAGATAAACATAGGCGAGCCAAAGGGTGTTGAAAGCCGTTGTAAGTCGTGTAGAGAACGTTTTCCCGTCCACTAATGAGAGATCCACAATTCCGTTGTTATATCGTGATTTTAGCGCGATTCCCTCTGTGAGATACTTCTCTGTTACCGAAGAGCATTTCGATGATGCTTCATCAATCTCGTGCCATTCGCGGATCACCCGATTAGTGAGATTGGTGTTGCTTAGGGGTGTCGAAAATAACTTTCGAGAAGCTTCCATCCTGCGGAGGAAACATCCATATTTAGCACCGTCGTCTTTGCTTCCAAATAAGGATGTCCAAAGTCCGCACTCTAAAGTGACTGATTGGGTGACCATGGCAATAGAGCAATTCCAAATGGTGATCCGTGGTTTGTGGAATGATCCGAAGAGTAAATTTTGAGGACGGCTTTGCTGAGAACTGTTTGTAAATTTTGATTCCACGAAAAAGCCAGAACCACGATTGATCAATGTGTCAAGCGTCTCTGCATTATCCATAACATATTTAGTAGCTAGGAGGTCTTTCCAAGAGCTGTTTATTGGGTAAGTGTTGACGGATAGACAGTCAAACTGGAAGAGACTGATTGGAAATGTGAGATTCACGCTAATATGTTCAGGTCTTGCTACGGGCATCCACGAAGGCTTTTTGACTTTGAGACCAATAAGTGAAGTGAAGTTGACATCGTATCCTGACCAATTGGTCGGAGCTCCTTTAGTCCCGAGTGCTCTAGGTGCCATTCGAGATGGTAAAGTCCATGAGTAGTTGTTTGGGGTTGCAACAACCAATGGGTTTTGTTGTGCATCGAGAGGGAAGTGGTCTTCTTTCTTGAGGAAATTGGAAAGAGCTTCCAGGTAAGTTGTTTGTACTCCCAAGTGGTCATCGTGGTTGATGGTCGCAACCGCTTGCGCATCTAAGGAAGAAGTATTTACGACTCTCCATGGGATTTGAATGGAAGACTCTGTCGAGTTGCTGACACCCACAATACGCAAAGAAGCCTGGCCACCAAGTGGCGATAAGCACCATAAGAGTGCGACAACAACACCTACTGTATGAATGTTGCGAAGTGAGATTACCGTCGTTGCAACGCTTGCGAGAGATCTGCTTCCAATAAGAAGCTCTAGAACCTTTAGTCGAATTAGCACTAGTATGACCCTTCTTTGTGGACGGTGAAGGCACCTCTATGTTGCAACCCTTTTCCGCTTTCCATCTAGCCACCAACCGTAAGGTATTGCCGAATATCGCTCCAAAAAGGATCGGAAATATTGTCGGTCCAAACTTTGACACCTGAAGTAACCAGGCCGCAAAGGGAGAACAGACCCATTTTTCTTCTTGCGATCCCTCAAAAGTAGCGTTCGGCGTTGTTGGGTCTGCGAAATGAGCAATCCTTTGCATTCCACATGGCAATTTATGTCCACGGGCTGACAAGAAAGCGAAAACTATTCGAATTTATCGGAGGATGCTCTTAAACAGGAAAGCGCGTCATACCTAGGAAGAAGAATGCACCTGCTACAAGAAAAGCATTTCCAATTACTTCCCAGCGTTGGCCCCATCCCAGGACACCAGCAGCCAGAGGCGCAGTGGGCCAACCTAGAGGCGTAGTTCCTCTTGCAGTGTTGGTCTCGGTGCGAGTTGACTCGGTATCTCTATCGAAGGACCCATTCTTTAAAGATTCTGGACTCGAATCAGAGGGAAAAGATGTTTGGGATATTTGCTGCAATCCCGAAGTCCCCTCTTGGTTTGGCATGCTTGGGCGGATATACTGGGATCTAATTTAACACTTAACTCCAACCTAATAGTGAGAAGAATTGCACAAGAAACTGGAAACACCAGATTTTGAAATTTCGATAATTAAACTTCAATCCACGTGCCAGTCCACAAGCAATCAACTTTTAGCATCGTTTCCAAAGTTGAGATCTGCCGTTGGTTAAGTCGTCAACGTTTGCATCTAGTGTGCTTTTTGTGTGACTACCCCTTTTTTTGAAGACATGGTGATACAAGAGGGCTGAGCACTCAAAGTGGTTGAGTTAATATTATTTACCATGAGGCTAAATGCCACAATAACCCAAATTCTTGTAAGCCAAAGTGGTGAGTTGCACCAAACATCGTAGATTTCTATTCGTGGCAAGCAGCCAAGAAATGGTGTCTGCATTGGGCTCACCGGTCAATTTTGTGCAGTTCATCTTCGACGACCATGGCCTCGATGCACGCGGATTCTCTTTTGTGGTGATTTTGGACATATACACATTTCCTGTTGGGGAAACTATTACGGTACGCCTCGTTATACCTATATACAAATAGGTCGACATCCTTCCTTCTAACTGTCCACTTCCCCAAGAGTTCGTGACTAGCTTCAATGCGATGAAGAAGATAATGTTGAAATTGACCTACGCATGTATTGGATAATGAAATGCAGATGTGGGGGGCGGTAAGCTTAATATATGATAATCAATATATAGTACCAAAGAGGCGGCCTCCCACCACGTGGTAATCCTCCGCAAGCACATGTTTGCCGCACTCTTGACTGAGGCCCCACAACTAAAGATACACAGCCTCCTTGTAGCACTATCGACTCAAAGAACACAATATTTTCTTCAGACTGTTCGTGGTATTCTTACTTTCTTGGGAAGGTAAAGGGAGGGGATAATCTAACACACAGCTTCGATTGATGCCGGGAGATTTTAACACACATAAGTGCTGCAGCAAAGTTGACCTGTTACAATATCAGAGTTAAATTTTGTTTCGACAGTTGGCGCAATATGAGATACTGTGCAAATCTTGATTCTGATTCAGGGAATGGACGTTTGAGTAGGAAAGGGGCATAAAACACGCAAGCGAGAGGACTCAAACTTCACTCGCCAGCCCTGACTTCTATATAACAACAAGAAAACCTAGATTTATAGAAGTATTTAGCAATTACGATCCCTAATGTTGCACACGAATTATCGCTCTTTGCTTGGTGCATCAGCCAAATTGGCGAAACGTTAGTAATGCCCATTGCCACACTCGCCAATAATAAGACGCTTTCATATATAGCAGGAGTCTACTGGGATCAATCATCTGGGCTTCTGCACAAACTATCTATTATGTTGAACAAGTTTTAAGTTTGTGCGAAATGGGGGCTAAAGATCGTTGAAGTGGTGATGTTGCGGTGCCGGTTTAGGCTTAGTGACATTAACAAAGCTCCCTAAAATACAGTGCTCACTTCGCTCTATTTCGCCAACGAACTCCCCTCAATAACCCTGGAATCATCACGACTATGACTCCGAAAAAGGAGTGGCAATACAGAGAAATAAATAGCATCGAGTTTTAAGTAGCTTCTTTCTTATTCACCTGTTAAGACGTCGATTCTTAGTAGTATCGCGGTACATTAGAGCTCAATGCGGTGCTACGTATTACTGTTGGACAATTGCCGACGTCCTCCCAGGCCTTACTCACCCTTCACACCTCAATTCCACTATCAACCCTCCTATCCTCAGCACCCTCAAAATCCACCCCAGCCCCATGCGCAACGCCCATACCCCTCACCATATCATAAAACCTCTTATCAACCTTCAACTCCCCTTCCGTCCCATCGCTATCAAATTTCTCATGTATAATCCGCATTCTGACAGCTTGGTAATCGCCGAATGTGGCGTTGAAGTCCATGGATTTCTCGGTATATTTTTGGGTGGTGGTGTTGAGATGGAGGAATTTGAGGGGTGCGTCTGTTTCAGGCGATGAGGATACAGGAAGAAGGGAAGGAAAGGAGGAAAGTAATATGTAGGGAGATGGGGAAACGCACCAGCATTAGCATTAACAAAATACGCCATAGAATACCGATCCATATTCCACGGCAAGCTCTGCCAACTCAACCGATGCACCGTACTCCTCAACAACCCCTTACTCCAAAGCGCCAGCCCATCTGCAATATTCACCACAACCGCGCCAGGTACCACAGGTGCTTGCACCCAGGTTTTGCCACTCGGACTCCTCACCTCCAACCCCTTCGTCTTCGCAAAAAGTAAAGTCAAAGTCCCCCAATCCGTATGCTCCCCCAACCTCGGAATATCCTTAATATTCCCCGGTGCTGAGTCAAGTTTTGGGTATTTTATCATTCGTAAAACATTGCCGGGTGCTTTGTCGGGCGAGTGTGGTAAAAGTAGCGTATCGGGATCAAGGCCCATTGACAAAGTAAAAGCAGTAAGGAGTTTCATAGTTAACGCATGGCATTTATCTCTAAAGTTCTCAACAGTCTGCCGTCGCTCAGGTGAAAAATATGAAGATAGATTTGGGTGAGACAGCGTGGTTCCGGCAATATCGCCAAAGCATTGGCCTTCTTGGATCCCAAACATGGATTCTTTGTAGTCGTAGCCGATTTGCTGCGTGTTCATGTATTTTTCCGCTTTCACTTCTTGTGGTTGAGAAAAGAAATCTTTCGACTACCGGGTTGCCAATTATTGTTAGCATAACGCTTGGAGGTGTTTTTGAACTTCACAAGGAAATTGATGCTCACCATATCAAACATCTCATCTACATCTCCCATCGGAATACCATGGCCTTTAAGAATGAGGAAACCCCATGTGCGCGCTGCGTCGAAAAGGTCTTTGGATACTCGCGCTGGGCCTTGAGCGAAGTCGCTAAAGTCAATGATGGGGAAGTCATCGCTAGTGGGGTTAATTTCTTTGATTGCCATGAAGGGTGTGAGTTTTAATGTGGGGTATAGATGAAAAGGAAATAGGAGTTCTCCGTAGTGACTTCGAAGGAAGCAATTGAGCTTGTTGGGATGAGAGAAATGGTATACGGTAAGAAGAAATCCCAGCTGAGCTGTCTGCAAAAATCTAGAACTGAGTACTCTAGGACTATAGATAAAAAGGACTTGTGCACTTTTCATGAAGTTCCAACTTGCGCTTTCATACGACTCCGGTGGGTTGGTACCAAGCCCCGGGCTCTATCATCGCATATCTAGATGATTGGAAATGCGGTTGTCTCCTATCGATAAATCGAGATGTGAACTGCGATGTCGTTGAAATTCGGCCGAGAGTGGGGTGTGGAGAACTCCAGTTCCCCACTGATACTGTCACCTCATGCACCTCCTTATCAGCGTACATATTCGTGCTAGGTAGCACGGATAGATAGTGCCTCTGATATTGTGCCTACTGATGCGGGACGCGATATGAGACCAAAGGTGGTGCTAGAAGAAAGGACTCTTTTCAAACTTGCTAAGTCTAGCACTCATCGTATAAGACTTCGGAAATGACGTGGAAATGAAAATAGACAAATACATGGTAGAAGCGAATAGGATTTGAGCAGAGAGAACATTATGGAAGCTATCATGGAGGAATGAGAAAGTATCGAGGATTATCACGAGCTAAGGGGTGGGAGTACAAAGCGCCGCCATGAAGATTGAATGGCAACACTCGTGTATTTATGTATTTGTGTAATAGATGGTCCACAACATGATAATAAATTCTCCAACAATCCCCAGCTGGCCATCTGCAATTATGGAAGATCGCTTAGAAGGACCCTTCCTTGACATCGTATCTGACGTCCTTCTCTGTCTCTCTCGCCTCCATACTTCCACCCCCAGCACTTGCTTGTCCTTCCAATACATCTTCATCAGACCAAATGCAGTGATCTAGTAGGGTTTCTTTGGCGGGTAAAGCCCAGCTCAAAGCAATGTAGACCACGAAAGCACTTGCAAATCCGTACAAGAAATTCATGTTGTATATGTAAATAGCTCCACCAATATTGATCTTAGGATTGACAGCATAAACCAGACCTGGAATGTTTGGTCCCGCACTAACGAGTATTGCGACGATTGCTCTCCAATTGAAGCCACCATGATATTTGTAGCGCGCATCTGGCCTGTAGAGGGATGGAATGTCGATGTTGCGCTTCTTTACGATCCAGAAATCTGCAGCGAGCAGCGCACAACACGGCGAGAGGAAGACGGTAAGTGCCGACATGAAGTCCAGGAACGACAAGGCTGAATAAACCACTTTCCATGGTACCATAGCCCAGGCTCCTATCAAAGTTGTCAATATGGCTCCTCTTCGCAGATTTATGTATTTCGGGCACAAGGAGGACATGTCGTTGGATGCAGAAACAATGTTGGCAGAGACATTGACGCCGATTTGTGCCACGGCCTAGTTGGTGTTAGCATTTATACTCGCAACGCTTAAAATGCAACGTACCCACGAAAAACCAACAAAGAATGCCGCTGCACGTCCACCTTGACTTGTCCATTCTGCTGCAAGGTCAAGTGGCGACCAGATATATTTGCCATATATGACCTTGGCGCAAGAAGTGCAAACCATGCCGAAGATTGCAACAGTGGTTGACAACATTGGCACAAAGACTGCTTGCCAGTATGTTCCTTTTGATGTCTTGAGATATCTTGTGAAATCGGGAATGTTCGTTGCCATTGTTGACCTGGAAATGACCTGTTAGCACATCATGGAAAGCAGTTAAGAGGGAAGCGCGTACCAGCCACCCGCCATGCTCATCATATAAGTCATAATTAGCCATGATCGTGTTGAACCGGTAATCTTGGTCTCTTGTGCCCAAAGGTCTCCTTTCCCCTTCGCCATTGTCAACATTGCGGCAAGGGTTCCAATGCATGTCGCAAGAACAACGACGACTTTCATCTTGAAGAACCATTTCATCTTGTGTGGTGCGATGAGGCAAAATGGGAATTGGATGGCCCAAAAGAGGAAGTGGGATACAAGTCCTGCTACAATCAGCATCTTCACTTATCGCTGCTCGCTGGGAAGGCTTTACCTTGAGTTGTGATTCCGGCAGATGCGGGAAGATGGTTTGGAATGTTGAGATAGCTTGGCCAGATTGCCCGAATCATCTGTGTCATAGCAGTGCTACCGCTATATGTCTGAATGCTGTGCCAGAATAAAGCTGTCGCCAGACGTACGCAGACAGCAAATCTTGCAAACACATATCCAAAAGATGACCTTGCCGCGATGGGAAATGGAACGTGCAGCTTTGCTCCAATTGCACCATTGAAGACCATAGGAATCGTGATGATGACAATGCCCATGATTAGGGTAATCAAAGCTTCGCGCCAAGTGAGACCAGCTTCAATTACCGACGAACCGCCCTCCCATGATTGTGCTGTGAGCTGGAAGCAGAATTAGCGGGGACTCATGGGGAGGAAACTGTCAAACTCACGATATCACTGAACCAGTAGAAAAGCATGGTCCAAGAAGACCACGTTCGTCGTTCCATTGGAGTAACATCCATATCTTTGTTTGTCCATGTTCCTGGCGGGGAGAAAGATGTCGTTTCCTTGGGCAAGACCCAACCAGAGACTTTGGTCTTTCTCTTCGCATCTTGTTTGGCGGCACTGGCACGTTCTCGTAGGGAATTCATGATGATTGTGAAGTATCAGCAGTTTGCTTCAAGAACTCTCACATGCTTCACTCGATCACAAGGATATGAGAGAGCTTTAAGACAAGGCCAGCCATCTTTGCTGCTTGGAGTTGGAGATAACATATTCAAAGGACTAGGCCTCATTGCAACGAGAGGCGGATGTGTGTTGCGATGGGAAAGATTGAGATAAGAGACTAGAGACGCGAGGTTGAACGCAGCTTGAGGTTAGTCGACTCGGCCGAGATGAGGTTTGCTTTGACGTCTGCAGGGACCGGGGTTTCCAAGTCCTTGAGTCTAAGGCAGCAACTTTGTTCAGTCTCAGACGCATTCCACTCCCATTGAGAAAAGGGGGATTCACAAATGAAGGTATAAAGTTTCCCACCGGAACCTTATGGTACATCAGGATAGGGGAGAGAAAAAGTTGCTTCTGTGGGACGAGGTTTAGCGCACGTGACTAACGCGTGACCTGACCTGAGACCTCATCTGGAGGACCATCGCGCCAAGAAGGGCGCTCACATATATTGAGTCTCTCTCAATGGCATCTATGGATCAAGGATGCCCAAAGACAGACCCGAAACCTTAGACATCGACTAAAGATCTCTGTTATGGTGCCTCCGTCCAACATCGTGGAACCTGCAGTCTCGGCTATGGACAGCTGCACGTGATGTTGTTTTGGCTCATCTCATTTCACAGCCCCTTTTTCAATTGACCTTTGACCTTCGCGTATTCTCAGGCTGAGCCGGGCGCAGTTGGGTTTCGGTGAGCTTGTTCCAGATAGCCCGTTTCTCGCCGGAACATTCACTTGAAGTTTGGATATGACGGTCTGAGTCATTGACCGGCTTCCTGGTTCTCGGGCACGGCTGAGAATTGGTGTTTCTGGTATTAAAGGAAGGTGCATCTCCAATGTTCTTCCTCTGGCAGCCATCTTTGGTCCACCCATCCAACACCACCAGCCTCATTCTCCATTTTACGACAATCAGTTGCATCGCGTTATTCTGTTTTCCGACCGGTATTTCTGGAGCCACATATTCCAGAAATAATCCACCACATTCGTTCTTGACCCGATTCGCTTTCTGAGTTGCACCCCCTCCCACATATACGTTTTCGCACCTCAACCCATTATCACCATGAGTACCATCAGCGCAGCATCAGAGCTGAGCAAGCTGTCGGCCAGCAGGCCTTCTGCACTCCGACATCGCCTCCTACAAGACCTTGCGGAACTTCAATCTCAGCCGTATCCCAATGTCAAGGTGCACGTGCGAGATGAGGACTATTCGGAGGCATGTCTTATGCTCGATGTCGAAGGATATGCTCCAATGCATCTTACAGTCGAGTTTCCAGCAAGATACCCGTTGGAGCCACCGAAGATCAAGATGAATTCGGACGTCGTCCATCCCAATATCTTCGGCTCTTACATCTGCGCCTCCATCCTCAATACGACAGAGGGCTACACTCCCGCATATACCCTCAAAGGTATCGCCATTCAACTCCTTAGCTTCTTCGGCAGTGACCGTATCGAACAAGTGGGAGGCGGTAGCAGTATCGGTCTTCAGGATTACAAGAAACTACAGCGTGAGATGCGTGATATGTTCCGATGTGAAGAGTGTGGGTTCGGTCGATTCGAACAAAGACATACGCCGACAGCGGCTCTTTCCGACTTCATCAAGGACCCTCGCGCACGAGCACAGTTTATGATGGAAGATGCCGTTCTGGTTCGCGATGGCGAGGACGCTGCTATGGACACCAGCGAAGACGCCACAGAGTCTCCTAACGATAAGAAGGCTCTTGGCCCAATCCAGAAGGCTAGTCTTCCTGATGAGATTCTCCTCCTGATCTGTGAAGAGCTGGAAACGGAGGATCTCATGCGATTTGCCCAGGGTTGGCAGCGAATTGGTTCTGTCATGACCAAGTTCGACATCATCCGCACTCGAGAATTGCAGTGTTTCTGCTTCAAGAAAGACTACATGATGGCCAAACTTGGTGTGGGAGTCACATTATCATCCAACATGAGAGTGGGATTCTTCGAATCGGAGTTTGATCTCCTGTCACTGGAGGGCTTCAAGACATATGGAATCAACCGCTCGGTGCAAGGAGTAAATTTCGAGCACTGGCTACCACTTCCAATCTCACATGGCCACTGGAGAAGCGTCAAACAAGATGCCTTTCAGTCATTGACCAGATTGGCAACGGAGGCAAGACTGGCGAGCGTGGCGCCGATTAACGTCATTTACCATTTCATGAACGATGTGGTTGTGAAGCTCAACAAGAAGACGGAAGAAGCCACCTCCCGATCACCCTTTTACCCATTTCAGGAAAATGCGAAGAGTACGCTCACACACGCGTCTGAAAAGGCCATTGAGTCGTACTTCCACCTCTTCCACCTCCTCCTCTGTATGGCTACTGAGCAGCCCTCAATTGTTCAATCCGCCAATACCAAGATTGCCAGATTCATGGGTGGTGAAACATCCAAGGAAGTCTGTCCGAATCTAGGCCACTTACTGGTCGCTACTCTGATCAGCGATTACGATTTGTCGCCAGCTGTCATCAGAGCAATCATCAAGGAGACGATAATCCGCAACTCCGTGTGGGTGCTTGACAAGAAAGGTGCAAACATGCCTGAACTTGCGTACATGGAAAAGTCGGAGGTCTCGCAATATCGTCTGATGAAGACATTTGAGGCTGGCAAGACATCTTACCGTCTTCTGATGTTCCTCAATCTATTCCGCAAGACAGCAGTTGGCAATCCCCGGAAGCCGCTGAACCAGCTCTGCGAAGAAGCCTTCGCCAGACACGGTGCCCCTCCTCGAGGCTCAGCGAAGCATCTGGCCGACTCAATCAAGCGAATCCATGCCATCACGACCTTCTCCGAGTTCTTGTCCTGCATGGGACTTGAGAAACCTTCGGCAGCATGGTTCACCAGCTTCCTTCGGACATGCATGGAAGAAAGCACCAAGGTTGGCTATTCACAGATGCCAATTAATCAGGCCCAGGCTTTGTACTTACGTCTAAAGAAAGAGCCTGCCGTTGCGGCGGATCCAAACCTGTATCCAATGTCTGTCAATATCGAGTCTCGCAGCTTCTTTCCCGGAAAAGGCTACGGTACCCCGCGAGGTGGCCGTGGTGGCGGAAGAGGTCGCGGGAGGTAGGAGAGATCGAATATCGCGCTGGTGTCATTAAGTTGATCTACTGGTGATGATATGCATGGCGATATGGGAAGAACGGGATGCAGGGACAGGCACCTCAGTTTGCTCTAGCTGGGAGCTTCTCACGTCGTCCGAACTACTTGGCAGTAACGTCTCGGATTGGATTAGGAAGGGAAATTAATTCATTGGCGATGTAGAATAGAATCACATAGGCCACAAGAAAATAAAAAAGCCTGAGAATAATTCTTGATTTTCTATATATCTCGTGATGTTACCCGAACTTGTTGAATTCTTCAGCGATGTTTCACGTAGTTGCAGCACCCGAGACACTGTATTCCTCCCCCACAATTTCTCTTCCCTTTTCTAGCACAACACCGACAAACGACAGTCTAGCTCTTATCACTAAATCCGCGAATCTCTGTGAGCTCGTCTTATTACTTCCACAACAACTTCAACATGGCAATTATAAATTTACTTTCCGAAGAGAATGGCACATGCCCACCTTCCTATTTGTATGGCTCGATCTGCAGCGCAACCCCACCAGTCGGATCATCTGCCACCATGCTCACCGTCAGCCCCTCCAGCGAGGCTGTGAACCTCGATGTCCATTGCCGCTCGCAATGGCATGAATCTGGGAAAACTCTTCTGACTTCGAGTCGGCCTCTGAGGTCTGAATATTGCATTTCTGTGCTTCACAGCTACGTACCTCCATGGCTTCACGATGGACCCAATCTCCGTCATATCCCTAGCTAGCAACATAATCCAATTCGTCGACTTCAGCTGCAAACTCGTTTCCCACTCCCGACAACTCTACAAATCTCTCGACGGCACCCTCTCCGACAAAGTCCTCGTCGAAGTCCTGACTCTCGATCTCTCGTCCCTGGCTACAAATCTGCAAGACTCGCTTTGGGAGAATCAGCCCATAGATGCGAAGGGGGCTACGAGGGAGGAGTACTCTGAGGATGACCGAGCGCTGGATGATTTGTGCCGGAGATGCTGTGAGATTGCGGGGAAGTTGATGGGGAGGTTGGAGAGGTTGAAGGTTAAGGGAAATGGATCGCATCGGAATTGGGAGAGCTTTAGGAAGGCGTTGAGGGCGAGTTGGAGTCAGGAGGGGATCAAAGAGTTACAGGCGCAACTGAATGATGTGCGGAGTGAGATTGAGTTTCGAGTTCTGTTGTCATACAGGTAGGAATCGTTCAAATGGCAATGACATATCTTGACATGTTATGCTAATTTGACTGATAGAGGATCCCTCAAGATGATTGCCACGCAGCAAGCCCAAACCTCCCACCAACTGTCGCAATCTACCCAATCGATCATTTTGACCTTCCTAAGTGTCCGAGACGAGTTCGCAAACGAATTACAGAGACAAGCAGAGAAATTGGCAGAGCTTCAAGGATATAAAGAACGGCCAGGCGCAGAAAAACATGGCACCCTCCAGACGCTACGACACCAAGACGATGACTTTGGGGAAGAGGTTCGCAAAGCGCATGAAGCGTCTGCAGCCGAAGTCCTAGTCGAGCACGAAATGATGCAACTTATGATTGAGAACGGCATACTTGGTACCTTGGATTTCCCAAGCAGTCGAGATAGACACGAGGATGTCGAAATAGCCCATCACCAAACGTTTGAATGGATATACAGAGACTCGCAGAAAGGAGACAAAAGTTGGAGTAATTTTGCACAATGGTTACGGCAAGACGACGGATTCTACTGGATCAATGGCAAGGCAGGTTCTGGAAAATCTACGTTAATGAAATATATATATGGGCATCTGAAGACGAGACAAGAGCTACGGCAGTGGGCAGGTCCATCTGCATTCGACATTTCTGGATTTTTCTTTTGGAATAGCGGCCTGGAAGAGCAACGTTCACAGAGAGGACTATTGCGTACTCTACTCTTCGAGACGCTTCAAACACATCGGGAGCTCATCCCGAAGGTCCTGCCACATCCATGGGACACGTGGTCGGCAAGAGTGAAAACTGCGATCAAACTGGGCACTGCACCTGCAAAAGCATCATTACTCACGCATGAGGCAATACCATGGACTCTGTCACAACTAAAGCGCGCGTTTCGATCATTAATTCGAGAATGTCAGAATCGCAATATTAAGCTTTGCTTCTTTATTGATGGCCTTGACGAATACGATGGAGACCATGATGAAATCGTCGAGTACTTTCTGGGCTTCGCCTGCGAACCAGGGATCAAAATGTGCTTGTCTAGCAGACCACTTGTAGTGTTCGAAGAAGCATTTACCGAATTTCCTGGGCTGAAGCTGCAAAACTTAACACATTGTGACATCCAATCATACGTTGAAAACAAACTTGGAAATCATCGACACATGGCTAGGCTATCATTAAAAAATCCAGAAGAAGCAAGGCGGTTAAGGACAGAAATTGTCTTAAAAGCTAATGGCGTATTTCTCTGGGTCAAACTTGTGGTCAAATCTCTCCTCCAAGGTCTTCGGGATCAGAATCGAATCACGGATTTGCAGAGAAGGTTACGACATTTGCCTGCAGATCTTGAGGCATTATACGAGCACATGCTTCTCAAGACTGATCCTTTTTACCTCGAGCAAGCGTCGCAGATATTCCAGATTGTACTTGTTGCCCAGAAGGAGTCGACTAGCTGTCAAATAACTCTTCTGCAGCTGTCATGGGCAGAAGACGAGGACGAGACGCTTGCTATTAATGCTTCCCTACGAGCTTTGACGACAGAGGAAATTACTAGTCGTTGCAAGTTGATGGACAGCAGACTAAAAAGTGTGTGTTCTGGTCTACTCGAGTCCTACGAATCCAGATATGCCAATACAGCTCCTGATGCTCGCGTGGTGTTTTTGCATCGGACGGTGTCGGACTTCTTCAAGAAGCCGTCGATATGGGACACAATTATCAAGCACACACACGGAACCGACTTTTGCCCACATCTCTCATTGTTTCATTCTTCTATTCTCCAATTGAAGGGGCAGAGGACCGATGCAGCCAACCCGCTGGATATGTCAATCGTTCGAGATGCTCTGAAATTCGCCAAGAGGGTTGATGATATGGGCATTGCTATAACGAGCTTACTTGACCAGCTTGATGCAGCTGCAACATATCAATGGAGAATGTCTAAAGGTAATGCAACCAGTGGTAGAATTGAGAGGAAGACAGGTTCTAGTCGAAGGGTTCTAAACAGGACGGTCCTACCAAAACTTTCCAGAAGTCCATCTGGTCGGACTATTGATTCCGATAGTGATTCTGACGATTACTATGATTGTCGCTCAGACGATGACTCCAGACCCAAAGAAGCAACATCTGCATCTGAAATTCCCAGGACCCCAGCACTCCCAGTCGCAGGTGGCTTGTCTCTCGGACTTCGTCAACCGGAATACTTAAGCACCAGCTTCCCCATCGCTTCATTCCAGAATGCGTTGACGGACAATGCACAAGCCACGCGTGGCGGTGGCTTGAAGCATTGGACGTACGGCATCGAACTCGAACATGTCAAAGCTTACAATCAATACATGCCCTTTTACGACCTTGCTAAGGCGTTGGACCTCAAGCAATACATCGCGAGTAAGGACGTTAGTGGCTTGGTCGTTGATCACGACGTAAATCACCATATGCTTATGCACGCCATTACCTGTTATACTCGAAACAAGGAAGGCCAGTCGAAGGTCCCTGATCCTGCTATCGTCAAGAGGGCGCTCGAAGCAGGCGCCGATCCAAACTTTTCGTTCTATGGAGACTCCGCTTGGGAAGAGGCCTTGGCGGGGACATTGGTGCATCTCTCCAATAGAGAGTTCGATGAAGCACTTTCTGATACTCGAAGTCCCAAATACCATGAGTGGGTGATCGATGCAAAGACTTGGGCGGAAATAATGGAGACCTTTCTCAAGCACGGTGCCACGCCCTCGACGAGCAGCAAGCAACATTGGGGTGGGCCTCGACGAAAGCCTCTCCAAATCGTCCAGAGATTTCCTGTTGAGCTTCAGCCACAAGCTGAAAAGCTTACTGCGATACTTAGCAAACTGTCGAATAAGTCGGTACCGAACGGTGCTGAGCTTTTGGAACATGAGGAGAAGCATGTCCATTTTGATGATGGTGGTGTCTCATCTAGAGACGAGAAACGACAGAGTTTGGGGACTGTCACTATGACGTACCAGTGGGTTGTGTCTTGGTTTGCTGTTGGTGGTGGTAAGTAGATGAGTGGCGAGGTAGGTCTAGTGTTCTTTTGCATATACTTCTTGGGTGTAAGTCTCGGTTTCTAGTATATACTTAGAGTTGTAGATATTTTTGTTTTGCATATATATTGCTGCAGATATATCGGCGACCCCTTGGCGCATTAGATACTCAATTGTTTTGGAGTTGGGCCATAGGCTATATTGTGTCGGCGCCACATTTTACGATTTACGGTTTACGAGCGACGGTACATCATACTATACGGTTTAATAGTCACAAATATCAACTTCTGAGAAGATTTCATGATTCAATGGGGGCGGGATCATCAAGTCTATTTAACGAAGCTTTCCATGTGCTAAGTTCACCATTCACGTTCGCACTCCCTCGACAGCCATTTCCGTGCATGGTCTCGAACTTTCAATGCTTGCGACAAGAGTGGAAGTCTAGATTGCACTTGCTCCTCTCTTTTAACGTCTTGCTTCCCTGCCCCTTGTTTCAATTGCCAATAAAGCAATTTCCTCTCCCTGGGGTATCAACTTCCGTCACTCGAAACTCCTTCCCCAGATGAAACGTCAAATTCTACAACAGCACAGTTCCAAATCGGCGGGCAAATTTGCCGAATACCTCCTATATATTCTTCTTGTCTCCGGGGCGGGTCTCACTATTAAAGCCAGGGCTTGCATTAAAGAGAGAATTCCGCAGAAATTTGAGAGCGGCAGCTTCATTTGGATACATAGATGAGGAAGTTCATCGTGAAAGTGGTGGTTGAGGAGAGGTCGGTGGGGAAGGAGAGGGGAGGGGAGGATTTATACTTTGAGTTTTGGGGGGAAGTTGGGAATGGTGTGTTGTTTTGTAGTCAGTGAGCGTTTATTGAATTCCTGTTGATTTTCTGGGTCGCTAATCACCTTTTCATCACATTCTTGTTACATGGTCTATACAAAAGGCCTTCCTTTGACTTGACTTTTCTTGCAGTATTGCGCTGCAGTATGAATAAACTCGGTTCGATGTGTGGGGTGACGGTCTGATAGGTCTGCGCTTTTGCGGGAAGGATATTTGGTGGGGGGGGGGTAAACGTGGTCAATTTTGTATGATACGTCGACTACTTTTCTCGTGCGACTTGCCGATTTCTTGATCACCTGAAATATCTTTAACAGCAAATACCGAGGCCTCGACAGCTGCTTTTCGTATATTCGACAGCATAATCACGCCGTAATTAGCAACGATGATCAGTATCTTCGAGGTGGCACTATGTGTTTTACCTTTCTAGCAGTCTTTTCACTGTCATCTTTGCACAAACTCGAGGTTCAAAAATTGATGACTGCGTGTAATTGAAATTGTGGGGAGCCGCAGCGTGCGTAGGCTTTCCACGTGGTGGGAGGCCGTCTTCAATGTTGTTTATATTGATTGTTGTCTATTAAGCTTACCGCCCCACGTTCTTGAATATCTTCATCTGCTATCTCGCTCCTTTTCGCAATCGTCACAATTGATAAGAGTTGATGGACTATTGATGCGTGGAGAAAGTTCATATCCATGATCTTTA
This sequence comes from Halenospora varia, assembly GCA_020726485.1. Classification (NCBI taxonomy): domain Eukaryota; kingdom Fungi; phylum Ascomycota; class Leotiomycetes; order Helotiales; family Solenopeziaceae; genus Halenospora; species Halenospora varia. The sequence goes on along the minus strand of JAHEWH010000033.1, from coordinate 254,609 downwards.
CCAAGAACGTAGCGGGGCTCTTGAGAAAGCACAAGGAATATTCTTGCAATTGTTTTCTTGGAAGATTCAGATGGAACTGGATCAAATGATTGCGATGGGGGAAATTTGTGCAACCAAAGCTGCAATACTTAGTCTCGAGAAATAAACTTCTGCATTTAACCCTTTTTTCTTGCGAGCTGGATGCTATTGGGGGACGAACTATGGTGTCTTGTCGTAGGTACTATGAACTCAACGGCTATAAGTGCTCAGCCCCCTTGTGCTACCACGATCAAGTAAAGGGATGGGCAACACAAATGAAGCACGCTTTGTAGCCTTACGTATTGGTGCTTGCCAATTCTTATATGGTCAAGCGTTGTGATGATTTCTCCTAGGGGATTTGAATTCCATCCAATTGTAATTGTCCGTCGCCAAAGGTCTTTCCATGCAAATACCCAAGTGCTTACAACCTTCCCTATTTCAGAATCCGACGAGGAGGAAAGTATACGCGAGGGAGATGTCCAACTAAGCCGAAATTTTAGAGGCCCAACAGACTTTCCAAACAACACTTGTCACAAAACCGAGCTCAGAAACATTAAAGAATGAATCAATAGATAAAGACGCGAAGTCTACTAAGGTAGATCGAGAGAACGAGAGAAGTGCCCCGCCTCTAGGATGGCCTACTACTCCGGTGGTTACTAGTGATATAGGCCTGTGTTAATAATAGGAAGTTATTAGAAATACACTTCTTATGACGGGCGCTTTCTTCTTTCTTAATATACTAAAACTCTAGGTTACTAATTTATATCTTACTAATTTTATACAGTATCTGCCTTTCTTTTAGCTCACGGACATAAGCTGTTATACGGTATATAACAGGTAGCTTATCTTAGAGATCTTAGTCTATTGAATAATACTATTAAAAGGAGAGAGTAAGAAGTATAAGTCTACTTGTTACTCATAGCTTAGTTACTTTAGATCTCTATATATAGCCTTATTATATTCTTAATTCATGTTAAAGTAATATTTACTAATACTTTATACTTAATAACTAAATAAAAAGATAAAAAACGTATTAATTATAAGGTTCACACTTGATATAGGCTACACCTATATCACACTATATATTCTATCCTAGTAGAGGAGTTATGATTCTCTTTTTCTAGGCTTAGTTCTCTCTCTTTTAGCCATTAGTTTATTGATATAATACTATAATAACTTCTCTAGCAAAAAGCCTATGACTTATTAGTGAGTTATGTGATATTAATTGCCTAGGTGATAGTAAGCTTTAGCTAGAGGTGATATTCTAATCGCTATAGCACTACCTAGTTCGCAATCGTAACAAATGGCAACGAATTTAATATAAATTAATAGTAGGATATAATAATAACCTTTCTAGCTCTTTAAGCAAATGATTAATCGATTGGTTTTACGGATTAAAAAAACGGCTCATTCCAATTCATAAGGTTCTGAGACGACACGAGACACTTCAAACTCCCGGAGCTCAAAGGCAAGATCTATTCGAGTATCTAGAGCTAAGGAAAGAAGAGAAGAAGCTCTGGGAGACAAATCAAGCTCCGCTACAACGGCTGAGGTGATACGTTTGCATGTGCATGTCCACCCAAAACCAATCACAGAAGACTAACGGTGCACAAACCCTTTTGGTAACGCTAATAGCGCAGTAAGCTGTACAAAATGAACGATATCGCTGATGGTGGTGTTCTGAGTTTGTTTCGGGAAGACGTCGCGGGCGTTCTCTGTGTTCGGGTCGAGAATTTGGTCTTCAAAATCCGTCTCCCCAGCCCCTTTCCGCAAAAGACCACTGCCCATTTTTCCGAAGTGGTTGGCATCTTGTTCAAAGCTGAGCTCACCATAGTATGCCCGACTGTAGCTATCCTTTAACCAGGGGAACTCCTCCTCTAGGAAGAGTCCGATAGCCCCTGGATAGCGCGCGCCAGGGCGATCTAGGAACAGCCACCACTGCTCCCCAAGCAGGCGCCAGGTCACGTGGATTACGCCGCTGCCCCTATTCGCCAAATACTATCTATCACGTCAAGGCTTGCCAGTTGCAAAGTTCTGGGTCATCGGGTTTCGCGCGTTTGGTTTGGCGTTTTGGACGAAAGCGCCACACGTAGTTAAATCGGCCCCCTTTCGGCGGAACTTCTTGTGCCTTACTGTTGTTGGAGTTGGAAGTAGAAGAAATTGGGTCTCCTAAAGAACTTAAGCTAGCAGAGAATATCTTTGGATACAGATAAAGGAGTGCGCCCGCGAATAGTACAGTAGCCAGCATGGTGAGGGCTGGTGAGTCAATAGTAACTGTTCTTGGGGAAACGCCGAGCCTTGGCTTACCTGATACTTTTGCTACCCACCTGGCCGGGAGCCTCGCTTCCAATTCTAGGATTGGGATAGCTAATAGTTGTTCGCAGAACGACAGAGGAGCCTGTCTTGTCAGAATCTATAAAAATCATGGATCATTGGAGCACACGTACAAAAAGAATGGTGATCAATGTGAAGACGAATAGAGCTTTCGACTGTCTAGAGTTCTCCAGTGCTTCATCAATGGTGGCTTCCCTTTGCCGTATATCGAGTAGGGTGATAAGCTGGTCAAATGGGCTGTTAAGCAACTGGTGATCAGGATGATTACCCTTAGCGACTTACCGAGCTCCGCACTCTGTTCGCATCCTCTTCGAGACGCTTGAAATGCTTTAGGGGCTGATGAAGATGGTCCGTACCCTGGACAACATTGGCGCCTCTGCTAGTAGTTCCCTGATGTCTCCAGCGCAAGACCTTCTTCATGACAAGCTCTTGATCGTGCAAAACTCTCTTGATCATGCCGATCTCGTCGAGAATGTCGTCGATCTCCTCCAGCACGCGAATTTCTTGACGAATTTGCGACTTGATAGTCTTGAATGAGTAGCCGATTGACTTCTCGAATTCTGCGTAGCAATGCGTGACTCTCTCGGCCTGGGATACCTGGCTTAGCAACATCATGGACGGGGACCTGACTTGCCGGCGATGTGGTAAGATACTCACCACAGATGTGATTGAGGTCGCAAAAACATTGATACATGTCATCCCTTGCCCTTTGCCGACAAAGAATTGATCTTCGATATAGTTGATGCAGACTTCGATGATGTCTTTGACGGCATCTTCGATTTTATCAGCACTTGGAAGATCTGACTGAATCTTATTAAGAACACTCCGAAAGTGCTGTCGATCCCATCGTTCTGGGAATGCGGTGATGATTGTCCCTCGAATGTGGTTAGCGTAACAGCTGGAAAGTGGTCTTGGTTAGGTCTTAGGAATCATACTGTTGTCAATCTTCCACAGCCAAAGCTGTGGAACCAGCAGCATTTGGCAACGGATGGACTCGGTCTCCGTGCCGAGATCTCCAGAAGCAACTTGTGGCCATGGCCTTTCAGCAACATCTAACCAATTCTGTAGCGATGCCCTTCTCCCTGGAAGTTCTGGTTGCACCGTCTCCTTCTTTCGGCCCGTTGTGGTGGGCGGCGGCGCCGAACCCCGTCTGCACCTTTCAGGCCCTGCCGCCGCCATGCGGGAATCACTGTCCTGTAACCTCTTGAGATAGCGTGTAAGTACCTGTCCGGCATTGCGGCGGTCCAGATCATCCTCCTGAAGCTCATAGCCTGATTCATCAAGGCTAAGGGGAAAGTGTAGACCAAGATGGCCATAGCAGTCCCTCAACTTAGCCATCATTTGAATATGAGTTGACTCGTATTTCAAGGTTGCCTTCTTTGAGTCTTTGCTGGGTTTGGTATGGACAACTGACGCCTTGTGGCGCTCTTCCAATTGCTTTCGCTTATCGGCGCAATAGTCAACATCAATCATGGGTAGCTATCAGATTAGTGACTGCGTAAGACGATCTCTTGGCCAACTTACAACCAATGATGCCACCTCTGAGGCGTGTTGTCTCGAGCTAGCGTCGGTCTCGTCCCGCAAGTAAGTCGAACGCTACAATGAAGTCATGGTTAACATGCTCGTGTGCGCACAATTGGTAAACGTGGACGACTTACTATGAATCCGGGCTGTCTGAAACGGCGCTCTTGCCCAGTCTCATTGAAAGTCTTGTGAATGAATTGCTTGATTTTGTGACAGTCCTCTTCAGTTTTCTTCTCCCAGACGACCTCACTTTCAGCTTCATCAAGCGGTTTGCCGTCAATGCTGCAGATTGCCTCGACGAGTTGCTGCTTAAATATCAGATTTCCATCCAACAATAATACAATAGTGGTCTCACTTCAACCCAGAATTTCTAGCCGCATGTTAGTCTCACCCGTAGCATGGAAACATTAAGATGACATACATTCGTTGCGGGGAGGTGAAACCACCGAAGATCTCCAGTGAATTCTTCAACGTGCTTTGAAAGCGCATCGCCATATAACATATCGAGCACAGAAACCCGACGGTTTTGGTAGGCAGGACCTTGAGGACCAAAGTACCGTACCGAGCCAGTGAAATATTCACATACCTCCTTGAGGCCAGCTGGTGGTTCTGAAGGCCGAGTCTGCCGGGTCAAGGTCCGGGGTCCCTTTGTTGGCTTTTTGAAGACTCTGGGCTTGTCAAACAAACGAACCATGCGATTGGAACCCAGGAATAGCGCCGTGAACTCTGGAGTCACGCCTTTTGAATCTACCGCTGTTGGATCTGCTCCAAATGTAAGGAGTTGATCGACTAAAGAGAAATCTCTATGGGCAACGGCTCCATGGAGAGGGGTCCTGCCCTCGTTGTCTTTGGCATTGGCATCTGCTCCAAATTCAAGGAGATTCTCGGCCACAGAGGTGTCGTCATCGTGAAGGTGATGGAGAGGGATCACGCCGTCGTTGTCTTTGGCATTGGGGTCTGCTCTTCCCTCAAGGAGCATTGAAATGATCTTCTTCCAGGTTTTGCCACGCGAGTGTCGTGATGCGAGAACTGCAAGGTGCAAGGGTGTTCTAGAAAATGGAGCCCTGGCGTTAGCATCTGCGCCACAACGGATAAGTTGCTCCACATTATCTGCTGCCAGTCTTTGCACTGCGTAATGTAGTGGCATAAATTGGTCTGAATCCTTCATATTAACATTGCCTCCATGTTGGATCATTTTGGATATAATCAGGGGTGCAACTGGACTGTCCGAATCGGCCGCCACGACATGCAGGGCAGTCTTGCCGGTGCTGTTCTGTGCGTTCGGGTCTGCTCCAGCTTCGAGCAGTTGCTGGGTAATTTCTAGTACAGGACCACTCTCTCCATGCAATGCGTCAAACAATGGTGTTAAGCCGACAGAGTCCTTCGTGTTTGGATCCGTTGCAGCATTGAGGAGCATTTGAACAAAATTTGTTCGGCCTGCCCGGGCAGCTATGTGCAGAAGACTTCGTCCGTTCAGCGCTTCGCGTTGTTCCTGGTTGCCAATGCTTGCGCAGCTCTGAAGATTTCGTCGGAAACTCTCTTCATTTCCCTGCTCTATATCCTGTTCCATTTTGCGAAGAAGATCTTCGAGCCCGGTTCGCGGATACGTTTTTCTTTGGACGACTGGTCGGTTTCTTACTCTGTCATTTCTTGGTTCATCCATTTTCACCAAACAAGTTGCCGCAAGAGGGCCAGGGAGGCGAGATCGATATGCTTTCAGAATCGGAGAAGAATGCTTGGAAACTGGGCTGCGCAAGATTATAAGACAATAAGCCAGCGAAAATAGAATTGAAACTGCGTCCCGTTTGGCCTAGTTGGCTGGACTAAAGCCCGCAATGTCAAGAGTGATGATGGAGTTGTACACTGATTCAAATATTTGGGTGCGGGGAGGGATGATCATGTGTAATTGTCCCATGTCCCCAAAAGGAGAATTGGGAAAGGAGGGTCAGATCAGGACAAGCACCGGAAGTTCCCAGCGGCTGTAGTCTTTCTTACACACCATCCGCAATCGGTCAAATCACCAGCTTACTAGTAAAACTCCTGTGGGCCTCCTTTGTCTAGACCATCACATTTTCCAATTGACATGGATTGTATTCTTGTGCCACAAGGCTTATATGCGAACGCTATCACTAGGCAGTGGTGGTGCACCGGCATGAATGGCGGACCACCAGTGCTAGGTGATTGGTAAGGAACTTGCCATACCCACCATAGTTCCTTGTGCTAAATTCATTCTTGATCGTGTTATTGGTGGGACTCTATGGCCACTAGCGGGAAGTTCCATTCCTCTCAGGTCTCCCGTTTTTATGATCACACCACGAAGAGTCCTAGAGCCAAAAAACATACGAAGCATACCCTAGCCTTCCTCGTTTCTACCCCCCCCCCCCCCGGGCCGGGGGGGGGACACTTGTTTTTTCGCCACTTTTTACTAACAATAACACCACCATAATATTTCCTGATTGAGAAGCATGCTATATGGCAGAATTAGCTCCCTTTGCCTTGCACTTCTTGTACTTGATGCTTTTATCATCTTTTCATGAAATTATGATGTCGTCGTTGCCGCACATTCGAACAGACTCGCACGGCTACGCAGTGCCCTATGCCTCACTAACACCACCCTCACATCAGGAGGACGATTTTAGTTAGGACGAATTTATTATATAAGAGGAATTGGAATCGCCTCCTCTACTCTCTCCTAAATCGCCCTCCTTACCCCACACGCCTCAGCAGCTATAGGGGGAGCTAATTGATGACGTAGATAAAGCTAACGATGCTATAGCCTCCTCTATAGCCTCCTGGAATTCTTAGAATGGACCTAGGCCTTATAATCTTAGTCCTCACCCTCCTGCGCCCGCTCGAGCCCGTAGGCCTCGCCGAGAGCATAGGCACAACCTCGAAACCGACCAAGGTACTCGAATTATGATTTAGGCAGGCCTCTTATTCGACACACCTCACTCGATTATACGCGAGAGGCTCCAAGGTTTAGAGTAGCAGATTTGATATGCCGAAACACAACGTCCGACACCACAAAAACAGCATAGGAGACTTGGGAAGGTAAAGCTTCAAACTCCTCAAAGAAGGAAGGTAAAGGAGTAGCTACAGGCGTCACCATCCTACACATTTGTCCCCTGGCGACATGTCCTAGGTCGTCCTGACTTCTCACTTGGCAAAGACATAATTCTAGACTATATAGGTACAAAGGCAATTACAACAACTTTTAGGTTTCTTAAATACTCACGTCTCACTATACACAAGAAGAGGTTTAGCGATGGCCCTAACATAATAGACCTACAAGAGGGATTCTATCCAGACGCCATATTATGGTCTTGAGAAAGGCTATAAAACCAGATGTTTACAGACCAGGTATAGGCTATAAGAGGAGCTCATATGACTTGGTACATTATAACAAAGTCTGATAGGAGTAAGCGGTTCTTGCAAGAGAGTTAACATAAATACTCACAACAATTATGGTGGATGTTCTATAATATAATTGTTAATGGCCAAAAGGGGCTAGCCTGTTTTCAGGAGAGGGAATAGGGTAATATAAATAGCAAGAAGTATAACAAGCATATTGTAAGTCATGTTAAGACCTTCTATTATAGGTTTCCTGCCTTTATATAGTTATAGGATAATGCACCTTTGTATAAATTTGCTCTTATGGTTAGGAACCTTATTTGGAGGCATATACCATATATTATGTGCCCTCTGTACCCGCCTGACCTTAATCTTATAGGGCATGTGTGGAATTAGATAGAAAATTGGATTTAGGAGAACTATTATTAGGAGATCTATAATACTAAGAAAATCTCTTTCCTCAGGCTTAAGGAGATAATAATCAAGGCTTAGAACGCTCTACCTAAATCGTATATTCAGACTTTATATAATAGCTAGTAGAGATAGTGTTAAGTTGTGATAGACGCCTATAGTGGTCTTACTAGATTTTAAATTTAAGAAACTATTGTCACGATTCCATTATCACATACAGCCCAGGCCTGAGGCTTGGCTATACATTAGTATAGCACAGAGAACCTAGAGCAGTTGGTACGGAGGTCATATGGGGGAACACATGACAGGATTGGATTATAAGGATCAGAGTGATCTATATAAGCCGCTTATAGAGGATTATAGTAAGCCACTATGATCTAAGGAGACAAAGGTTCTATATAAGTTATAGTATTTCCTTAGATAGGAGCTTTGTGCTTAACTTAGTATCTTACTTTAGTTATTTAATACAAGCTTTGTTTACTTATTCAAGTAACAGGTTTACTTTTAAGTAAACAACCACCTGACTGCCACACTTCTGTTATAATACCAACCTAACGTTACCAAGTACCCGGCTATGCTTAGCCAGTATCCCTATACCGTTACACTTTAAGCACCTTGTTTGAAGTTAATAGTTAGCGACAATGCCTCTAAAAGCCGCCTACCAGGTTACTAGCCCTACTACTAGCTTAGCCAACCTAACTCCACTAATACCAATCCCAAACCCTTTGATTAACAACCAGCTTGACAAAGACAACGTCTCTATGCCAGATGTTAACAATTCTAGGAACTTTAGGGTAAAGGCTAACAAATCACTTAAGGTTGCCCTCCTAGACAAATTTTATAGAAACCGCAAGGAACTCAAGTCATTCCTACTTTAACTAGAATTGTACTTTAAGTTTAATAAGGACAAGTTTATAGATCGCGATAAGAAAAGTTTATAGGCCACCTCCTACCTGTAAGGTAAGGCCTAGAAGTGGATTAAACCCTATCTAAGGGACTATTTTAGGAACTTAGATAAGGAAGGGGACATGTATGTTATAAAGCAGATCTTTAGGAGCTTTGCAGGATTTAAGAAAGAAATCCGACAAGTATTTAGAGACATTAACAAAAAGAAGATGGCCGTTTAACACCTGTTTAACCTCAAGCAAACAGGATTAGCCATTATATATATTACGGAGTTCTAGTGTTATACTACCAAGACAGGATAGGACACCAAAGCCTTGATCAGTCACTACCTCAAAGGACTAAAAGAATTTATCAAGGACAATATAGTATATGTGGATAAACTAAAGACAATCAACAAAGTAATTAAGCTATTAGTCAGGACTGACAATAGATTGTACGAACGACGCCAAGATTAGAAGGGAGTAAAAGACTCTAGAAAAGAGAGTTCTGGAAAATCCAGGAACGGCAAGAAATGGAAATCCTATAGACACTATAGACCTAAAGAAACCAAACAACTCTCTGCTACCAGAAAACTCTCTAACAAAGAAAAGACATAACACTATAAAGGGAAACTATACTTTGACTGTAGAAAACCAGGCCATTAAGCACAAAACTATAAAAAGAACAGTAGTAAGAAACCTTAGGGAAAGGGCAAGCAGATCAGTGCTGCCACTAAGGAAGTAGTAGTGTATAACTAGGAGGAACTCATAGAAGAAGAACTAGAACAGTTAGGCATCTATAGACAACTTAATGTTGCTTGAGCCCAATAAGAACACTAGACGCGACCACTAGTCAAAGGCGCTAAGATAATGCCATTACAGGTTGCTATCTTATAACAAGGACAGTAATAGGTATTTTAAGGAGTTATAGAGATAGGCAATCATTATACTTGTCTTAGGACTTATAAGTCATTTTTTAATACCCGGACCTATAAGAACAAACCAAAAGAAGGACAGACATATAATGTCTAGGCCTTAGACCTGCTAGTAATAACCTTTATAGAAGAAGGCAGTTGCTTAAAGACGGCCAAAATACTATCTCTAGACAACAACATAGACATTAACAATAATAACACACTAGCAGTTTCATAACCTCTAAAGGAAGGAGACATTCTAGAAGAAGAATCTAGTAAGGAAAGTTTAAGCAATAAAGACAAAGCTAAAGTACATCTCTAAGGAGAACGGGCACTTAAACTTATTTAGAACGCTAGGAAATACAAAACATATTACTTGGACATTAGCAAAAAATGGACTATAATGTCCACTAAACTATATAAAAGATAGTGGCTCTTAGAAAGCAACAAGATGATCTTTAAGGATAGAAAATCTTAGGTCAAGATCGATATAAAAGCAAAGTACAAACTTGTATATAAAGACTAACGCTATATAGGACTATTAAGATATGGTCCTAAAGGAGGTCTAAGGAAACACCTTATTAAGACATAGAGAGTCTTGAGTAACCTTATATCTTAGGTGGACAACCTAAGGATGCTAGTCAAAAAGGAGATTTGGGAAATACACAACTAGACCCAAACTATAAGGATCTAGAAACTAGTCAACATAAATGACTATTACCAATCAGACGTCAAGAGCATAGCAGGACTGCTAATCGATTACCTATATATACTTAAGGAAGACAATTAAGAAGCATGTCAGAGAATATAGCAGGATAGAATCACCAGGATAGAAGTAAAGGAACTGTATACCACTAATAAAGGAGGACAGTTCTCTGCAAAAGCTCTTATATAAGGAAAGAGCATCTAAGTCCTAATAGATTCCGGAGCCAAAGGAAACTTTATATTAAAGAAGACCACAAACAGGCTCAACATGCCCTTAAAAATGTTAGATCGCCTATACCGACTAAAAGTTGTTAATAGGACTAATATTAACTACTAGGATGGGTTAGTTACCTAGGTTATAATACCCACTCAAGTTATAACTAACAAAGGACATATATTAGAAGTGCAATTTAATATAGCACTAACCGGGGGGCACAAGGCTATATTAGGCATGCCCTGGTTTAAAGAGCACAACCTAGAAGTAGACTAGCAAGCATATATACTTAAGTTTAGTTATTATCATTATATAAGATTATAATAACTATAAGGCCTAAGAGAGGTTAGCGCCGCCTCTAAGGAGCCTAGACATGCCAATAAACAGAGCGGTCCTCTACAGGTCGCTAAAGACAATAACACCTTACCTATAAGTATAAGGAATTTGCAAGGTTATTTGAGGATCTACAGGATTTGTAAGCACTTCCTAAACACCAGCCTTGGGATTATAAGATCAATCTTAAAGAGGGATTTGTACCCTCTATAAATAAATTATAGTACCACAATCTGATTACTATAAGGACGCTTAAGGAATACTAGATTAAAGCATACAAGAAGGGATAAATACAAGTATCCAAGTCCCCTTATACTTCAAATATACTATTAGTATACAAAAAGGACAACCTAAACGGAAGACTATATATAGACTACTAATATCTTAATATAGGGACTATTTGGGACATATATCTATTACTAGGAGCTTAATACCTACAGGACAGGTTAAGCAAGGCAAAGATATTTATAAAATTAGATTAGAGGAATTTGTTTAATCTAATCTAAATCAAGGAAGGGCACAAATAAAAGACAGCGTTTCTTTTACCTTCTAGACTATAAGAATATATAGTTATACCATTTAGACTAACAAACACACTTACTATATATTAAAGGCAGAATAATGACATCCTTAAGGAGTTCTTAGAGGTAATGGTCATTTGTTACTTAGACAACATCCTAGTCTTCTCTAAGCAAGAAGAAGATTATAAAGGACATATTAAAGAAGTATTAAAGGCGCTAGCCAAAGTAGGCTTGTGCCTTAAACTTTTAAAGTGCCATTTTAGGGTTAAGGAAGTTAAATTCTTAGGATATATTATCTAACCTAGTAAAATAAGTATAGACCTAGCAAAAATCAAAGAAGTACAAAATTAGGAAACACCCAGAAATGTTAAAGACATTTAATCTATCTTAGGCTTTGCCAATTTCTGCTAACAATTTGTTAAAGGATACTTTAAGATTATATCACTACTTACTAACCTTATAAAGAAGGACAAGAAGTTTAAGTGGTTAGAAAAAGCCCAGGTTGCTTTTAATATAATCAAGGAAAAGTTTACTAAGGAACCAATCCTGTATAGTTATAGGGAAGACAGAGAAAGTATCGCCAAGACTAATATGTCTAACACTACCCTAGGAGCTATATACTTATAAAGAGGGGATGACAGGAAGCTCCACCCTATTGCCTATTTCTTAAAGAAGATGTCTCTAACCAAACAAAATTATAATATCTATAAGAAGGAGCTCTTAGCCATTATAGAAACACTTAAGCATTAGAGGAACTACCTATAGGGTACTATCTATCTAGTAATAATCTATACTAATCATATAAACCTGTAAGGGTTTATTACAACAAAGGATCTAACTAACCGCTATCTTATAAGATAGGCCAAAGAGTTGGCTAGCTATAATATTATAATCAAACATGTTAAAGGAACCGACAATCCTAGAGCAGATGCTCTTAGTCAGAAACCAGGATATAAGGACAATAAAACATATAAGAGAACCGCGATCCTCAGGACCCTAGATAACAGGGACTTGGCCCTAGCAATCAGAGAAATTGCTAGCCTAAAGAAGGCAGGACTAACGGTTAAGGGGACCTGGCTTGACAAGTTAGTCTAGGCTTCCTAACTAGTAAAACTAAACCTAAGCAGAAACTATACAAGCTAGCAAGGGATCTACTAATTTGATAGAGAAGAATTTTACCAATATATAAAAACAAGGAAGGTCTACCTTCTGCCTAGTATATAGGAGGAATTTATTAAAGAGCAACACTTATTGCTAGCATATAGACATTAAGGGGTATAACAAACGTTTGCACGGATATTAATAAGCTATTAGTGTCCCGGATTATAAAAGAAAGTCAAGGATCTGGTTATAGAATATAATACCTATATAAGGAACAAGGCTTCCTGCTATACACCTTATAGACAGATAGGCATAACTCCTATACTAGAGAAACCTTAAAAATCAATATTATAGGATTTTATTAGACCACTATTAGAGTCTAAGGACCTAGTTACAGGAACAGAATATGATTCTATCCTGATCATTATAGAAAGATTGACTAAATACATAATACTAGTCCTATTTAGGACAAATGGAACTATAAAAGACTTGGTATATATCTTCCTATAAGAAGTCATCTTAAGGCATAGACTGCCAGACAAGATCTTGTCTAATAAAGACAAGCTATTTATATCCAAGTTCTAGACATCGCTTATAGTACTACTTGGAGCTAAGAGAAAGTTATCTATAGCATTTTACTTATAAACAAATAGTGGAAATAAGAGAATAAATCAAGTTGTTAAAACATACTTATAATACTATATTAATTATTAGCAAAACAATTAGGTATAGCTATTACTATTAGTATAGTTTGTATATAACAGTTCTATTATAGAAACAACACTTATTACTCTATTCTATACTAACTATAGATATAAACTAGAAGTATATAGAGAACTAGGGATTATAGACATTAATAATGATTTAGCCTAAATTTAGGTTGCTTATATTAAAGAACTATATAAAGAATTAGTAGACAAGCTATAATTTGTTATAAAAAGGAATGCGCACTATTATAATATAAGGTATAGTCAGGAGCCAACACTAAAAAAGGGGGATAAAGTCTATCTTTTATAGAAAAACATTTAAACAAAAAGACTAAGCAACAAATTAGATTATAAAAAACTTAGACCATTTAAGATTAAACATATTAAAGGACCTTTAAATTATAAATTAGCCTTGCTAAAAACAATAAATATCTATCTAACATTTTATATATCTCTTCTTAAACCAGTACTAGAGGGAGCACTACTAGCTCTAAAAACAGAAATCTAACTAGTCAACCTAGAGGCCAAATATAACATTAAAGAAATTTTAGACTATAAGTTTGTTAGGAACTAACTTAGATATTTAGTTAAATAGTTAGGATACCTACAATTAGAAAACTTATAAGAACCCAAGTCAAATCTTAGGAATTGCCCTAAGAAGCTTAAGGAGTTCTATTACCAAAATCCAGGCCTTGCTAGAATAGATTATTAGGCAGATAGACCTAGAATAGGTCAAATAAAGGGTTAAGGGCTGGCTGGCCGGGGCCGGCCAAGGCAGACGATTTGGTAGCCCCTAGCTTTTGCTAGTGCGCCCTCTCCTCTGCCTCCCTTCTCTCCCTTTCTTAGTTTTCTTTTCTCTCCTTCTCTTTTGCCAAATCAAGCTCCTTAAGAGAGCAAAGACCGCGCGCCATTATGTCTTAATAACAATATTAGATAAACTTCTTTTGCTTGTAGAGACGGAGTATCTTTACTATTACCTCCTCTTCCTCTTGCTCAAGTTTCTCTTCCTGACGGGCAAGCGCCTCCTAACCATCTAGGAACTCTAGTTTGCCATCGCACTTAGGGCGGCCCGTCCTGACACACTTAGAGCAACAAGAATTTGAGGTGGCTATAATGCATCTTTAGTTATTTTCTTAATAATAGGAACAATACATTACTGCTTTAAAGCCTTTCTCCTTTATTAGGTTAAAAAGGGCGTTGTGATATTAAGACTTCTTGGAAGTTATATTAGAGGAAGAAGGCCACTGGCCTATATAAGATATTTTGATGTGGTCATTTAAGTATAGGGACTATACTAGTCTATATAGGGGATAGTGTTATAATTCCATTATTATATACAGCCCAGGCCTGAGGCTTAGCTATATATTAGTATAGTATAGAGAACCTGGAGCAGTTAGTATAGAGGTTATATAGGGGAACATATAACAGGATTGGATTATAAGGATCAGAGTGATCTATATAAGCCGCTTATAGAGGATTATAGTAAGCCACTATAATCTAAGGAGATAAAGGTTCTATATAAGTTATAGTATTTCCTTAGATAGGAGCTTTGTGCTTAACTTAGTATCTTACTTTAGTTATTTAATACAAGCTTTGTTTACCTATTTAAGTAACAGGTTCACTTCTAAGTGAACAACCACCTGACTGCCACACTTCTATTATAATACCAACCTGACGTTACTAAGTACCCGGCTACGCTTAGCCAGTATCCCCGTACCGTTACAACTATATACTTTCCTGTGTTTTTGGTGTTTTTAGTGTTTTTAGTCAAAGGCGGTAAGCGTATAATTATCTTATAATGTAGTGGTGTTATTGTTAGTAAAAAGTGGCGAAAAAATAATTATTCCCCCCCCCGGGGGGGGGGGTTGTCGGTACTAGTATCAACACTTCGTATTCCCTGCGGTTTCACATGCAAACCTATCTTATGCCCGCTGTGCTGACCATTCTCATCCCGGGATGGTAGGGTGGTAGTGGTGAATTGATCCCGGATCTTTGTGGTGACACTTGTGGCGCTTGTGGCGCTTAAGCTACTAAGTCTGAGCATGTGTAAAATGAGCTCGATTGGTTGAAGATTCAACTACATGTAATGTGAGCGCCTGCCTGCTACCGCGTACACATTAACACTGCCATCGTTTATTTATACATACGTGGAACGATACCCCATTACCCCATCCTCCCCCTCTAGTATACTACTCTAAATCTTTGCGAGACAGTTTTTGAAGCTGCATAGCCTTTTGCCTACCAAGATGAGTTCCGGCTTCGGGCCCACAGCGGCGGACTGCGCCGGAGTGGAAGAGCTGGCATTGTACGTCTCCCGGGCGTGCAGGAGGTCGTCGCAGGAGTTCCAGAACGTCGCTGGAGATGTGTCCAACCTTCACCTGGTCCTGAAGGACATCAAGGATGGTCTCATACGCGACAGCACAGGCCTGAGTCACACACGTGCCGACGCTCTGAGCGACGCACTCCGCGACACGCTCACCGCGCTCAAAGACCTCGAATACGAGCTTCAGATATACGACAGGCTGACCACCTCCACTCAGAAGAAATGGGACTCAGTGCGATTTGGGCTAAAGGACGTCCGGGACATCGATATGAAGATCGTTTGCACTACAACCTCACTGCGGGATCTCGAAAACAAACTGGCATCGTAAGTTTACGCCCCGGGACCCTGTTGATATTGACCCGCTGATCGAATGCACCGACAGACACTCCCACAGCACCATCCAGAAGTTCATGATGAAATACTTGAAAGAAATTGGCGACGGCCTCCACGAGGGTTCCATCTTGAGCACGGCCGATGGGATTGACGAGAAGCAAAACTGGGAGAAGTTCAAGAAAGAACTCGAAGAGCAGGGCATCGGTCGCTCAGTGGCCAGAGAACATCGTGACTTTATCCAGAGCATTGTGCGGCGCGCCCATGAACAGGGTGTGGTCGGCGAAATGGATCTGGACATACCTGACGACTCCGATGCTGACACAGAAATTTCCCAGACGACGACACTTGTCAACAAAGCGGTCGAGGAACAGCAAGCGAGGCGGGAGCTGAATATCGACGGGCTGCGTAAAAAAGGAGAGCACGAAGTGAGCAAGAAGCACTCGCGTCTGGTCGCCCTCGGCCTTAGGGCCCTCCGCATCGTCTCGGACGAACGGCTTATCGAGGCCGCTGACGAGGGAGATCTGAAGCGCATCGAGCAGTTGATCCATCGAGGAGCAAACGTTAACGCATCGGACAAGTGGCGGTGGACGGCCCTGCACATGGCGGCTTACGGCGGATACCCGAAAATTGCAGAGGTGCTCATTAAGGAAGGGGCCGAGCTTGATGTTAGGACTGTGGACGGGGAGACGCCTCTGCAGCTGGCGGAGAGGAATGCCCATGTCCGCGTGGTTGGGATCATTACGGACGAAATCGCCAGGCGGGATGAATTAAGAGAACAGAAAGTCGCCTCTGCTGATGATAACGATGACTGGTGATGTGTCTGTACGTAGTCATGGAATCAACCCTCTAATACGATATGGAACTGGCAATTCTGGGATCGTCTCTACCCAAGTGAGCTGTTATCCGGAATGGACATTATCAGCTTTGGAGGAGCTTGGTGTTTGTGCGTGGGCAGGCTCACCAGGAACCTGTGAACAGGTGCCGGTGTTGAACTTACAGATCTGAGCCATTGAATTAAAGTGCGTGTGTGTACTTGTAGCCGGTCGTTGCAAGCTTAAATATGCCCCGCATTGCCACGTGACAACATGCAGGGGTTGCACCCTGGAAACAGCTGGTCTGGTAACATGTGGCATGCGGTACTCATTCACATGAAAATTAGCAGCCTCGCCCACATCTGAAAACCTTTCTTCCTCTGTCCTTCGCTCGAGATGGGAGCGTGCTTGACTGGGCCAATATACTGTAGAAGGGCATTAACTTTGGCTTTGCTGCCGTTACTAGATGGGAATTACCTGATCGACATTCTCGGCAAGAATTATTCCCCATCACCGTCGTCTCTGACCCAGCAGGCTGGTGCACCCACGACGCTTTCAGTCGGTCAAAATGTCACGGCAGGAAGGTAGTCCAGTTCCCCATGTTTGTGTTGTCGGTGCAGGAATCGCGGGCCTGCGTTGTGCCACAATCCTGGTCAGCTATGGCCTCAAAGTCACCATTCTTGAAGCCCGGGAGAGGATCGGCGGTCGTGTAGGTAAAAGGGAGGATGTTCCACACCAGCTTTCAGACTTACTCTCTATGATAGATCTGGCAGAGCAATGAGCTCGGCTACCCTCTTGACATGTATGCCGTCTCGCGTTCCCTCTTCACGCCCCTTCTAATGCAGCCGTCGCCAGAGGACCAAACTGGATATACACCTCAAGCGGCGAAGATCACCCTATCATGAAGCTGGCCAGGCAGGCAGGCGCGTCGCTCCACAGATGGAGCGACAGCATCCGGCTCTTCGGCAGCAACGGGAATCCTGTCGAGCCAACTAGGGCCCTGAGGCTTCAGAACCTGGTTTGGAGCTTCTTCGAAGACTCATTCAGGTACAGCGCCGAACATGGTCCGGAAATCCCTATATCGGCATCGCTGTACGAGTTCGTTCAGAAATGCATAGCTGAGTGTGATGTCTCGGACGACGACCGCGAGTTGTTGGTAGGCCTCAGCGAGATATGGGGCAACTACACTGGAGATCCCATCCAGAAGCAAAGCTTGAAGTACGCCTGGACTGAGATGGTTTGCAGCGGAGGTAGGTATGCATAGATGCATACTACACAGCATTGACTATATTCTCAGGAGACGAGTATTTCGTCACGAGCGACTTCTCGTCTATCCTCGCCAAAGCGGCAGAAGGTCTGCTAGAAATGGCCAACATTCACCTTGGTGCCAAGGTGACCCATGTTAGATCACAAGCCAGTGCAAATGAGACAATGCGCAGGGTGGAGATTGGCACTCATGGTGGTGAGCTCTGGAGTTTTGATGAAGTGGTCATCACATGCCCACTTGGCTGGCTGAAGATGAACCAGCAGGCTTTTGAGCCACCATTGGATTCGAGGCTGGTGGAGTCTTTTGACGCCATTTCAGTTGGCCACCTTGAGAAGGTTCGAGTCCTTGACATTCTTCCTTGACGGGCGCTGACAACGGCCAGGTGTATATTACGTTTCCCAAGGCATTCTGGAGGTGCGAGGCAGGGGAGCAGGAAAACCTCCTTGACCATACCATCTGGCTCTCTCCGCGATACGCGCCTCATACCAATCCCTTCTGCTGGCCTCTGGAGGCTTATGACCTAGCTGCATATGGTCCCAAGAGCTCTTATCCCACCCTTCTCATGTACACATTCGGCGACCTATCCGCTCACATCTCGTCTATCGTCCACCACCACCCAGACCGAGAGACGCAATATACTCTTCTTGACCGGTTCTTCGAGCCTTATTATAGCCGTTTACCACACTACAATCTCAATAATCCGGACTGCAGGCCAAAGGGCTATCTGGCAACCAAATGGCGGTACGACGAGCTGGCCGGGTACGGGAGCTATTGCAACATGCAAGTCGGGATTGACAGAGCCAACGAACACATCCACCGGATCCAGAACGGGATGCTAGAGAGGGGTATATTGTTTGCAGGCGAACATGCAGCGCCGACCGAAGAGAGAGGCACAGTCGCGGGGGCATGGATGTCGGGGGAGATGGTAGCGGAGAAGCTGCTGGCGAAGTATGGCAGAATTTATCACCCGGACTGTCTCAGGCTAGTCCATAGCAAATAGAGCTCAAGGGGAGTCCGGGGAGAGCAGTGAGACGCCGTCAGTACCCAGTATAGTTGAACTAGTTGAGTATTGGCAATAATTCAGCAACGAAAGCATATTGCAATATGCATTTTGCTGTATCGATTAGTGCAATATGCTTTTTTGCATATTATATTATGACAATAAATATTACAGCCAAACGCAATGTTCAGGTGCGATGGCCGCCGAATTCAGCAAGTCTAGTCGCTGTTTTATGCGACGATTGTCCCAACCTAGGGATCTACAAAGGGGCGCAAGTGCGCTCGCTTCGTCTATCACCAAAGATCTCCCGTCTTAGAACCCACTAGGTGGAGAATAGATGATCTCCACTATACTCTATCGTAGGACCCTCAAAAAAGTGCTGTCTCATTTTTATCCAAACTAAAAAGCTTGCGATGTCCGCCAATGTGCTTCCTAGTTAGCAGAACAACATCATTCTTTACTATCTAGAGTTATTATACTAAGGATTTTATTAAATGCTTATAATCTAGATTTCTTATAGTTATAATACTTCTTCTACTTTCTAAACCTTTTAACCCCTATAATCGCCTCTACGCCTCCGAAATACTCTAGCTAGTGCTATCCGTCATTGTCTTTTATTACCAACTCCTTTGCTTAACCACTAATTACTATAACACACTTTATCCTCATTCCCTTTATAACAGTAAAGGCATAGGAGTTGCGAGGCCTTTAAACACTAAGCTTACCCTAGAGCACTACTACTAGCATCGCCAACGCCTTGTCAAGCAGGGGATAGTAAAGAAGAAGCATGCCCCTTCTACTAAAAACAATATTAATAGACTTAAGAAGAAATAGACCAAGTAAGCATTTATAATTGCTTTTAAATTATTTCCAAATTGCTAATAACAAGTAATAGACATTGTACATTTTTCAAAAAAGATTAACTCTAATTCCTATAACTTGCTATAAAGGAAGATATTATAATTTTTATAAAATGGATTTTAGATAATTATCTAAGAGTATAAAAACAGAGCAGTTTGCACTAATATTTTAGGCAGTTCTATATGCTCTAGTAAAGATGTGTTGGCCACAGTTTATATACTAAGACTATAGAAGATATTAACGATATATATGCCCCTTAATATCTCTTATATTATAAAAGTACTAACAACTTTGTGATAGTATATTAACAGGTATCTAACAACAGCCTATAGTCTTGACCTCTCTATACGTGAGAAAATGGTTATAAATATGGATGATGTCTATATTACCCTCTATCACCACTAGATTTTGGACGTTTCTATATTCCTAGATAGTCGGTAGCGCTTATAGCTTGCCTTTCTAGTTCTTGTGTCTGTGTATATAGCTTCTTGACCTGGGGCGCTGGTATATATTAAAAGGAATATTAGGGTCAAGAAAAGAGCCTACCTAACCCCTAATAACAGCTCGGACAAAATGGACACGGACAAGATAGACATAGACAACGACCCTACAAATCTAGAAGAAGATGTTAAAGCTCTAAAAACACTTTGTTATAAAGATGTCACTCTTGTTCTACTCCCAAATCTAAGGGGTATCCGGGATATCCTTGCTATAGAAGTAAATCTCCAATATACTAAAGGACATTACAAGAAACCAAAACGGTAAGCAGGCTAGCTATAAAGAGATTTCTGCGACCAGGAACTAATTCTCTCTAGAAAAGTATTCCTCTTCTTAGAGGTTAACAATCTGGTCTTTAATGCAATTATCCTTATACTTACTATTATAATATATGACAACGCCTTTAGGTCTGAGAAAATCTAAAGTGTAAGGGACATTTTTTGGCTTTAGGTAAAGTAGCCGCGGTATAGTCTTAAACTAAAATAGAAAAAGTCTATCTTAAAGACTCCTATTTTCTGCTAGGCGGTTTTATCTATTAATAGAACTCAAACATCATCCCTTAAAGATGTAAAGGCTTTATAGTATTATACTTATATATATTATCTGCAACGATTAGGCTATATAGTTGGCTTTGCCGCGCTATTAACAGGATATGCTCTTTAACAAGGTACTAGCAAAGTACTTGATAGTAGGTCCCACTAATTAAATTCCTTATACTAAAATCTTAGTACTAACTTTATTTTAGCCTTAGTAAGTCAAGGCATTCTCTAGCAAGTTATAAACTACAAGGATATAGGGATTTTTTAGGCATATATAAATAAACATATACAATTTGATGTGCAAGCTATGTTTCTAGGACGGCTATCCTTAGATGCTGCTATAAAAGCCACTAGTCACGGAAGTCGCTATATCGACCCGCGGGCCCCGACCACGCTTAATGCTTCTTGCTAGTAGCCGCTTAGGACGCATCTAATAGTTATAAAGTGTAGGCAGCTACAAGATAGTCTATCTATAAAGGCAAGGCGGGTATTTGGCAGCATCAAAAAGGTAGTAGGCATAGAGATTTATAAGGCATATTCGCAAGCTTGTACAGCCCTACAAGCCGTTAAGGTCAAGTTGCGGAGGGGTGAGGTGAAAAAGTCTTGTGACAAGTTTTTTGATATAATCGATATAGATAAGATCGACAAACAGCTAGACCTGTCACTTCTTGATTTAGAGGAGAAACACTAGAAGCCTAAAGCGGTAAAACATATCCTGCCAGAAAGAAAGCATGTCGCTAAGTTGATCTGTAAACGACTTGTAGATTCTACTAAAGAAGCTGCTCTTAAGCACTAAATCCTCACGATTAAAGCATTAGTGGCCCTTTATAGAGTGTAAGAGGCATAGCCTTAGTAGACGCGTGCCTATAACCATACCTAGGGTATTATAGACAAAGACATAGCGACACTTGTAGAGCCTAATCCGCTAGGTATGATCTACTCTAGCAAGCAGTGCCCCTTCTGCTTTAAAGAATTCTGCCAACCTTGTAAAATGTATAAGTATGCTAAAAATCAGCATCTTAAACTATACAAAGTCAATGAGCTGATCCCTTGTCCAAATCTGGTATATAACAAGGAAGGAGTCATTCTTAACGGTTATAAGCACTTCAAGAACCATGCCGCCACTATATACAAGAGCTTTCTCTTTGATAAGTATAGGAAATAAGATTCACTTGTTTAGTGCTCTTAAAATCAGGAATACATTTGCTATCTTGTTAGTCAAGGCCGGTAGGAGGGGTGACTATAATGTTTCTTATACCTTAGAAACCAGCGATTAATAGGTAATAAGGGGAGACAGCCATTTTAAGCCTCTATACTCCAAGCAAGCAATTTCTAAAGACAGATTCTTAGCGTTAATTATTTAAAACCTCCAGGATTATAATCCGAACAAGGCGGCAGAAGACCTCTTATAAAAGCCAGAAGTGAGTATCTAAACATGCTTTTGGAGATAAGGCTTATGTTTTTACAAGTTTATAATTGGGATTAAGGAATCGTTCAATTCGCTACCGAAGCCTTCTAGATGTTTCTTACCCGTTAGTGGACTTAGAAAGCTTAGCAAGAAAGCTATACGGCTCACTAAAACATAATGTCTACAGTGTATATAAATATAAGTATTAAGATTAATGATAACAATAAAACCTTTAAATTGACTATCTTAAAGGTTTCCAAAACCTATAAGCTTGCCTTATATATATCCTAGACCCTATCTTAGTATCGCGTCAATTAAGACTCTAATATTAGAGACTCCCCCAAATCCTTCTACGCTTGTTTCTGCTTGAATATATAGATTCTCCCATTCTGTTCTACGACCACTGTCTATATTAAAGGGGAATGAATGGAACCACCCAGGAAAACAAAGCTCTCTATCTATAAAAGGGTCAAGGTTGTTGTGTCCGTTGTCTTTGCTCTAGAAAGGTTGTTCTCCCCCTAAGCAATATTAGTAGTGCTCTAGTCTGTCACTTATAAGAATTACCTTTATAAAAGTCGCAGATCTTTAAGTAATTCCGTATCTTATCATGTCTCTAAACATAACCACAACTATTTGTGCAGGCTTCTTTTCTGAAATAGTGCTGATTCTTGCAATGCCGATTTATATCAGATTTTCTCTTATAAGTAATAGAACAGTCCGCGTACGGGCAAGGGATCTGGCGATGCTACTAGGCTTGGTGCTCCTTTAGCTAGACAATACTATAAAACCTTTGAGCGCATCTCTTAAATTTGCAGTTATATAACTATATTAATGGTTCTATAGTCAGGTAAAGTACGAATGTTTTGCTAGTGGATGTATTGCAAGTAGTAGCTAGAACCGATCGCAAGTGAGGTAAATTTCTCTTTATATACTTCTAGACTATTAATAAGCCAATATGCAAGGGTGATATTGGTATTCCCAAAGAATTTCCGTCCTACGGGAATGCTTATAGTTGATAGAATCTATTATAATCGCACCGCAACCTTCACTAGAAAGTGGTAATAAGCCGTATATAGCAACTACCCGATATGATATATTAGCAGCGTGCCTTGACAGACCATTTGGACGCAAAGACTGCGATAATGATTGGAGGGGTGCATTGTTTCCTGCGACTATCCGACCCTCGATTGTTTGTTTTCGTCTCGTGAGGCTCTCCCTTGCTTTAATCGCGACGCCATTCGATTTTGTCGAAGCCCTAGATAGGCGCCCTTTGGAGGTTCGAAGCAAACAACTGCAAGCTACTGGCATTCGATGGTCTAGAGCTGAATATGCTGTGCATAATGAGGTAATTACTCGTTTAGTAGAAGGGGAAGCTAATTATGATTTGAAGTTTGATACTATAGATGATTGTCCCGAGATCGTTGAAATGCGCTACACTAGTAAGAACCCGGGGTCTCAAGTTGTATCTAGGTGGCAAATTATCTTCTCGACGGGCCTGCGTATATAATCCCTCATTGTGATCCATCATTTGCCAACCCACGAGAAGGCATACGTCCGTTGCCTATGCGTTCGCCGCTCGTTCCCGAAGTAGTGAATGCAATGAGCCTTCGTATAGGCGGAGGGAAGAGTGGCCCGACTTGGTAATAGCATCTCGATCCGAATCTGCAGATTGTTTTTAATTCAGGAAGTGGAGCCCGCTGCTCGTAAATCTGCGGTTCTGTCGAATTGTGAAGCGCACTAGGGTGGCATGTATATTGCTGTTGACGATCCCTCCGTACCTAGGTCTAAGAGAAGTGGCAGAAGATGTGCTATAAGGTGTTCGTTCTCGGAGTGGATGCCTAACAAAGGCTCGCCGGATTCGACGTGCTCGTTTGCCGCAATCCTGTCGTCGCTTCTTTATTGTGAATGCGGAAGAAGTAGTTTGTCTCTATATAAATTCCCTATCTCGTCCTTTAACAGCTCACCTATATACCGTGCATCATTTTCTATGCGGGTTACCACTATACTTGTGTGACTGATGTGCAAGCTCCGTCATTCCTAAAAACATTCTACCAAGTATCGCCTTGTAGACGAATCATACCCTGCGCAAGCTTATCAAACGCCCTCTTTTTATATCTTCTAGATGAGTGTCTAAATGTCTCGTTACTGGTATAAGAACAAAATGCAATTTCAAAAATATTCCTTTGACTAGAAACTCGATTAAAAATAAAGATGCTTCTCTTAATTGGGCCAGTGCATTTTTACCCACCAGACAACATTTTTACAATCTTGTCATGTCCATTTTTCTTGGCCATCGACAGCGGAGTTTTTCCATTTATATCTTCGAGACTATGATCCGCACCTGCTTCTAGCAATAGTCTCACGATGTCTTCGTGACCTCGTGCTGCTGCCTAGAAGACAGGGGGCCGCCCGGCTATGCTCTTTAAATTGACGTCGACAAGTTTGGTACCGAGTAGGACTTGGACTACTCTGAGATGACCATTTGTTGCGGCAATCCAAAGTGGAGACATATGCCCAGGAATTTTGAGATCAGGTTTAACCCCTTTAGCTAACAGTTTCTGAATTTTGTCCTCCTTTCCAGACTCTGCTGCGTTATAAAACCGGGCGATTGACCATTCATCCTTAGATGGCGAAATCTTAAAATGTTCCTTAATACTTTTCAAGACCCCTTCGTGGCCACATATTACATCTGTCCCACGCTGCTCAAGCAAGACCATCACCACCTCTTTCTCACTCCTTTTATTCCCTGCCGCTGCCTTGACCACCTCTTCTGTAACCACTACGTCTACCCCGCGCTGCTCAAGCAAGACCATCATCACCTCTTCCCCACTATAATAATTTCCTGCCGCTGCCTTGACCACCTCTTCTGTGACCACCACGTCTGCCCCGCGCTGCTCAAGTAAGACCTTTATCACCTCTTTACTAAACCGACCTATAATTATCTTTACCACCTCTTCTGTCACCGCCACGTCTGCCCCGCGCTGCTCAAGCAAGACCATCATCACCTCTTCACTAAACCGACCTGCAATTATCTTAAGCACCTCTTCGGTAACCACCGCGTCTGCCCCGCGCTGCTTAAGCAAGACCATCATCACTTCTCTCCTACTCCTTTCATTCCCTGCCGCTGCCTTGACCACCTCTTCTATAACCACCACGCCTGCCCCGCGCTGCTTAAGCAAGACTATCATCACCTCTTTCCCACTCCTTTTATTCCCTGCCACTGCCTTGACCACCTCTTTTGTGACCACCACGTCTGCCCTACGCTGCTCAAGCAAGACTATCATCACCTCTTTCCCACTACTTTCATTCCCTGCCGCTGCCTTGACCACCTCTTCTATAACCGCCACGTCTGCCCCGCGCTGCTTAAGTAAGGCTATTATTACCTGTTTACTAAACTTACCTATAATTATCTTAACCACCTCTTCTATAACTACTACGTTTGCCCCGCACTACTCAAGCAAGACCATCATCACCTTTTCCCTAATATAATAATTTCCTGCCGCTGCCTTGACCACCTTATCTGTAACCACTATGTCTGCCCTATACTGCTTAAGCAAGACCATTATCACCTCTTTCCCACTCCTTTTATTCCCTGCCGCTGCCTTGACCACCTCTTCTGTGACCACTACGTCTGCCCCACGCTACTTAAGCAAGACCATCATCACCTCTTTCCCACTACTTTCATTCCCTGCCGCTGCCTTGACCACCTCTTCTATAACCACTATGTCTACCCCGCGCTGCTCAAGCAAGACTATCATCACCTCTTTCCCACTCCTTTTATTCCCTGCCGCTGCCTTGACCACCTCTTCTATAACCACTATATCTACTACGCGCTGATTAAGCAAGACCATTATCACCTCTTTCCTACTCTAACCTATAATTGCCTTAATAACCTCTTTGGTGACCACCACGTCTGCCCCGCGCTGCTTAAGCAAGACTATTATCACCTCTTTCCCACTCCTTTTATTCCTTGCCGCTACCTTGACCACCTCTTTAGTAACC
Organism: Halenospora varia; assembly: GCA_020726485.1. NCBI lineage: Eukaryota > Fungi > Ascomycota > Leotiomycetes > Helotiales > Solenopeziaceae > Halenospora > Halenospora varia. The sequence continues at coordinate 228,549 of JAHEWH010000033.1, read as the reverse complement.
ACTATATCTGCCCTATACTGCTTAAGCAAAACTATCATCACCTCTTTCCTACTCCCACTATTCCTTGCCGCTGCCTTGACCACTTCTTTGGTAACCACTATGTCTGCCTCGCGCTGCTTAAGCAAGACTATCATCACCTCTTTCCTACTACCTTTATTCCCTACCGCTGCCTTGACCACCTCTTCTGTGATCACTACGTCTACCCTACGCTGCTCAAGCAAAACCATCATCACCTCTTTCCCACTACTTTTATTCCCTACCGCTGCCTTGACCACCTCTTCTATAACCACCACGTCTGCCCCGCGCTGCTCAAGCAAGACTATTATCACCTCTTTCCCACTACTTTTATTCCCTGCCGCTACCTTGACCACCTTTTCTGATATTATTATACGCTTATCTTTAATTAGGATCAAAACAACAGTATAACTACCATATCTTATAGTAACTTCTAGAGCTGTCTAACCCTGGCTGTTTACTATATTGTCTCCGAACTTTACCTAAATTCTTATAATTTTATATAAATCAAAACAGGAGGCAATAAACAGAGCTATGCCCTCTTTAGCGCTAGTGTCTTCTAATCTTCACTTTAATTCCTATTTAATTTCAATTAAGTTATTGCCAAGCAATTCCTTAATCAGATCAGCCTATACTATAATAGCAGATCTTAGATCGGAATCGTCAGACAGAAAATAGCAAAGGAGGTCCTTAAGCACACTAGTAGTCCTTTGGTTAGCTACTAACTGGTAATATAGAGCCTAGTAGACAATCAAGTACTGTCTAAGGTGATGTAAAAGAGTTGAGTTTGATGAATCTTGCCTATAATTAGAGAGGTATCTTCTTGTTACTAGGTTGTTAGAAGCAGTTAGTACATCTAAGAGACATGTCTTAGTAGCCAGGGCGTTTGTCGCTTTGCTAGTATATTCTGGCCGCTTTTCCAAAAATTCTCTTACCGACAAATAGGCAAATCGAAACGTATCAAGTGTTAGATCAAAAACAATCATGTTAGAGCACATCTCTAAAATGTGCTCTTTTGTTAACTGGTTAAATTGTCGCTATAAGGTCGTTAATAATATAGTAAGGAATTCTCTAGATGTTAGCGTCCTCTAGGTATAAAGGAGCTAGCTAAAAGCGTTAATAGTGACTTTGCGATCTGTGTCCGCTAAGGTTTTGGTTAACTTCTTATATAGCTCAAGATAAAGATCTTCTAGCTTTGGCGGTAGTCGCCCGAGTCTTTCCCGAATAGCTTTATTAGTCCGGACGCTATATAAGCTTTGTAGCTACAGACTAGCCTACCGGAACCTAGTTAACAAATTAGTAGGGCACAAACATAGCTCGCGATACTAGACAGTATTAACATGCCATTAGCGTTCTTTGTGACCTGCTTAATAATTTCTGTCTTTAACTTCTCTATGTTTTTGCTTAGACATAGCAGCTTTCCCTGTATAATTAGGACTTTAGTCTCTGTCCTAACAAATAATGCGATGTCGTCCTTGTTTTTATTAAAAGAGAGTTTGAGATTAGGATACTTTTGCAAATACCAAACAATATCTTGATTATCCTAACTTGACACAAAGATCTTTACCAAGCTTAAGGACTCTTAAAGGATTGATTCTAAAGTGTCTAAAAGATGTGCCTGTCTTTTTAGGTTATACTTGTCAAGCGCATTAATCATAATAGTTGTTAATAGATAATGCTTGGTAAGCTAGAGGATTAGTGTATGACTCTTATTTATACCTAATGATCCTGAGGCAAATCCCTCTATCTCTTGTTTCTTGTAGGCTGCTACCGTTAGAGGAAGTAGAGGGTGTCCTGGTTAGAGGCTAGACAATTGCTATACGATAGTCGCTATGATTATATTAGGGCTTAAACGCGCGGGTTTAGTGGTGTTTTGTAAATAGTAGAAAAAGACTAGAGCTAGGCTTTGACCACTATAGAAGGCTGTTTTGGCATCTTTAATTATAATAGATCTATATTGACTATAAGTATTTGTCTTTTATAAGTGATTGTAAAGTGCTTATACTAGCTTACTCTTCCCAGAACCTGGGATCCTATAAAGCCACAAGATAGAAGACATGCTTTCTTTCTTCTACTTGTTAAAAACTAGATCTAAAAGCAGCCATTGTCTAGTACCTAGTAGCACTTCTCTTTTTGCTTGCTTATAATGTTAGATATATGGTTTAGGAGATATCTAGTATAGAATTTGCGTTCTCTTTAATGTTAAGGTTTATAAGTTAAGGCTTAAGTGTTAGGTTAATAACTTATACTTAAAACCATCTTTGATGCTTTCTAAATCCGCACTTATTTGGTCTATTAGGCCATTAATGCACTTAAGGAGACATTTTAAGTCTATATGTTGGTTTATTTGTTCTGAGTTTATTAGTAAAAGGATGTAGTAAATAGACGGCCTGTCAAGAAGTCTTACCTTGCATTTTAACTATATAGGAGCAACGATCAACAGTCTCTTAAGCGGTAGTAATAGCACCAAAGTATAACTTAATGTCTGACTTTATTAGAAGTCTACTCTTTAATCTATACACTATAAATGTCATTTTTATATATTTTCCTATTAAAATGCCAAACTAACTTATAGAGTTCTGTTTAAAGTAGCTCTTTGCCTTTAATAAATAGATTATAATTACTGTATATAACTCTACTAGAGCTCTCTAGAGCTTATTAGTAGTAGGGGATAGAGATTGCAGGTAGACGTCCTTAAATATAGCATATCGGCAAATGGTTTCCCTAATAAAAGCCGCACCTTTGACCACAAAAGCAAATTTATCGGAATCATTAATGGCAATCTAGGAAGTTTTAGTAATGTCTTTTGCTATTTTTAATATCACAAACCTATAGGAGAAATCAAACACCAGCCTAAGGAAGTATAGTATAAACCAGATTATACTAAAGAGCCATGTCCCTGACTTGCTTAAAAAGATCGATCTACTTAACAATCTTGCTAAATAGGTCTATAAAGATGACCGTCTCTCTAGTCTTTCTTATATATTACTATCTTTTCTTAATACACTCCTGCCTTGACTTCTTAGTAACTTGGAGTAGATCAGACAAGATGTTAAGCTTGTCAGGACAACTAAAGTTAATGTTATTTCTGTCTTTGTTGCTTATCTAAGCTGCTATAGTTGCCCAAAGGTCAATACTTTAATAAAAAGCATAAAGTTAGTATAGCCTCGTCGCAAAAGGAAGATGAGATATCCTTATATAGTCGGCTATATGACTTGTGTTGTTGTTATAATGTCAGCTATTAATATCTAGTGATAAGAGGTTCTTGTCAGATACAGAAAGTAAGAAAGAAAGCGTTGACTTTGATATTTTATAGTGTGGCACAAGTTTAGCTAAGATGCTTTGGTAAGGCAGACCACAGCCTGGGAAGTTGATTAATGGACTGTAGTATGGTTACAGAAATTTCAAAGTCTTGTTTACGTGGAGATAAGCAAGCCGTTGATTAACTAGAAGTATATTCCTGAAACTAAGCCCAATATTGCGATGATTCCTTCATGTAAACTTTTTCAAATTCAATTGGATTAGTTGATCTTATAGTGGATTGATCCGGGACTGCGGTTAGGGGCATCACAAGGGAGTGAAGGCACTTAGTAATGAATTCCTCGGTCAAGGGAATTTTGGCAAGTTTTACGCAGCCATTCCTGAGCTAGACTTGAGATGTCTTCGGCCTCTCTCTTGAATTCGTATTCGAACACCGCGGATCGTCGACTTGGGATCTTGCTAGGCTTTTGCACACCCTTCGATCGCTCGACCGAACTCTCGTCTATGACCCTTTAGTATGGCAGCACCCTCGAGGGCGGCGTAAGCGCTCTTTGGATCGCGATGATCGAGATCTTGAGCCAGTCTATGTCTCTTGAACGTGTCAAATTCCACGATTACTTTGTCACGGACTCGGGCGAAGCATGGTCAACTTTCGGCAGGTAAAAGGGCATATTTGTATGTCCTTTATATTATGATAGCTGCCTGATCTGTTGAATTGAATATTTTATTATATATAGTGGCTACACCCAAGAGCCTGACAAGTATAAGTGAGCACGCTACTTCCACTACACAAAAGCATCCAAACAGTCTCAACCTACTTCTAGGGCATTTATGCACGTTTGACAGCCTATAATCCTTTTTATCACAGCCTCCTTAACCCAGAAATCTTGAGACGGCGTCAGGACAACCATTAATATCTTAGCAGCCAACTTGAATCTTTACGCATGAATGCTCCACATTAATGTCAAATCGACGGAGCCGGCTTGATTATTTAAGGTGCCAACACATTATGCTACAACCGTGGGCCGCCGGAACATCTAGAGGATAAAGGCATTAGTGTTGGCCGTGCAAGAATGGACCTCCGTTACGGACAATAATACAAAAGTGAATATATAACGGCATAAATCCCCTATAAAGTTTTAATCATCACCTTAACCTATCTAGCACATTCCTATACAACCACGCCTAATATTCCTCCTCTAGCCATCTCTTTACATTCCGGATTAACACTCTTAGAATTAAAATCTTAACATGACTACCCGTGCCAGCATTTAACAAACGCCAGAGACCTATAAAACAGACGCACGTTAGTAATGGAGTGTGAGTGCGCAGAGTAGAGGAGAAGGGGAACTCACCACATTGCCACCTATATCCTTCTAGGAAATATGAAACTTCCAATCATGACCTATAACCGTCTAGCCCAAAAATGGGGGCAGCTCCTCGACCTCCTCAAGATCTCTTCTACTGTCACTTCTTCTACGTGTCCACAGCCCACACAGCCGCTCCAATCCTGCGGCACACCAAATTCCTAGCTGTATGATTGCCTTGTTATAATCCCCCCCCCCCCCCGTTCCTTGACCTCTAGATAGCAGACTAGCGGCACCGTACCCGTATATGCGTCTGTCATCTGGCTAAGAGCCATGTCTGGGTTTGCTTTGTGTACAGGCTTGATAGCCGTTGTAATAATCGGGTGGTCGGAGGCGAAGGCAAGTGCAAGGTCTGCTTTCTTCGCGAAAGACTAGGATGAATGTTGGGGGAGGAAGGCAGGGTCAATAGATTGTGTCTAGATACTATAGACGCGTAATATAGAAGAATCTTGGCCGAACTCTATAGATTCGAGAATGTTGTTTACAACTTTTATCTATACACTTTTGTCAAGGTGATTATTATAGTAGCGGCGTGCTTTATTGTATATCCTGTCTGTCATCTACTAGAGGTATTGGTGTATAAGGTTGAGCGTATGACTGTAGGATCTTTGAAGAGATGGTTTAATGCTCCGAATGTTTGGAATTCTTCAAACTGGTCGGGATCCGCGGCTTGGAGTCAAGTCTATACTAGGTTAGCCAAGGAAAGGAGAATTGAAAGAAAACAAGAATACCTTGAGGGTTATAAGGAATCACCTTACTTGACAGCTTTATTATAAGCATACTCCTTAGCCGTCTTACCGCAGGCGGCTGTTCTAGTCTAATATCAGGCTGGCAGACTCGTAACGACGGCGTTGCTAATTTTAATTAACTTAGTACTTTTTGTGTTGGGTTGGGAGAGCGCTGGCGAGTCGATGGCGGCGTTAGGTATAAGATAGGCCGGTTTTGAAAGGAAGTAGCAGATATGTTTGTGGCTTTTGTCCTTGTCGTTTCTCTGCTCGTATTTGAGGCTATGTCGCTGTTTATGCTTTTCTTGCGCTTTCGCACCCGTGTCCTTTTGCGGAATGCGAAAGAATGCAGTAAAGGTGGAGAAGTAGATGTTTGTGATGAGAGGGATAGTGGTAGTGTTAAATCTTGATCTTGCTGACTATATAGCTTGGCGGGGTTAAGCCAATCACTTACAGATGCCAACCAGGAGCTAAGATAGCTGGGAGAATCGCATTGCTTTAATTCTATAATCTCTTAGGGCAAGGGAGTTGAAGCTAGGAAGAAATAAATGGGCATAACGTTTGTGTTGTTTATAGGGAAGTTAATTGTGCCAAACGTGTCGTGCGCAGCCTTGTTTGTATAAAATTATTGATAGGTGATGTTTCTGCTAGCGTTTACCGCCCAAGTCTTGTTACTATACTAATAATGTAAGACTCGGTCGACTTAATAGCCTTGACCAAGTCGGCGAGCACATCGACCTGTATATTCGCACTTCTATTCTACTTCTTGTATGCCAACTAGTTAGGGATGGCTGCTATTGTTGCGTGGTATTCTCCCCCTCTTCCTAGTGTGCGCTTTAACTTTTGTTATAACAATGCGCTCCTTGAGTTGCGAACTGATCTCTGGTCGTTTTTTTTTTATTGCGGCACGCTAGGCCGTCACAATTACTAAGCGTACCCTCTATATCACATGACGTCGACAACTCTTTAGTAGGGCATGCACGAAAACATCCCTTAGACCATGCTTGTCTAAATTTTAAAGCAAATCGTTCTTATGGGGCCGGCAATCACCATTATTTTAGGCCGAAATCCCTTGCGAAACTTGTGTTACGTCAACTCGCCGAAGACCCCGACAATGGATGTGAACCACTTAGAAAGCAAGCTGCCTGTGGTGCTCTGCTTATATTGACTTTAGAACCGTATGGATATACTTTCGTTGGCAAAGGGACTATGACGGTATTCGAAACCAAGTTGAAGCACGAAGGGTTGGTCTACCGGCACTCGGACGAAGTTCAAGGAGGCCTTGGACCTGTATACCTTGGGACTCTCTTGTCCGTTATGGGCAGGCGTGGAGGCACGGAGCGGTTTGATGCCAGGCATGGGACGAGATTTGGTTGCGGAAACGAGCGGAGGAGTTAAAAAGATGTTGGATTACGGAGTAGAGGATCGTGATGTGCGGCCACCGGACGTTCTATAGAATCTAAAGGTCGACAGGTAATGCTAGTGGGTGGATTTTGAGCGTTCAGAAATCTTGGAGCAGATACCGATTTTCCAGGAGATTTTGCCTAATCGAAAGAGAAAGCACCTCTACCTCCATCTAAACGCATCTTATTAAGTCTTGCTGCTAGACTTTTGATCAATCCCAGCAAGGGCTTCGACCTCCTCCAACATTAAACACCTCATAACGACTGTCCAATTGCGCTCCGATGTCGTATCTTACGGATTCTGTTCAGAAAGGACACCATTTTTCCTACTATACCACACACTTCATCCTTAGGTACCGATTTAAAACTTCTTAGAAAGCACAATTTCTCATCCAGGTCCTCTAGTAGCACAGCAGGATCTACGGACGGGATACTTGGGGTTTTCGACCATAATGCTTGATAGGTGCGGTCCTAGAAGTCAAGATCCGTTGACCACTCACGCCAGTTGTATTCCTGGTTGATATGTACGAATCGCTGGTCGAAAACTGGAAGTTGTTTAAGCACAGAATTAATGTTGCGTGTATTAAATATGCTCTCAATCGGGTGGATTATTGAGGCTAGGGCGACGTGTAGCGGATATAAGGAGTGGGATAAACTACTGGCAATAATCTAATAAGCTAGCTGAGGGTTTCGTAACCTCAAAATCTACTCTAGTTAGTACTTACTCACTACAGAATACTATTAACTGACCTTCTCGACTTTAATGTAGATATCCATTGTCTCAAGATGATCCTGGAATGTCGTACGAAGATTGTCGCGCACATCGCATGCACTACAAAGTAAACTCTTTAAGTAGTGCGCTTTAGTGCTATATCCGAGCGCACACTTTACGAAGTCGAAGAAGGGAACCCGGAAGATCGCGCGACAAGTGGCCGCATGGAATTCGTGCGCAATTTTGGTAGCGGTCCCTGAGAGTGGTGGCTGCCAGTTCCCGTCCTATAGGGACTCGCGGTACCCTAGTGGCATTCGGAGCACTCGCCAGAGCTCATTGGCCTTAAAATCGACCGTCAAGTTTGAGGGGTCTGCACGTTACTCCTCGCAGGAGGCCTGGTATCTGTAATAGAGCGCGAAAAGTGTGTCGAGGTCCGAACGTGCCTCTAATAGTTTGATTATGGCTTTTTCATCCTTAAAGGGAAGTAGTGAGCAGATCACTTTGACTTTGATGGTATTGGTGGGGTTATTAGCATTTTCTAAGCTTTTGCCTCCCACCACTTTGAAATGATCACATTCTCGCGAGAAGCCCCAGATCCCATCTTGGCGACGGTCTAGCGGTAGAAGTTGTAGTGGATGAAAGAGGTGACTATTAGGTTTCTGTTAGAAGACCTCAAGGAAACCGAGTGTCGGGATCAAGTCAACGGATGAGAAATGATAAGGTGGGATAATAAAGGAGGGATGGCAAAGAGAAGAAAGAGGAGGAATTTATAGGACTTATAAGTCGGCGTTTATCGGCGCCCCAAAACACTTTAGATAACAAGCACCCTCGTCTGCGCATGTTAGAAAGGAAGGTAAACGACCGAGCTGTGTTTACTAAAACAACATATAGCCCTAACTTTGCATGTTGGCTCCACTAAGAAGTTTCCTTTTTGTCCAAGATACGGCCTAGCGCTAAAGGCCTATATAACCAACTATTAGTGATCCTCTTTGACATGCAGCTTGACGTCTTTTCGGAACTATTCACTTTGGTCTGTAGCCGCACATTTAGTAGAATCACAGTACCGGATAAGTGCTGGCGGATTTCGCGAAGGTCGCTACTAGGTATCTGCACCGCCTACTATAAGAATGAAGTTATTCTTAGCTACAGGAGCAGCACACCCCCTTACTGTTTTTAGCACCCACTTTACTACCGACGACTAATCAGGTAGGCAAACTTAAGTCTAAATGACGGACTAAAGCCACGCAAATCAATTTAATAGGCGGAAAATATGCGTCACTTCCTTAATGCCATACAAAGAAGTGTATCCGATATCCTCCTTCGTTTACTAAGTGGAGAATTTCATGTTTAAAAAGGTCTATTTTCAAGCCTAAGGTACTAAAGCATGACAATAGCTGAGCTCCTAAGCTAATACCTCAATTGCCACTTAAGTGAAATAATCAATAGGCTATGATCGCCGGGCATATTAGCTTGTTTATACATTTATATAATGATTAATTTGGTTTTGAGGGGGCCTCCAAAAAGTGGTAGGCGAGCTTGAAAAGGGGCTGTTATGTGATGTAAACTGTCAAACGACCTGACATTGTTATAAAATCTTTTTAAGGCAGATTTAGTGTTCTCAAAAGCTAGTAGTATAATATAGAATAAGTAAAAGTTAATCCTTGGCCTCTAACTCTAACATTCCCACTAAGACTTTATTTGCTGTATATATAAAGTATATAACAGTGCCCACAGTACTGGCATCACTGTCTTGGCCGGTAAAGCCGTTTAAGGCTAGGGATATTAGTATGGCGGTCAGGCTATGCCATTTGACGATAGGGGAACAAGTGTATGAATTCGTTATGCGTACGCAAAGCAGAATCCAAAGAGGGAGGGTTGTAATATGGCTGGGGAACTTAGGTGATTATTTAGAACTAAGCAGTTTAGGGATAAGCTAATAGAAATATTAAATTTCTAATAGTAGACTAACCTTTGACAGTCCCACCGCAACCCCTCCTTCCTTCGAACACGCGAATGGCAGGTTCTTATTAGCAGCTTCCTTTAGTGCTAGGGATGTCAAATCTAGGAAAGTGCCTTAGTGGTGTAACGGAGCTAAGAAGCTGCACAAGGCATATTCCTTTGACCATTACACACTAACTCTATAATTAGAAGTGACTGACTAAGGGAGGGCATTTGGTCTTGGGCTGGGGTGCCTTAGCCATAGTAAGTGCAAGGCTTATACTATACTAGTGGATTTGCTTTCTTAGCTTTAGGTATAAGAGGCGCTATAATGACCCTCTTGGGCTTTGTCGGTCTAAATAGCACTATTATTAGGAGGTAAAAGCGATGAAGCCCCTGGTTTAAGACACTAGCTAGCTAAAGAAACAATATGTTATGTTAGCTTCTAGGCCTATATATGTATTAAGGTAAGAAGTATAGAAGTAGGGAAAGGAAAAAGATTCAGGAAGAGCGATCTAAGGCTATAAGGTAGACTAGATTCTCCTTAGACTTAGTTTCTAAAAGTATAAAAGGTAGCAAATTTCCTAGTGATACTATAGCTCTTTGTTTACTCTCCTCCTCTGTTTTCTTCTCTTTTACTCTCCTGATTTATATTTTATTATAAATTTAATAACATTATAGCTTTACCTACCTAGCAGGAAGCAAGCATTGGTAATAAAGGCCCGCCGCCAGAATCCTCTATTAGAGTATATGGTTATAAGACCCTAATTTAAGCGTTTAAGCTAACTAGATAGGATTTTGCTATAGCGACAGATATAGCGGCGGAGCTAATAGCGGAATATACCGTTAATGCCTCTGCGGCGGTACTATAAACCAATTTGTATCACATACCTTAAATTAAAAAGGCTGACAGTTTTTAGGGCCGCGGTTTAGGACCTTGTATAGGGGCCAAGTCCTAGTAAGGAAATTAACCTTACCGCTAAGCTAGTAGGTCTATTTATATAAACAATAACATTTTGTTTAAAGCTAACTAGTAATCAGGATTCTGTATTATATTTTGGCCAGAAAACTCAGGTTATGCAACTATAAGGTCTGTATACATCTAAGTTACACTTATGTTTATTAACAATTTTAGTATTAGGGACGATACTTTAGAGAAGACAACAGAGCCGCGACCTAACTCTACTAATCAAAACTGTTAAGCTTCTAACTTATATAGTAGATAGCATTGTGGGCAAGTAGCACTTGGCCGCTAATGCCTCTTAGTAAAACCAACGCTTAGAACCTATACTAATATCGTCCACAGAACATATAAAGCAGCAAGAGACAATCTAGAAAAACATACAATATAAGTTGTATATCCTTAGATGTTCTAGTAGAACAGCCGCTTATGTCTACACAGAACAAATCAACCTACTTGAGGGGGAGAATGTAATGCTTTAAGGTATGTTTTGCAAAGTTTAGTTACCTTAGACTAAACAATTACCTAGAAAAACTCTACAGGCTTTAAACGGACTATACTAGTGTAGGCATCTATATTAAGCGGCTTATAAAAGAAAACTAGGAGCTAGAAAGTAGGTTTACCTCTAATAGATATTGTCCGTTACTTACTTAATAGAGAAAGGGAGGGATTTAGCAACGACTATAATGTGATTTTTGTATTTTAATCAGGCGCTAAGGATTGAAAATAAACGTCTTAAGGAGGAGCTTAATACTATAACTAGCATACCTGATAGGGATACTAAATCAGATATAAGAGGTCCGAGGAAGAAGAGGAGCAGGAGAAATGTTATGGCTAAAGCAACTAGTAGGGATAAAACCAAATCGGAAACGGAAGGTCAGAGCAAAAAGCAGGTTAAAAGAGAGGTATAGGTCATTATTTTGTTTACTATATTTGCCTGGCTTGGGCTAAGTATAAATTTAGCATTGCGATGATCTAGGAGAAAGGACTAGGGCAGGAATTTAGATGACCTAATGTCTCTTTGACCGTTAATAGTTAGTTAATAAAATGGACAGAACAGAGAACACAGCGATGTATAAATCCTTTTAATAATAACTTCTACTCTTCCTTAGATTTATTATCTTCCTTATCAACACCTTCTTTAACATCTTTATTAACATTGTCTTTAACATTGTCTTTAACATCGTCTTTAACATTCTTATCTTTAGTATACTTATCTTTAAAATCACTATCTCCAGACTTGTCGCCTTTGCTATCCACTACTACCTATAACAGGCTCTTGTCATTATCTATACTTTTGCTGTCATTATCTGTGGAACTCTTAAGCTCCCGCTTTTTATAGCCTACTTATAGGTCTATCTTTGACAGATTTGACTTGTCCACATTGGCAGTTATAAGCTGAAGACCTAGGCTGGTTAGAATAAACTAATAATATCCTATAGAGAGCTTACTTTCAAGACCAAGTCCTGCTTGGAACGGTAGTATTATAAGGTTAATTAGGCAATCTCTGTTGAATTTAGTATAGTTGTGTGAGAGGCGCCCTTTTCTTTCTTATTCCCGCTTCTTGTTATAGAGGTTATTCTATTCGAAGAGGACGTCTCCGTCTACAGGCATAAATTTAAGGTCTCCTTGGTCAAGTCGGCCTTATAATAACTCATTGATACTGTGCTACAAATAAGTCCGTCCTTCTATAACTCCTTATAGCTCTGACAAAACCTGCGGCTCTGATAATGCTTTAATCCGTAAGACTGTTTGTTTTGACCAGGTATAAGCGTTATTATAGCATATTTCGCCTTGGATAGGGGCTTTAGAAGCTATAGAAGTTAAAACTAACTCTTGGCGACAGATAAAGTGACTGCCGATAGTCGTATTAGGGACTTATTGCCGGTCCTACTACTATATATATAAGTTCTAGGTGGAAGAAGATATGAAATTAAGGCCGCTATCAAATTCACAGGTCCCTTGCATTTAAGAAGGATTTTAGATGATCTCTTAGCCTATCATTCTTATAGTATAGATGATCTAAGCAATAAGCAAGGAGATTATCTAAAAATGTAAGGGGCAATAGAAGATCTAAAGCAAGGGGATTATCTATAACAGCCATATTATAATATTCCTAGAGGTTGACTAGATGTAAGTTTTAACTGCTTTCTTACCTACTAGCATATCTCCCTTAACAGCAAAATGATGGTATGTTATAACCGCTAAAAGGCCAGTATACCTAATTAAGCTAGCAGATCTACTAAGTATTATAGCAAGGTGTAGTAAATTAATCTATAACACTATTACTAATATACTTATAATTGTGTGATTTATATAACTGCACCCTTAGCAAACTATCCCTATTAATGTTATAAGAAACCATATATAACTTTTTGAAGGTAAACCAAATCCGCGAAATCAATCTCCTTAGAGATATAGCAAGATTTAGGAAACTATACTAACCTAATTAGCCACTATAACGGTATTTGAGGGTTAATGGCCTCTTACATTCATTAAGGCATCTAAGGATCCTGACAACATATAGGAGAGAAAGCTAAGAGCATCCTTAGACCACTTTTTGTTATTAGATGTAAGGTGATAATGCAAAAGCATTATTTCCTCTATAAGTTTGGCTAGTATCGGGAAATCTAGGAGAACCTATAACACTTTCGAACTCTTATATAGGTGATCGGGCTGAAGTTCTTAAAGATCTAGGACTGAGTAGAACATGTCAGGTTAATTACATTAAAGTATAAAGATAAATTTACCAAGTTTTATCTCTCCGTTAAGAGATAGTCTGATATTTGCTCCTAAAATATTTCTATAAGAGAGCTTTAGCAAAGAGATATAAGCTATTCCCTTAAGAACCTATAACTATAAGTTATAGCATCTTTATAAAAGGAGGCGGCTTATACCTCCGCGATTATTGTCGCTATCTCCCACTCCTTAAGATGGTATTTCTAGAGTTCTAATTGAGATAAATGGATACCAAGATACTCTATAACTATAGAGATATTATTGCCGTTATAGTAAAGGGCATAGACGGTTGTAATATTAGGACTTTAAATGCAAGAAAGAAGCCAAGACTGTTCTATAACGTCAGAGCTGTGACATTGTCAAATGTTAACAAGTTTAAAGTACAGAACTTTCCGTTTTGCGACCATGTCTTGCCTAAGGGAGTAAACGTAGTCATAGTCGTCCTATAGATCTCTAAGCAATATTCTTAGCATTCTGTTGACCGTTATAGGGGCCGCCGGCTCTACTCTTCTTAAATGGACGTCGCTAGTAGATTTTGATGTTTCTCCTAAACAATCCTAAGGAGAAATGGAAATTCTAGCATTTATTCTCTTTAGGCGGTATGGTATTGTGAGTAGGCTTATCTTATATTATAGATAAGATTGAAATTCTTCTTTAGATACTATAAGATAGCTTTTGTAGGTAAGGGAAAGAGAAGAAGAATTTCACAAATGACCTCTAAATTAACTATATAATAAATCTTTAGGAAATTGTGGCCTTTATTAATCCTTACTTTATTAGGCCCTACTTTATTAGGAAGGGAAACCATCTAGTATATGTTATAGATTATTGGTAGTAGATTTGGCTATTAGGAAGTTAACGGTATTATATTAAACTATAAGTTATAACCATCAAGAAGTAGATAGTAGTAGGTCGGGTAGTATAAAGCGCTTTAGTGTGGCTCTAGTACGGAATGGAGTTTAAAGCCTCTTTATATTCTATAACCGGGTAATATTCTCACTCTCCACTTATAGCGACTTCTTTTAAAAGCTTGCACGCTTTGGCTCTAGTTATAGCTACTAGGAAACGTATAATGGGTAGGTAGTGAAGTTAGTAGAGAATATTAATGTGATTTATTATTATAGACGGAGTTGAAATGACTTAGGTTAGGAGGTGTAATATAGACATCCCAAACCGTAAAAACATTACTAGCCCCATCTTGGTATAATGTTTTACTTGTATATCCTTATAATTGCCTGCTTCGTACGCCTTCCTGATTTATGCTTTGATTTTGTCCTTCTTAAAATCGCGCGGTAAGAAAATCTTAGGAAGAGGATAAGACATTTTCTTTTATATATATTAGTAAAATATTTTAAAGTAACCTAGACCTTACTTACAATCTTAGTTATAGTTGGCGGAAAAGACTCCCGATCTATTAATTTGTACATATAGTATTGACTATAATTATAAATTGTTAAAGCTATATTAATGCTAGGGAGCTTTCCTAATTTATAGGATTTATTTAACAACGTCTTTGTTTTCCTGCTAACCCCTTCCCTCTTTTGTTTGTTCTTTAACACTTAGTGGTTCTTTATAGCGGCCATTATAAAGGGGATCTAAGGATTTGTTGTTTGGTGGATAAAAAAGTCAAGACTATATTAATAGTATAAGATCATTTAGCTAACTATTTGCTCTAATAGATTTTGTATTTTACCTTAATGCGTGGTTGTCTTGGTTTTTGATCTTGCGGTGGCCCTATCACTTCTTAGGCATTAGATAGTCTCTTACTTGTTAGGTGGTCTCTTGCTTGTTGGATGGTCTCTTGCTTGGATAGTCTCTTGCTAGTAGATGATCTCTTGCTTGATGGCTACCCGCTTGTTGTGCGGTCCTAATCCTCTTACTTTAGATGTATACCATCTTAGTCTATAGTCTCTAGACAAATCTATAATACTTTAATCTTAAAGTTTATTAGTAACGATATTTATCCGATAATCCTCTAGGCTTGGCTTAAACGGGCCAAGACGGTCTAATTTCAAGAGTCTAAATGAATGCCCCAAGTATAATAGTTTTGTTCCAAGATCAGTTATAGCACATTTGCCGACCTTTAATTCCCCGTCTAAGGAGAGTAATGGGCTCCGAACAATTTGACCTAATTACTAGCACTTAAGAGATGTCATATATAGAATTACCTTGCTATACCTAAAAAATATAAGATTAAGGTCAAGATATTAGTGGTGTTTAAATTATCCAAGCTGCTATTTAGCATATCTCATTCCGTCTAGTACAAATCCATTAGATACAACATTAGGATGATAAGTTTTAGCTTTTATAGAGCAGACAATTCTCTATTAGACATAATATATTTATTCTATATCATCTCATCTGTCCCTCTTCTTAGGTTATAACCTGTCTAGTACGTTCTGGCTCTGATGTCGCTTGCTAGTGATAGGTGGCATCGGCCGAGCAGTATCGGATACGATCACGGTAGAATAGCCTGTCCTGACAAGAACATCAAAACAGGCCTGCCAGAAAAAGCTACTACCTTGCGCTAGAGAAAGGCTCTTTCTATAATTGGCATACTCTCAAGCTTGGTTGGTGACGGTCTCCCTCTTATATAGTACTTCTTGAACAGCTCCATTTTGTATAAACCTTACTATAATTTGGTTTATACTTTAAAAGCTTGAGTTAGGGTTTAGATTATGTTCTTTAGAAACAGACATCGGGCTGGTCGGTTCTCTAGCTAAACTTGGCGACTATATTGTTTGCTCCGGAGAAGTGGCCGTAGCGGGTATATTAGTAGATAGGTCTAGGTTGTGATCTCCTGCCAGATTCAACGCTCCAAAGAATGCTATATACCGTGACTGCTTGATATAAAAAGAGCTGATTTCATCTCCGCCCTTCTAGTGCTCCTGTAGAGGAGCATATATCTTGCCAAGAAAGAGATGGTTAAGGTCTTGGGTGTCCGTAGAACAGTATCTACACCGACGATTTAAAGGCTCACCTAATCTAGCTATAGTAATAAATGGAGAGCCTGACTGTAAGGGGGCTTCTAAGACCTTGCTCAAGTAGCTCTTTAACAAGGTGATGACAGGTCTAGCTTGGTCGGCGTCAAAGATAAATGCCTTATTTGGCCGAAGAACTTTGAGTGCATTAAGGGTAGCCTTTTATACTACATTATAGGTGGGATCTTGTTTTAATTCCCGCTTAATCTCCGGACTTTAAAAGCCTAGTCGATAAGCAAGAGTGGCTAATTGTAGTGAGCTATATACATTAAGGTTTTTCGAAACTCGGCAGGAACATAGCTATAACTGCTAAAATGAGAGCTTGAAGGGGTCCAAACCGTCTAATAGGACAGTTGTGTAAGAAGACACAGTCCTTTGTATTTTGATAGTGCCACTACTTAATTCTGTTTGGGTAAAGTGAAAGTAGAACCGCTCCTAAAGGGTATTCTTTTTCCTGTTTTTGTTTTTTCTAGGAGTTAGTGGTAGTAGCATCTTTAGGACTTTTACTGGTTGCTTTAAATACCTGATATTACTAATTAATGTCTAGAGGCTTGGTATTACCTCCTTTATAGCAAGGAGACATGCCGTGATTTGAGCCCTCCTTATAGGGTCTAATACTTCTAGGAAGAGTTCTCCTAATTATATCCGTTCTTAAACAAATTCGAAGTCAGACTTTGAGAGAGCGGGAGCTCTTGACTATATATATCTAACTATATATAGATTAGTGTTTATTATTACAACCAAGTCACCTCTAAGGAAACGCGTCTAAACAATTTCTATAAATTTGATATAGTGTCTGATTTCCTATACCACATTAATCTTTATATTTAAGGGAGTTGAGCATACTAACCTCATCACACCCTATATTTATAAATTCATTTAACGACCCTATATAAAACGTCCTCTATAGGCCTCTGATATATAAAACAGAATCCAGGGCACTAATAAGTATTTCCCGCTTTATCATTCTGTTTAGATACTTCTCTTAATAAAAGCTAAGCCTTGCTCGCTAGCGTTGCTCTCCTAGATCATTATTGTTATAGTGGCAGAGCCGGATTTGACAAAATATTTTACTAGACGTATACGGTGCAGAATACAAATATCCTTCTTAAAGGGCTTGCTTGGTTTCATTTCTAAGATCTTATATAGGTTAGTATAGATAAATGTCGGCTCAAGTAAACTAACTAGTACTATAGAGGTCAACAACCCACCACCTCTTCTGTGGAAGGAGGAATTCTTTGGCAGCTAAAATTCTATATTGTCCGTGAAGGCATTCTAACTTCATGTCGCGGTCAAGTTGGAGCCGTAATGGATTGTCTTTAGATGCAGTTCTAAAAGCTTCGGCACTAGTCCCAAGCTTCTCTAATACTGCTTGGAGTGTTAGATCGTCGATAATAGCTGGAATCCGGTTGTTTGGCTTTTCTGTAATGCATCCTTCGCCTTTAAAGTCTCTTTTTAGCTGTTCAATAACCTTTCTGTCGACTTGACGGCACGGGTGTGGGAAGTCTAAACGTGAAATTGCCACTAGAGCTGAGCCCTTGTAATTGGCAAGCCTATCTCTTGAAATTCTTTTCTCTATCGAGTCTTGCGACTCTGGATTAATATTCTCCATACAGAGTATGAGCACGGTTTGCCAGCGGCTTATATAAAGTACTGGGGGATCGAAACCATACATATTTTGAGGGGGTTCAATTGTTGATGGCATGGGTGGATTATACAACCTAAGTGGAGCTTACAACCCAGGTGGAGTGTACAACCCAGATGGAGTGTACAACCCAGATGGAGTGTACAACCCAGATGGAGCTTACAACCCAGGTGGAGTGTACAACCCAAGTGAAGCTTACAACCCAGGTAGAGCTTACAACCCAGGTGGAGTGTACAACCCAAGTGGAGCTTACAACCCAGGTAGAGCTTACAACCCAGGTGGAACTTACAACCCAGGTGGAGTGTACAACCCAAGTGGAGCTTACAACCCAGGTAGAGCTTACAACCCAGGTGGAACTTACAACTCAGGTGGAGTGTACAACCCAAGTGGAGCTTACAACCCAGGTAGAGCTTACAACCCAGGTGGAACTTACAACTTAGGTGGAGTGTACAACCCAAGTGGAGCTTACAACTTGGCACCGTCTCTAGGTGGTCCCCATCCAGATCGTCCAGATCATCCCAGACCATCCAGACCATCCAAAAATCTCCACATCTCTGTAGGGCCACACGAATTTGATGGTCCTTTCTAGGTTTACAGTATTGGGGTGTCTGATAAGTCATATCACGATGAAAGAACTCCTCAGTCGCATATCTCCCTCCATCCTTAATACTATTCCATCCATCAATTCTCAGTGCGTTCGAACCCCAATATTAGTCGTGAATTTAGCTTCCCCCAGTAAAACTTCTTCCTTACTTGATCATATCAATGCCTTTAGTCGATTTTTAACCCGGTAGAACTACCTCAGGTCTTGGAGATGGTGATAATGGCGGTTGGGAGCCTGATCGGGGTTATGGTACAGAGATCGCTCGAGGTCATGAAGAGCAGGAAGTAAGACCGTCCTAACTCCTCTTCTCGGTCAAATACTGACGATCTCAGATGGCTCTATTAGGCGAACCGACAATAGAGGCTCTTGAACTGATAGAATCGAGTGGCATAAAAAGGACTGGGGATATGACCTGGGCGACCGAAAACTCCCCGATCCGACATTTAATCTAATGGCGGGGCAGGAAAAGACCTAAGACCTTAGGCAATCATCAATCGCATTTCCCAGCGCTGGTGATTTAATTGTACGGTCAGCGGAACAAGAAAAGTCGACAATGCCTATATTGCAAGAACGGCAATGGCAAGTTCGAAGGTTGTCATTCTTTTCGGCACGGTCAAGGTCCTCAGGGAGGTAGAGCTAAGGAAGGGAAGAGGGGAAAGAAGTCGACGGAATCAACTAAGCCTTACACTGCATTCGGTGGCGTATGCGGTAACTACTAGTGGGGATTCCAAGGAGGCCGATGCACCCTTCGACTAGACGGTCGTAAGCTCTCTCCTTTTGCGCCTTCTCTTGAGTTAGAACTAATTGTATCCCAGCAAAATTAGCTCCCCGAAAGATCCGGCCGGGCCGCCTGTGCCAAGATGCCGAAAGATCGGACACACATATAGGCAATTGGTTCGATCTAAACACCAAGGGCGGGGTGTAGGCCGCTGTACGGGACCTTTAGAGCCTCATTCTCGCTCTCAACAATCGGGAGGAGGTAGGAGATGCTAAGAACTGGCAAGGCATGGAGACGGTACTGTCGGAGACAGATTCGTCCGACGAGGAAGCTAATGAAGGGGAGATAGAGTATTCGGATAAAGAGTCTCTAAACGTTGGAAGTGAAGAGGGAGATGAGGAGGAAGCTGAGGGCGAGGAAATGGCTGGGGGAGAGGCCGATAGTGGTTCCTCGTTCGCAGGCTTTAGTGATTTACCGATGATCGAATGAGGTCGTTCGAAAGGTGATAACAGAGAGTTTTCGGTTGCTTTCTATAGTGATTAGGCCCAAGGCTAGAAATCGAGCTACTCAAAAGTGTTGAAGTGTGCCTGGTGGCCTAAGGCACCGAGCACTTGTTTTAAGCACGTCTCACTTATAGTCTCGGTGGTCACCCTGACGCAGATATCCTGATAGAGAATCATCCAACCAGGCTGTTATTTGGTGATGGCCCTAGGCCATCCGATACCCTTGATAGAGTGACCATCCGGTTTAATACATGACTAGTGATCGAAGATCCACTTAGGATGGGGATCATCTTGGTGATGGCCGATGACTTCACTTAACTGGACGATCTAGAGGTCCATCCAAGAAATTTTTTCCTGGAGAGATCATCTGGAGTGAACCATCTAAAGGGCCTACCTTCGACCGCACACTTTGTCCATCGTCGACCTTATCCGCACAAACCGGCTGCGGGCAGCATACGCGAGGATACTAATTTTTGCCCATCGCTTCTATTAACTACTAAAGGGAAAGCTTGGAAAGTGGGAGAAGAAAATTCACCGCGAAATAAAGTCTTATTTTGATGTGCCCTAGGAGAAACTAATGCCAAGGGTTGGGATGCGTGATAAGACACAGAAAACCTTCGCAGTACAAGTGGAATTCGCCCCTAGGGATCATCTCGTTTGTTTGGGTCATCTTGGTTTTTAGATGGTCTCTATCAGTATAATGCCTAGAAGTCCACATTAACTCCGAGATGATTCTAAATACTCCTACCTCCCCAAGATTAGACTATAGTCAATTACTATTTGCTTTTTAATATGTGAAAATTTGCGGCTATGATGGCAACAAAACCTCGACCAAAAACTGAGTTCCCAAGCCTAGACGTGTCTGCCAGCCTTGCCGTTCGTGAAATAAAGGCTAGTGACAGTCGCTATACCAAATTCCCTACAAGCCTAGGTTTGCAGAAATTTCTGATCGCAGAAAAAAATGAGCCACCGGTCATAACGCACTCAAAAAGGGAAGAAGCCGTTCACACTACCTCTCTAATAACCTTAAAGGTAAACCTACCCGATACGATACTATCAAGACCATTACCGGAAGGAAAGATCAAGACCACGCAGTAGGAGCAATCTTCTACTCTTGAGATAAAGAGTCTATAGGATATATACACAGCTCTTTGTTCTCTCTAGCGCGGTGAAGAGGTTATAGTAGCGTGTACGCAAACAGCCCCAATTAAGATAGTAGCCGTTAAAAAGCTCTTGTCCGACCATTTTAAGGAGTTTAGAAGTTGTTAGTATAAAAATTTGCTTGCAGTCATACAGACCTATTAATTTAAAGGTCAATTCTTCGTTATCACCAATTATACAGCTACTACTCTCTAGCATATAATTGCTATCCCCCTTCCACTATAAGAACTCTATATGTCTACAACTTGTCGGCAGGGAAGCTCTTTATCTAGTTTAAGAATTCCTCTTAGTAACATAATACAGGTCTTTAAAGGAATGCAATACCTATCTAGATTTGGTATTGGGCACAAGAGACTTGATGGCTCTAAGGTTTTATTTTCGTCAGACGGATGTATAAAGATAGGTATGTTATATAAGGTTATATTAGTAAACTACTAACCTAAGATACTTAAGCCCACTTTGATGATTGTCAATTCACAAAATCTGCCTTAGCCTATCTACTTAGGGTTATTGCCGTTAAAATGATGTAAAACGGCATCTCTCCGGCGCCGGATAAGAAGCTGGTCCTAAAGAACCCTGATTAATAGTCGCTAGAAGCGTCTAACTTTATCAAAGTCATTTCCTAGGCTACATTAAAAGAGATCCAGAATGTTAGGGGCCTATTAATCAATCTAGACGAATCGTTCTGACTGACCTTATTTAGTATAAATTTTTAATATATATGTTGCTAACAGTCATGATTCTATTTGTGGAATATACTCACTAGGAGACCCTCGAAAATCATTACTTGCTAATTGATTCTATAGGAGTTGTAGAGTCGTAGGACTTTTATCTACTATTTGCACTATTTATACTCCCCTTAGGTGTCCAACTTTAATAATACATCGTTTGGCATCTAATAACCCAAATATACTTCTCTTATCCACGCATGCCATATAAATAAGTAAGCGACTTGTGTTAAAGTGTGCCTAGTAGCCTGAGGCTCTAATAATGGCCCGAGGCCCGAGGTACACGTTCCAAGCACGTCTTACTAGCAGACTATATATGTACCCTAAGGACCCTATAGTTTATTCTGTATAGTTGTCAACTTACTTGATTTACCCTATTAAGTTCTGCCTGCGATTCTTGTGACTATAGTGATACTACATACCTAACTGGCCCAGAGTGTGCCACAGTTTAACAACTTGGTCCCAAGGGCCAGGTCACGTGTATTAGGTTAGATTAAACCCCGAACTAAGGATGCCTTATCCTTAGCGTCTCTATATCCACCTAATGATCTATTACCTATCCACTATCCACAAGATGATCTTGACCATCTATATAATCCCCACCGCAAAGATTATCCCTATCTTATAGATAATCTCACCACCAAGATAATACTCTAAGTGGATCTTCTAATAGTGACGATAATTGAATATAACCCTAGAATACTTCAAAGAAGGGAGCAGTTATCTAAATATAAAAAGTTTTATAGTTCCTGCCTCCTTATTCTTTCAAAATTCACTCCTCTTATAATGACACCTACAAAACCATTTTTTCTCATTTCGCGAAAGGTCAAATCCTCCTATTTTACCTCTAAACACTACAAGAAAAGATTAAGCATTATAGGCATAATTGTTAGTGCCTTTCTTATCCTGTTTATTGTTACATTCTTTTATATGTTTATCTATAAGTATAAAAAAGGTTCGATCAGCTCCCCCTCTAACTAGTAATATTTCTGACGACTCTAGCCTCTTGTCTCTAGGCACAAACCAGCACAAAGATCAATATAGGCAAAGTCTCTAAAGATGCACTCTTTTTGACGGTTACTCTTGGGTTTACTAAGCTCTACTAAGCAAAGCATCTTGCGGATAGAGCAAACACTAATAGAGGAACTATAGATACCCCAACGCATATAGATAAAAGGAGAGAACTCAGACATCCGCCGACTAGGCCATAATACTAGCTGTGGCTTTACTAGCACCCATTTAAAGGGTTTTAGTAGAAGTTAGGGCTGGAGATGATGAAGGTAGGCAAGGTTTGGAAGGAGGCCAGTGACGCATTTATATAGAGTCCTCCAACCTAGCTTTTTTAGTGAAGCTTCAGGCCACATATTTGTTGGTATTGAGGCGAATATTATAATTGCTCTAATGAGCATAACCAAGAGTCCTCCTAGACGTTCTGCATGCCCATTCTGGTCTTGAGTAGATTTTAGATTCTGAGGTTTCAGAAGCTGAGATGTTGTACTTCGCACAATAAAAGTAGTGAAGTATATTGTGTCCATTATAAGCTGTGCTCATAGGAATTAAATCATAAGTGATTTCGGCGAAGGCATCTCCATTTGTGCTAATCCCGGGCACTCTTAACCTGCTATCCCCGAAATTTACGATCTTGTCGCCGTTAACCCGTTAATTTATTAAGGGACTCTTTTTATAGCATAATGTAACACCTCGACCTATCGGCCCACCACCGAGCTTTTTACGCTTTTTAAACTCACAGAACGATCAGATCTGAATTTTTGAGCCTTTCTATAATACTGAGAAGTAATTGTTAGTCGCGTGGCGGCCGGGCGTGCTATATCATGCGGCTATCGCTACAGGTGCTGGTACCTCCCATCAGGCGACCAAGGATCCCTGGTAAACTATTTACAGGAGTTACGGTAGTCCACGTAACGTTAACTTAACATGTATATCTTACATACACTCCGTAATATAGCCCTGTCCCAACTGGGGCTAGTGGACTGTCCAAAACTTCCTATCTCCCCGATATACTCCGAGATTCACCCTTAGACTGCAGATTGGGTAGTGGGTTTTGCCCATTACCCGCAGCCCACCCGCGGGTCGCCCACGGGTAGGGTAGTGGGGCTGCCCACGTGGGTTACCCGCGGGCGCCCACGTTCATAAGTCATTCATAAGTTATACAACTTGATTTTGACTCTGAGAACTCTTGTCGCTTACAGACGCTCCGGAAGCGTTTCCGTACCCGAAGTAAAGCCTAATAAAAGTAGTAGGCTGTGAACCAGTCGCTTATCTTAGTGTGTCTCATAATAATATATGTCTTACCTTGTAATTTAATTTATATGATTTGATTTGTTCAAGTATCTGAACACGAATTAAGCTTTGACCTTTAAAGCTTGAAGGCTCAAAGGCTCAAAGGCTCGAAAGCTTAAAGGCTTAAAGACTTAAATAATAGAAGTTAATTTAAGAAAAGAGATTAGTTAGTTAAACTATAATATATATATTATTTAAGTAAAGAAGTAAATTATATATTTTTAAATATTTTTCTCACTTTTTAAAATTACTATTCTCTTAACAAGTCACGTGTATAGTATATCCTCATTTTTGGAGTGGGTTCTTGGCAGCCCACGGGTAGCCCACTGTACCCGTGGGTAATACCCAGCCTTGGCGTACCCGCGGGTGGGTAGCCCGCGGGTGGGTATGCCTCTCCTTAGTCCTACCCGTGGGTACCCACGTCGGTAGTCTATTCACCCTACCCTCTTGAGCGGCGCAAAAAAAGTGGCCGATTTTTGCCCTTTGCACAACCACCAAAATCACGTGGTAAACAAGCACCATTTCAATGAATAGAACAGGATGTAACGAATACGGTCGGTCTACCTTAAACGTATAAGGCAGAGAGAGTGGTACTTGTCGGTTTATAGTGTAAGAGGAAGTGTGGCAGTCACGGGTCGTGGTTGTTTACTCGGAGGTAAACTCGTTACTTGTATCAAGAGTAATAACAAAGCAGTGTATTGCAAATGATAAACTAAGTTGAGCACGAAGCTCCTATCTAAGGAAACTATCCAGACTTATATAGAACCTTCGTTCCCTTGGATCCTACCGGAGCCTTACGATCCAAGCTCCAGGAGCCTTGGATCCTAAGTGTTGAAGTGTGCCACGTGATCCAAGGCACGGACAGTTGCCTTGGCACTTGCCTGGTACTTGCCTGGCGTCGTTTCAAGCACGTCTCACTTGCAGACCATATATGTGGCCTGAATGCCCTCGTAGTTTATTCTGTACAGTTGACAATATTACTTGATTTACCCTATTGAGCTCTGCCTGCGATTCTTGTGACTGTACGGAGGACGCCGCCATAAGTAATGCAACGCCAAGCCTTGATGTGGCTTACGCCACAATTTTGCAGGGGTTGTCATTTTTAGTAGGCCCGAGTATACAAACTTCTTTTCTCTATGTACGCACCCTATTTAAGTTACGTTGGCGCTTCCTTTTCTCCTCACTCCTTCCTAATCCTTCTTTATACTCATTCCCTCCTTCACAATTGTTAATTATCTTCTTGATATGCTCTGGGATTCTCTCTATCCACTCCTGAATCTTATGTTGTGGTAGCTTTTCCCAACACTCTAACCAATCCTCCTCCATTTGCTTCACTCCAGAGGCTATACCATGTTTAGTAGTTTGCCTTTTCATCCATGGCCAACAAGGCTCTATCATATTCAAGTCTGGGGAATTAGCTGGCCAAATAAGGCGCATAATATCCCAAAGTTGATAAACAACTGCTTGATGCTTATGAGCATGTGGTGATGCGTTATCCTCTTGTACAATTGTGCCTGGACGCTTGATTTTGCACTCCTTCGCGAAAGGGAGTAGTTTCTTTTCAAGTATCACCTTATAATAGCGATACCAATCAATCCCACCCCTTGACGCCTTTCTCACAAGCTTGCCATTCTTCTCATTCCATATCCACTTTGGTTTTGGCCCACTGATATTCCTTCGAACATTTAGACGTCTCATGGCCGTAGTCACCTCCCACTCAGCTTTACAAGCGGCCTCCCTTTGTTGATTAATCTCCTCTAACCACCTCTTTGCCTCCTTCTCCTTATCTGTCTCGTCATGCCAAATATGACAAGGACCCTTCTCGTAGTACGAGTAACAACCCCAAAACATAAATTGCTTAAATCCCTTCCATCGACGACGAATGCAGTGATGATTATAAGCCTCAGAACTAAGCCTCCACACTCGTATTCTTCCTCTCTGCCCTCCCCATGTGACGCTTGTTTCATCTGACCAAATCACATTTTTCCAATCCTCAAGAGTCCAATGTTCATGCTCAAGACACCACTTAAGCCTCTCAAGTTTATTCTTGTTCGTAAGGCCTGGTTTTCGAGTTGGTTTACAAGGCTTATAACCTCTTCGTCTAAGGATTCGGTGAACGCTTCGTGAAGAAATACCTCCTCGAATAAGGGGAGAGAGTTGTGTAGCGATTTCATTCGTAGAGAGCTGTCGAGTAGTTGAGTTTTTGTCTATAGCTTTAATCACTTGCTCTTCGACCTCTTTCGTAAGTCTTTTTGGTGCTCCTGGCTTTTGTGCATCTTCTACATATCGTACGTAGATAATTGAGTCTGTTTCTGGCCTATAGCCCCTCTCCTTAGCTCGTTTGTTGATTCGAGAAATAGTTGAAGTATTAAGGCCTGTTTTTTCTGCGACTCTAGCCATAGAGAGGCCTGTAGAAAGTAAAGCCAGGGCTTGCACGCGAGGACCAACGTCGTGGGGCTTCGTAGGAGCCATAATAGGCTAAAAAGTGAAGGTGTTGGAGGAGAAAAGTAGAATAGAGGGGTAAAAACACAAAAAGGGGGCATGATTTCCTAATTAGGAAGTGGCGCACGCCCAAAGCTTGGCGTTGCATTACTTATGGCGGCGTCCTCCGTAGTGATACTGCATACCCAACTGGCCCAGAGTGTGCCACAGTTCAACACTAAGCTCCCATAAGCTCCACTCACGTGACCGCTCTGGCACGTGATCCCCGTGCCAACTGCCCCAGGTTCTCTGTGTAAGTACAGCGGTACTCACCGAGCCTCAGGCCTGGGCTGCACGTGATAATGAAATCGTGACACAGGATTAGGACTGTATATGACAACGCCTCCTATTTAGCCAAGTTATTTGAATCCGATAAGAACTACACATTCCTCTCGACTATGATCAAGTCTACGCACTAATGCCTCGTTGGCACAACTTAGGCATCCGAAAACAATAGAATGGTGGAAATTTGCGCACTCCCCAGCAGCAAAGAGAGCCCAGGCAGGGCTGTCATGAATAGCTAAATATGCTGGAATTTCTGCCGTCCCAGCTGGCCTGACACTTCGATCCTCTAACCATGTAGATGTGTTGATATTAAGAACATTGGAGGCACTAGCGGCATCGTTGTGGGAGCATGTTTTGGGAACTTCGAGGCTTCGCGCAATGGAAGCTAGGACATTGACGACTGAAACAATACTAATGATATTGCCATCTAGCCGCCCCGCAAAACATATATCGCTTTCGCCTAAATGCATCGGACGTTCGATGTTAAGATATATAGACCTATTGGGTGGCCTCATAACAGCGGGACCGATCCAGGGCTGTCCACTTTGAAATGTTACGATCGCCGATTGTGGAGATAGATTATCGGTATTTTGGCGAAGATATTTGAGCTCTGGCATGCAAGAGGAATAATCCGAATCTCTTATCGAGCCGTCTTTATGCGTGCGTAAATTGGCATAAAACACGTCTTTACATGCTAAAGCAACGGAGGAGGCCGACGGCTCCATGTTGAGAAGAAGAGAAGGCAGGACGCAATACATCCCGTTCCGCCACCCAATAATTCGATCTGATGATTCGATTCGGCCTAATACTCTCCATAGATCCATAATACCAGTGTGTACTACAGCTACTAGACCGACAGCCTCGTTCAAGCTTAATGAACTAGAAAGTCCACGATTGAGGATCTTACAAATTTGGTCCAGTCCAAATTCGGAAAGCAATTCCTGTGATACAGAGTGTCGAACAGACGTGAAATCAGTTGAACAAAGACGCGAGACAAGGCAGATGATGATTGCTGCAGTTGTTGTACGGAACCTAGCATCATCCTCCGTAAGTGCTTCAATATCTCTTTTGTTCCAACTCTTTGTAACTCGGTTTAGAAGTTTGTCGGATGCTATTCTGCTATAGCATGGTGCGATATGCTTCGCAATCATTGGGAAGTGCCTGGAAGCGAGTGTAAACTCGATAGGACTAGGCAATTCCTTAGTATCGGACCAGATAAAGGTAGCCTCGATGCTTTCGGGAGTTTGAGGAGGAGAGACCGCTCTATAAGAGCAGTTAAGATGAGATTCGATAAAATTGAAGATAAATTCAAACTCCGTTTGAAGTGTCTCTGATCGAATCATCACATCTGGAGCCAGTGCTTGGTGTAGTATACTTCCAACAGTATAGAACGTGTAGTGTAGCTGTACACCGAGATTGGCCAAGTTGGCTGGTTCAGTCATCAAGTGGTCGGTTTCTTCGGAGCCTCCCAGAACAAGAATAAGAGCATTTGGACCAGAAGCCCGAGAAATCGGAGGAGAGCCATCCCACAGTTGAATTGAGCCAATATTGTATCCAATAAGTTTTAGATACCCAGCAATACGAGCAACCAAGCTGCTCCTTGTTAAATATGGATCTCTTTTGCGCTGGGTAATCCATTTTAGAAGCCCGGCCACCATACTGAGATCACTATGAACAGGTTTCGCAGGATCGCTTGTGTGAGGTTTTCCGTAGTATGATTCACTATTAAGATTTGGCAATCCTATGCTTGTAACTGACTTCAAAAACAATTCCGGAAGGCCACGTGTAACACCTTCATTGAGAAGCTTCGGTAATACATCATCTTCGAGGAGTTTGCTATGTAGCGCACCTATCATTTCGGCGTCTTCGAACAGCTTACAACCCAGAAATTCGATAAACAAGTCAATAGCACACGGCCCCCCAAGCTCATGGGCCAGAGCGCATATCGTTGTTCCAATAATCTGGGTGATTTTTCCCCCTCCAAACGCCTTGTCCGCATTTGGCATACTGCGCGGTACTGGGCCATGATCACTAGTAAGGATATAGAAACTAGAATCTTGAAGTTGAGGCAGAACTTCAACGATATCCTCGAAATTGGTGTAGTGTGTTTCGTTTCCTGAGCTAATATATTCTTTAGCCTTCAAAAGTATAAGGTGCACGCCGTCTAAGCCTCCTAGCCATCCTATCACGGAGGTCGCAGCAGAGATAGTGGCGAGGACATCTGATACGCCAATTTGGACTTGGGCAAGCGGCCCACGAGGAGTATTGAAGACAGCCGCCATTTACTTTGTAAATAGATGTTGGTTGAAGGCAAAGAATGATGTGAAAGTGGACAAGAGCGCGGCGGTTAGGCAACAGTGTACTGTTATGCACGTGCCTATGAAATACGCCACACTTGTGATCAAGTTCAAAATAGTGGCTGACTAAAAATACGGCGAGTCCGGGCTTTAATACAGTATACTGTAATCTACGTTACTAAGCACTAAACTCTGCAGCCAAAACATTTGGCGTGTCACTCCTCTCGCACGGAGTAACTCTTGGACTGCTTTATTTCTTCTTTAAATGCTTTAAAAATTTGGAACTATGTTCTTTTCTAATTGAACCTTTCCCTAAGTGCTCCGAATTTAGAAAAAAATCTAATAGTCACGATAAAGCAGGGGGGACAGCTAGAGCGACGATTAGTATTGTAATTGAAACGATTAATAGTATGATTAACTATAGTCTTTTTCTTATTACTAAGTAGTCTCCTTAAAGAGAAATAGCTAAAGAAAATAATAAATTAATAATAACTTCGTAGACTTATTAAGAGAAAATTTGTAATTTTAAAACTATAAATTTATCTTGTAACATGGTGCGTCTCGGGACACAGGGACAGACGTTATAGTGCCTGCCAATTTGCTGTAAATCACAAAATGTAGTGCCATTTTCTTGTTCCAAGCGTATTGGTGACCGCGTTTTCTATTAAACACCTTTTTGTGCTAATAACGTCCGTCCCTGCGTCGAGAGACGCACCCCGTGACGAGACAAACCATCAGTACTTTGAATTCAATTAATTCTAAATTTGTGAATCCACTGAAAATTCCTGTATTTTTGTATCAGATAACCGTCCTCAAGTTTCTAGTAGCAACGACTGCGAATACGGCGGTGTGCACGACGATGCACGACGATGCGCGACGATACTTGACGATACAATACGATAGAGAGAGCGACCACCAGAACATATAACAAGGCATAATGGTAGGCATGACGATGACGAGTACAACAGTTAGTAAAGCTGTAGTGTTGAGAGATCGGAAGGTGAGGTTGTCGAACACATTTGGAGACCACGTGATATATTCACTCCCTTCCCGCTTGCGGGACGAGGGGGGTTTGGGGGTTCCCCCCAAGAAAGGAAAGCCTAAAATGGTATTGCGTAAAAAAGCTACGCTTCTACCCTTAAGAAATATGCTAAATATGCTGTATTCGCAATTTAAGGTCACAGCAAAATCATATAAGCCCGGAGCGCAGCGAAGGCCGTGATACGGGATTTTAGCAGGGCGGCTAAGACCTTGTGGGTCTGTTTACTTGCCAAAGGCTCCCACGTGACAATGGCCGCTCTGGCCGACCGTCGGCCACGGCGGCCATAGAAAATATAGATTCTATATAAGCTAAGGGTTTTACCCTTTAGATAGGAGCTTTGTGCTTAACTTTAATAGTCAATCAGTTACTTACCTTTCTCTTTGACTATAACGACCGTGCTTCTACATACAGACCATTTATATACTCTTGTTTATTATTCATACCAACCCAACCCACCTAGAAGTCACGGGACTTCAGGTTCGTTATACTAGAATGCCGCGACAATAGCAAGTTCTACTCTGCAGTTTATTTTATTCCCTAATCGGCCTCCCCTTTTGTATATCTGCCTTGTTTGCTCCTTTTCTGATGACTTTCTGCTATTGTTTCTAAATTCCCGTGTTTTACACCCAGAAACAAAAAGTCTAAGATAAACATATCCTCATCAAATACCATTTCTTTCTTAACTTGAATATTTAAGAGTCGGTTTTCGAAAAGCAACGTCTTCTGGGCTTCATCAAGCCAAAACCCTTCTTTATAATTCAAAACTTCAACCAGAATCTAGTCTAGCCTTTCTTTTGTGCGATCCAACACTGACTTAATCTGAATATCCATTCCAATTTGCCCTCCTTAATCTGAGAGACATACAAATGTTAAAATTACTACAAAAGCGGGTCCATCCTTCTTAGAAAAATATAATGCAGCCCATAAGCCACGCCAAGACTTTGCCCAGCTCATTGACTTACTTTCGTAGTTCTAGAGACAAGAATCATCATCAGAGCCCGTAGTTTTAATCGGATACTCGCAGTACCAAGCTTTGTGAAACCTAATACCCAGCTTATAGCCGTAGTCACGCAGCCAACAGCGATGAAAAGCGTCCAGTTCCTAGGATAAGGACAGACGCCCAGCTATAAGGAAATAGACATTCTGATTTTCTAAGGGAGTGGCTTGCAAATATTTGACTTTAATGAAGCCTTGACTGACTGAACGGTAGAAGTTGTTTTCCGAGCCAGAAGCTTTTGACGCAGACATCTAAGCAATGGGTATCGCTATAGCGGTGCTAAGTTTACTCTTATAGCCACATTGGAGTATTGCAAAGTGAGTATAATGTTTTGCGGGTAGATTGTGTTTAAGGAGACGTAGACAAATCCGCAATCCCATATTTGTTATCGCGTACGGCTCCGTCCTCGTGGTATAAGGAATAATGTTTGCGGATGTCCCGAAAGCCACTAGATGCGGTGCGAGTAATCCCACGCCTAGTAGATGTGGTCCATCTCTTGTCATATTACTTCCGAAGAAGGCATCGGGAAAGTGGTGGTTCTATACAAACAGACTGTGATCATAATTCGATTGCATGATCACTTCTTGTAGTCGGATAAATGCTTTCTCACCTTCTCTATAGAGAAGTAGCATGTTGACATTAAAAATGCCCATAAGGCAGTATACAATATCCTCAGTTCTAGTCGTTTCTTGACCGGAAGCCCAAGACATTCTTCGCGCGATGCTCTTAGTATACAGTAATCTATAGTCACATAGCACATCAGAGTCGATACCGGTAGTCTTGGATATCACTTTTTCAAGCTGTCTTTTCTCCCCTAT
The DNA here is from genome assembly GCA_020726485.1 of Halenospora varia. Lineage (NCBI taxonomy): Eukaryota > Fungi > Ascomycota > Leotiomycetes > Helotiales > Solenopeziaceae > Halenospora > Halenospora varia. Next base: position 196,867 of record JAHEWH010000033.1, on the reverse strand, counting down.
TTTGCTCCATAAGGAATCATAAAAGTACATGGCTTTCGGAGCTATAAGTTCTTAAAGAGTCCAGCCTCTCTTAAACCAGCAGGAGCTAGGAAGAAAGCAGATAGCAGGAAGTGGAAGAGGAGGAGTTTCCTCCTCATCCCCTAATACGGCCGCGGCGTCGACTATAATCTTGACCTGGTCCTCTTTCCATCCAGGTTCTACAGAGACATCTTCAAGATATGCAAAGCAGACCTTAGACTTTTGATACCAACAAAACATCGAATTAATCGCTTCTGACAGTTCTGCTAATAAAGTTTTATCGATGCAACAAGTATTGATCTAGACATAATTATAGCTGTGCTTTGCCGCTTAGATGGTTGATTCAAGAATCTTGTTCCAGCCTTTCTTATCTTGGCCTAATTTAGCTATAAGGTCCTGAAAAGTCACCTCTTCGTTGCCCCAGGTATACGATAGGGCGGCATATTCTGGGACATCAGAATAGAATGTCTCCAATTAAAACGTCTTGATGTTGAGCAATCGCATAGCCGTAGTCTACCAAATCCCATATTTGACTATATAAGCGCAGTTAACATCCTTAGTCAGCTTTCGAGAAACCAGGCTACGTAAGCGCTGACTTATCACGCGAGAAACCCATCAGACCTGCTCTTACGCCACACGCATAACATTTTACGCCACACACATGACCAGGCTTGGAGAATAGTGGCTGACTAAAATATAGCAAGCCCAGACTTGAATATAGTATATTATAACTAGGCTAATGCACATTAGTAATCACTAAATCCTGAAGCTAAAACATGCCCCTCTCCTCAGACGGCATAACTCCCGGACTGCATTATTTTCCTCTCTAAGTGTGTTCAAAACTTGGAGCCATATTCTTTCTTTATAGAACCTTTCCCCAAGTGCTCCGAAATTCGAAGAAACTCTAACGCTTGCGATTTAGCAGGGGGGAACATATAACACACATATAGCCCCGCTACACCATCTTAGCTTGCACGCTTTTTGGTAATCCTCCTTGCACCTCTTGGCAAGTCCGAAGAACCATCAAGGCCATAAATGCGTCAAGAACATCTCCGACACTAAATGATTCCTAGGTTAGTCCTAACCGTGCTAAAACCAACAGAACAAACTTGCACTGGAATAATGGCAATAACACTAGACCACCCAACCCTGATCCCACAGCAGTTAAACAGACTCATGTTTAGTTGATATGCCCATCGCTAGACCTTATTAAGCACCTTTGTGTTATGATCCGAAAGCCGTTGTAGTACATTATTTGTTATCATAGCTTTACCCTCCGGAGAGGGCATCTTATATCGATAAGTTGGAGAAATTTCTTAAAATGTTACCTAACGTCTCTCCCTGCGTAGCAAGACGCACCCTGTGGCAAGACGAATCTATAGTTTTGGAATCATAAATTTTTTCTTAGTAAGTCTATAAAGTTGTTATTAATATATTACTTTCTTTAACTATTTCTCCCTAAGAAGACTACTTAGTAACAAGAAAAAGAGTACGGTTGATTATGCTGTTAATCGTTTCAATCACGCCACCGGTCTGTCACGAACACGTGAATAGCACGGGACCTTAGGCTCAGGCAACTGTTATTGGTTGGCAGGAGAACCCGGGTTATTGGTCACGATGGGAGTCACGAGACAAGTGTCACGTGATCTAAGCGAGCTAGCCTGCTAGCCCGGGCTTGCGAGCGCGCGCTCTGCTAGACCGGCTAGCACAGCTAGCATGGAGAACGAAGGTTCTATATAAGTCGTAGTGTTTCCTTAGATAGGAGCTTCGTGCTCAACTTACTTTAGTTATTCAATACAAGCTTTGTTTACCTATTCAAGTAACGGGTTCACTTCCAAGTGAACAACCACCTGACTGCCACACTTCTGTTACAATACCAACCCGACGTTACCAAGTACCCGGCTACGCTTAGCCAGTATCCCCGTATCGTTACACGGTCGTCGCTTTCGCTATCCCCCCTGTTTAATCGCGATTATTAAAGTCTTTTTAAAATTCGGAGCACTTAAGGAAAGGTCCTATTATGAAATAATACGGCTCCAAATTTGAAAGACAATCAGAGAGGAAAAGAGTGCAGGCCGGGAGTTACGCCGGTACGATGAGAGGGTCTATATGTTTCAGTGCTTAGTACGGAGGTCACGGCAGAAAGTTATAAGACTACCCAAACTATAGGGGTAATTCCTTGGCATCCTTTTTATGAAATTAAAGCATATTAATGCATTTAATGCACTCTATCTGGGTTCCTTTTCCTCCCAGGTTTTGACTCATTATACTCATTACCACCTTCAAGTCTTATAACCTCCTGAATATGAATAGGAATCCTCTCAATCCAAGCTTGAATCTTCTCCTGTGACATTTCCTCCTAACAGTTAATCCAGTCTTCCTTTATCTGTTTCTTTGAAGTTGCAGCTCCATGCTTTGTAGTTTCCCTTTTCATCCACATCCAAGGAGGCTCAATAGCGCTTAGATCAGGGGAGTTTGGCGGCCAGATCATTCGTTGAATCTCCCAGAGGTTATATACTCGGAATTGGTGATGATGGGCATGTGGAGAGGCGTTGTCTTCTTGAATAATTGTACCAGGCCTCTCCTTTTCACACTCCTTTGCAAATGGTAGAAGCTTTGCGTTTAGAATACACCGGTAGTATCTGTACCAGTCAATGCCTCCTTTTGAGTCCCTTACAAGTTTCCCTGTCTTTTTTGTTCATTTCTAAACAGGTTTCTTTCTAGGTACGTTTCGAGTAATTCGTACCCTACGCATTGTATTTTCTAACTCCCACTCGGCTTTACAGATAGGTTCAAGAGCCTTATTCTGTACCTCAAGCCACTTCTCTGCTTCCTTCTTTTCCGCCGGTGTCTCGTCTTCCCAAACATGGCAAGGGCCCTTCTTATCGTACGAAAAACATCCCCAAAACATAAACTCCTTAAACCCTTTCTAGCGCCGGCGAATACAGTGTTTCTCGTACGCCTCAGAAGAGCGTCGCCATACCCTAATCCTCCCTCGTTGGCCTCCCATCGTTACAGACGTCTTATCTGACCAAATAACATTCTTCCAATCCTCAAGCGTCCAGTCCTTATAATCCAAGCACCACTTAAGCCGTACAGCCTTAGCTGCGTCTGTCAACCTAGGTTTGTATGTCGGTTTACAAGGCGTAAAGCCAAGGGAGTAAAGGATATTCCAGATAGTTCGTGCAGAGAGTGTAAAAGTTACGGTAGAAATAGCCTTAGCAATTGCTTGAGTTGACATTTGCCTTGTGGTTGAATTCCTTGTTACTGTCTCAACCACTTGCTTCTTGACTTCTTCTGTAACCTTCGGTGGCCTTCCTGATCGTGGCGCATCTTCGACATATAATAGAAGGAGTGTCTTGCTCTGTGCTGGATCATAGCCGCGTGCTTTAGCTGTTTTAGACAGAGCATAGATTTGAGCCTTTGAAATACCTGTTGTGGCCGTGATTTCAGGGACCTTAACGCCAGTTTCGAGGAGAGTAAGAGCCTGGACACGTGTGCCTACGTCATGTCTAGCCTGGCGTGGCCTTACAGTACTAGCCATTATAAATGGCTGTGAATAGCTTCATTTAAGAGTAAAATTTAATAAATCTGCCGTGACCTCCGTAATGTACGTTAGCCTAGATAAAATTTACTATGTTCACGCCCGGGCTCGCTATATTTTACTTAGCCACGATTCTCGGAAGAGTAAGTGCAGCCACAAACGTCGCAGCCACACGCTTAGCGGCCACAGATTTTATTAGAATTTTACTGACGTTACTATAACCACACCGCAATCCTTGATCGCTTGATTGGAGGAGGTATCAGCCTATGTGGCGATGGCGTATGACATGGTGCGCCCTGGCTGCCACAACACTGAGAATAACTTTTTTGTATCGTGATGAAACTCGGAAATCCATATCTAATCGTTCTATTATTTTAAAAGGCGAAAAGAGCATAGTGGTGGTGTCGCGGGTCGAGGGGTCCTATTACACTATAAAAAGAGGCTCTCTATAATTCAGGTAGGCGGCGACGACGTGATCAAAATTTTCAGAATTAATAGGTTAGGAGTGTTCGGGAGAGGCATACAATGTAATTAAAATAAAAATATAGACAAATTTTGATACATTCGCAGATTTAGAGTCGCTTGAATTCGAGGTACCTATGATTTGTCTCGTTACAGGGTGCGTCTCGCTATGCAGGGAGAGACGTTAATCAATTATAAAAACTCTGATTTTAGCTTTTGGAAGCCCTGACATCTATAGATATTCTAACGACTACTTTCTAGTTACTATTTATTTCAATTAGTACAATTTTTTATATAAAATTATAAGCACTAATTAACTGGCGATACTATCAAATTGGTAAGGAAATGAGGTAGAAAGGAAAGCCGATAAGGACAGCAAAAACGATGCGACTACAACATTAAAAACCACCATTAAACTCTGACGCACGACTTAGGAAAGCAAAGGAAACCACCAAAACGGTCTTCTTCAGGACAGCTAGGTAATAGTTAGACACGAACAGGAGAAATGATGCCATATTCATACCTTATATGAGGCGAACGTTTACACTTAGAGTGCGGAATCTCCTTAGATGTTGTTTTTTACCGCTGTCTATGCGTTAAGGAATATAAACTCTTATTGCGTGGTTAAGTTTTCCGAATCTATCGCCTTAAGTTTGCACTATATATTCTTATATTTAAACATACGTTCCCTCTTGGTCTTTGTTGGCGGGATCCCGCTACTTTTATACACCTCAGGTTTGATTGTAACTTGCGGGCCCGTCGGCATTAATCGATCCATTTCTAGACCCGGGCTTGGTGAGGCTTCTCTCCCTTCACGCTGGCCACTCTGCCATGCTTGATGTTTCTTATTATAGTCACAAGCAACGTTATAGAGGTACTCCTTGCATTGAGTTGGGTTGGGCCAGATATGCTTGATCGACAAGGGGACCTCCTATACTTTATAAATCTTACTATCGATTGTCCATTTGACCTAAATCTCTAAGCGTGGGTATGTCTTCTTGCCTGACACTTTCCTTGGTATCAGGTCTTTTAATGAGCAATTATAAGCCACACCTAGCACTCCCTTAAAGTCGTTCTATTAACGTACGAATTTCCTGCCGATCTTCTTGTCTCCAAACCTGTGATCAGGACCCGTTTGTGGTGTCGCTTTTTTATTAAAAGGGATGCCCGCTTTAGCTTTTATAGAACGCTCGTACCTAGGGGATTTTTTAGGCCCGTACCGGACGACGACCTGCTTTAAATATCCTTGTTGCCTCCAAGTAACAACGGCTTTATCGTCACTGCGCCCGGTCACAACTTTGTTTTGTTTAGGGGTAAATAGGCCCGCATCATCATTATAGGGATCTTCGTCAGTAGCGGGTGCTTGTAGAGCGCCCTCCTTATCGACTAGATTAATAATAGGTGGACCGACCGGGGGGTTAGCAAAGGGGGGGCTAGTCAAGGGATTCGGAATAGGATTTGGAGGGGGGCTAGTAAAGAGATTCGGAATGGGATTTCCAAATCTGCTTAGGGGAGGGCCGGAAGTGTGACCTTGTTGACTATTAGAGCTAGGTTTATCGGAACCAACAAATAGCGAACTTGTTGTTAGCGCCTCCGGTTCGTCGTTACTAGTAGCGGAGGTGGCTAAATGTCCCAAGGCTGTTAGGGAAATTTCTCTACTAGGGCCAGAAGTACCAGATCTAGAGGCATTACTACCGATAGTGGTTGTCCCATTCTCTAGGGCTACGGAGCTTGATGATCTATCTGCTTTATTCGAGCTGGCATTTATCAAACTTATAAACATCTTCATTTTTTTGTCCGCCTTTCTATCCTTGATCTTCTTTGCGTTGTCACGATCCTCTATAAGCATGTTATCTTCGTCGTCCTCGTCCTCCTTTTCTTTTATATTAGTATTAGCCAACAATTTTTTGACGTCTTTCTTCGGTTGTCCCTTTTTGGATATTCCGCTGCCATTTTTTCTCCCTCCGCCAACTAGTTGCTTGCTTGAAGACATAGTGACTGCTTATTCTATACACTTAGAAAGGATTTTAATTCTGGGCGGGTTCGAAGATTTTATATTCTTGTATACTGTTCTAGGTCCGTCCCTATAGTCTAACTTCTTGAAAATAATGGTCTAAAGGCCACCTCTAACAGCATAATGTGGATGTTGTTCACTATACGATCCTATTCTAGGATTATCCGGTAGTGACATATAGGCGGGGGGTCATTGCAAGGTAGATATATGATGGATTCCATCTATTAAAGATAGATCCCATCCCTTTCTTGATGGCTACAAAAGGTGGATCGACTAACCTTACTAGAATGTAAATCGAATTCTTATTTCTTAGACGTATAGACTAACGGCCATAGACCTTCATCGCTTAGGCGAAGGAAATTATATGACTTGTCTGGAATGTAGCAATACTTCAAAGACAACAAAATGAAGAGCCTACTTGCTATAGCCCTGGGATTTATCTTAGTGCTTTGTTTATTAAGAATGGTCTAAACATCATATTAACATTATTGTAGGTAATCTAAGGTTGTAGTGATGTGTTTGCTAACATTTAAACCAGCCTCCTATCGGACATGGCCTCGCAGACATTCTTGTAATCGGTTATACACACCGTCGCGAAGAAGGCGTGGGACTATATAATAACGGCCAAGATCCCAACAATACTCCCTTTAAGCCTAGTCATTAACACAAGCTAGTTTCTATCAAGCTTTACGTTTGCCTCTAGCTCAAGCTTGAGCTTAAGCCACGCAACTTGCACCTCCCTACCTATACTTGCTATTATAGTTATACCGGCATTTATGCTTATACCTTAGATAAATGTATAAGGGATAATACGGATTTAAGAAGGGTGGTCGATCTGCTTTAGTTAGTCTATAGATAGTGTTAATAAGAATAAATAAATGACAATCTCTCTTTATATTATACAGAACAGATATTTTCCTATAAACCCTAATAGCATCTCTTATCCTTGATTTATTAAAGTAAGGCTTTAATTTACCCTTAATGCCTATACCGTTTTGTATATCGGTTTAGTACGATTTAAATTGCCTAGTCTTACCCATTTATAAAAATGGTATATGCTAGTACCCGTTTTTGATTATTAAAGTACTTAAAGCTATCATTTATTTACTTTATTTAATAGTAAAGGAATGCAGAACCTATTTGTTTAACGGTCAAATTTTCCCCCTTTGCCCTCTCTAAAAACATAAGTCTAGCTATAGCGCCGTCGGAGCCTTAATGCTAAGAGTAAAGAGAGCCGAATCTCTGCTAGATGCTTATAGAGATCTGACGTCCTCCCCCTGCCAGTATTTAGGTTCGAAGTCGGTAGCAGTTTTGGCTATGGTTTTACTGCGGTCCTGAAAATATCAGATTGAGAAGAGCCTCTATATAGCTATATTATGTACTATTGCCTGGAATTCTCTAAGCGGAAGGTTTGTGTTAGTGAATGTATAGGATTTGCCCTTTCTTTTTATCTAGATAAACATCTTAGCATCTGACTTAATGCCAATTTTGTAGCCTTTTTTGAAGAAGTTTTTTTGTGCCTTTTAAAACAGTTTGGTTTTGTTTCTCTTGTCTATAACAATGGCTGTCTTTAATAGGAATGTTTCCTGAAATTTTGTATGTGCTAGTTATTATATACTGGCATCGACAAGATAATGGTGTCTGTACCACCTATATAGAATGATCCCGATAGCCCCGCCTATATATAAATAAGTCACTCTAAGTGCAAGAGATCATCTTCTAATACCCTTAATAGTAAGAGAGGTGTGCTAGGAGGTCCTCTTACTTATAAGCTGGTATTTTGCAATTATGTCCACTTCTAATGTTTACTTTATTAAAGGTTGTTTTGCTTACTCTAATTTAGTGCTATTATGTTACTTACATTATTTTCAAAATGGTTACTCTCTAAGCTTGGCAGTATAGATACTTTGTTATGGTATTTATTTGTTTTTGGTTGTATTATTACATTATAGCTATTGTCTTATAGTATCTATTATATTCTTAACTCCAAGTGGCCGTTAACTATATCCTTTATTATAAGACACCTTATCTATCCGCACATCTTCCCCCAAATCCCCTTTATAGGGACGGCTATATGATTTAAGGTCTTGATTGTGTTTCTCTACATCCTTACAAACAGCCTTATTGTCATTATTAGGGTAAAGTCAGAGATCGGTTCTTGCGCTACCACAATGTCTATTATAAACCTCATTCCGCTTCTCTATAGCCCGCGGCTTAGCCTTGTAACAAAATTACTTGGAATTTCCCTCCGTACTAGTATTAGCTTACATTAATGGTTTGGCCGGACCGTAATTATATAAGTGTTGGTGCACATGATCATCGTATTAACAGGCGGTTATACGTTCATATAGACGACAATAACCTTATAGGGGTTGTGGCAGGTTCTACCCCTCCTCGGGCGACTTACTAGCTGACATGTAATAGGCAAGTTCTGCCCTTAGATTTATCCTTCTCCCTTCGGTCCGCCTTGTAAGGCGCGCCTTGTACGAATAGTTCCTGAACTTCTACCTCCTATTTTCTATAATGGTCTTAATAGCCATCTGGCGCCACCTCTCTTTGAAGAAATCGGTAGAGTTGTTATTTCGGACTAGTATAGGGCTGTGGACGATAGCGACGGCCGTTTACTAGATCTTCTTTGCATTTAGAAATCTTGTCTTTAGTAGACCGTTTATAATAGCTGTAACAAGACGGCTTTCGAACAGAGACCTAGAGGATCATTATTAGTTGATCTATCGACTATATTACAGGTAGACGTTACTGTCCCAAGGCCGTGGCACGTCAAGGCTGGCCAGTTTGTCTTCCTCTTAATCCCGAAACTTAGGATCTTTACTGGGCTTTATGACTACCCGTTTATGATTTTGTGGTGGGAGCGGGATCAGAAAGGCTTGACGATCATGCTTTTGGTGAAGTCAAGAGCAGGTTTTATAGCAAAGCTTGACAGGTATAGGAATCAATGTCTCCGTGCATTTATCGATAGGCCGTTTGGCGTACAACATGACTTTGGAGAGTGTGGGACGGTGATTATGATTGTGACAGGAATTAGTATCGCTAGTTATATACCGTACATCAAAGAGCTAGTAAGCGGATATAATAACTATAAGGTAAAGACATGTCGTATTTGACTTACCTAGGAGATTTAAGAACAATGTGAGTAATGGTAGAATACCCTAGATTCTGTATCTTGACGGATCTTAGGTTAAGAGGTATAGGTTAAGCACTAGATAGACAAGCTCTTAGACAAAGACATAGGATATATACCACAACCCTTTCCTTCTTATATGACATTACTGACTTCTTGTTGATCCTTGATATTTCAATTTATGTGTTATAGGATTATAGGAAGAAGGACTTAGAGTATAGGGATCACTCTAGGGTTAGAGAGTCCTTTGGCCTATTAGATATAGTGACGATGCTTATAGAGGAATTTAAAAACCAGAGAGGGCAGATTATTATATCTTATAAGATCTACCTTTAATCTTAAATCATGCCTAATCACTAACCTAAGTGTAATCTTTAAAGTTTGTACGGACAAGGCCGTCGCCGACAAAGCCCAAATGCATATATAGCGGAGGATAGACAAGTGGGTATAGCTTGTCAAGTTGGACTTTAAGCCATCTCTAAGAGAGACAGGCAGGTTATTATTAGCAGATATAGAGTTTAAATGTAGAGGTTAGCCTTATAGCTTTTGGTCATTAATCTAATTAAAGCTAATAGCAGCATTTAATTTTAAAAGCACTTGTTAAAATTAGGAGAGATCGTCTTCTTTAATTTATTAGTTAGACATAACAACTATTAAAGCCCGGCCTGATCTAGTATCTTCCCCGCTTATACTTCCCTATAATAGTAAACATTCAAATATAGCAGGAAACACAGGACATCCTTAGGCACAAGTACTAGGAAGATCCTGGCGACCAAAGGCACGGTTTAAGTGTTTGTTAGCTGGTAGCCGCATCGCGCAAACCTAGCAGAGTGGTAAGAGACGCTAAGGTGACTAAAGCGTAGGTCCTTGGAGACGATCTTCTTTAGATGGTCTATATCTAATAGTCATTTTTAAACCATCCACTTAAGTAGGATGACTATAACCGCTAGTACCTAAGGAATGTTGCTATGGCATTCTCAAACCGTCGTTTTTGACAATACCAAAGCCCTTAATGCCGTTAGGTGTAACGTTCAGATTGCAAAATTTTTATTTTTTTATTTTTTAGATTTATTGACCTTTTATAAATATAGCGCAAGGCAAAACAGAATGCCTAGCAGACGTCACTAAACAAACATAAAGACAAAGTTTTGAAGTGTTGGATTATATAATCACAAAGGTTGTAGTGTTGGCATATATATACTAGATATAATATCTGACTTCATTTTACCCCTAAATTATTAATCTCAATTTGCTTCTACTTCTATACTCTAATTATAAATTGTTATGACTTAGTTAGATCGGGCCCCCTCTAAATGTGTTTTTATTATATTCTATCCCCTAAAACCCCATCTAAGCCTTTTCTGCCTTGACCTTATATTATACTAAATCCTCTAACATATAGTGAAGTTAAAGCATTAGTTGATGTAAGTAGTTAGAGTCTAAATCAAGGTAAAGCAGGAGAAAAATCTATTAATGGACGTTATAGTATGTTTTGCGGAGCTTTTGTAGGTTTTTAAAACTTTGCTAATAGAACTAGATCTCTTGATATAGCTAACCTAACTCCTTGGTCAGCTCTTTAACCCTAGCGGGTAGGTTTAGAGGAGGGTTCCTCTTGGCGAACTAAACCTGCTATTAAGAGAGTTTAAGCACTAATGTTGATTTATTCTAGAGACGGATTTGGTGATCAAGCCTGTTGACTTCTAGCGGCTATACGTATAGTGGGATGGATAGAGCTGGTGTTTGACGCAGATTTCGTAGAGCACCTCTAAGCATTTTTGGAGGGGATAAGACAACTCAGGACAAAAACCATATAGAGTAGAAATATCTAGCGCCTAATTATATATACCCTGCTAATAGCAGGTAATAAGAGAGCATCTGTCATTTAATGGCCCTAATTTGGGTGGCCTGGCCAGAAATGATAGCGATTACTTATAATAATAAGATCTTAGGAGACTACTAAAAATAGATAGTAGATCGATTTATCTCTAACTTATTAATGTTAGGCATATTTTATAAGCTAGGAAGCATTACTTTGGAGGGATAGATATGCTCTAAGATATATATTTATAATTCTGTTAATCTACTAGTATATAAGAACCACCCCTAGCTTTGTCAAATAGTAAATAAATAATAACCCCTACTAAAGTAATCCTCTTTTTAAGAAGTAGCCTTTAACCCTGCTCTTTTCTTTCTAATTGATTTTGGCTTGCTTCTCTTAGAACCTCTAGTATAAGAGGTGCTTAATATAGGGCTAGTTGATAGGAGGGGTTTTCTATAAAAAAGGAAAGAACTTCTACGATTAAGTTTGTCCGGGACCTTAACTACCAAAGTCTGAATTACCTGCTTGTCTGGACTTGAATGTTTCTGTCCGGGTAAGCTAATCGCATATGTCCCTAGGAGTGTCTTGGCCAAGTGACTTTGCTGTTTGGTAAAAGCGGATGCCTCTGGTGGTGTCAGGCTTGTGCTTAGGGAGACCTCCGTCTACGCTGTTGTTTGGGGGGCCGCCTAGACGACTCTAAAGTTTAAGGCTGCTTGTAGCTTAGTAAGCTTATTACTAAGGGTGTCTGTAACTTTATCACTTTAGATCGCCTCTTTTATTACTTGCTCAAGAAGCTCTATTGTCTCCTTATATCTCTTATGCTTAAAAGTAAGCGCTTCTTGAGATGCTTGATGGTCTAAACGCTCCTTATTTAGCATTTCCTAGCTAGTGACAAGGGAAGCCTTGCACTAAGTAAGAGCATATTAAGACTAGTATATAATGTCCGTGGCTTTGTGTAAATCACTCTCTAGCCTCTAAGCGTAGTCGTTTGCTAATTCTACTCTAAAATAGAAGTTATATAAGAAATCCTATATAGATCTCTTGTGATATATTACGTATCAAGTAATGTTTGTGCCCGTCTATACAAAAATTAGTAGCTATTTTTTCCTTAGAGCAGGAGCTTACTAGAAAGTCTAGCTAAGACATTAAGAAAGATGTTGTGTAAAGTAATTCTAGAGGCATACTCTTAATATCTTTTTGCTATCTAATAGTCAGATTAAGTCTACTTATAGCACAATATAAGACAAAAGCGCTAAGCATGTCCTCCCGTACTTAGACGACCTTATATCTAAGAGACCATCTTGGTCGCTATCTTAAATGGTATAGCGGTAAAAGAAGTGGCTTGTTCGTACCATTTAGTGAGGCAATAGGTCATACCCTTATATAGGATTATTATAATTGTATATAATACTATTATAAGACCTTAAAGTTGATCATTCTACTTTATATACATCAAGAAATAATATATTAAGGTATATTATCAAACATATAATAAAGTGAGATTCCGATAGCCTTGAGCTTTACCTATAGAGGTACTCTATATAAGTCATTAATGCCACTTTGTCCGCCTTAGTATATCTTGGTCCAAAAATATCCGCCCCTTGTAATATTAATGCCTATCTGGCGGCTAGAGAAACGCTACTAGCATATCTAGCGGTCTGAATGTAGGCAGCATGTCGGCATGCCTTTACGATTAAGGGATAAAGGGGAATGAAGATTCCTAGCTCCGGTATGCTCTAATCGTATCGCATCTAGGAGGATTAGCTAAATTCCTGGCAAGGTGAGGTACTAAGAAACCTACTTTAAAGGGCTGTTAAGAAAGGGTCAAGAGCTCTTTAGCTAGTGTTATAGCTTTATTGTGGCTTAGTAACTAAACATCACGGATATAAGAGGATAGATTTGCTTACCTGGTTGAGACTATAAAAGCTTTATTTTGGCCTTTACTGTATGTTTTATATGGTGTTGATAATTCCTTAAATCAAAGGCTTGCTAGATCTGGCGGAGTGCTCCCCCTAGAATCTTAGAGTGTATCTGTCTTAATAATAATTCCTCTAATTTCTCCTATTTAGATCGACTAGTAGACATGGCCCTAAGCAATAGTTATATGTTCTAAAGCTCCTTCGAAAAATGACATGCTATAAAATAACAACTCTATATAAAGGGAGTGTGGAATGATTCCTAGTTAGAAGTATAAGATTAGCCTTAGTGGGGTGGGGACCAACAAAGCTATCTGCCGGAACGATGTGAATTATATGGTTTGCAGGGGCCTTGCGCTATAGTAGGGTATTATAAGAGGAAACGCTTAGTGATTAAGGGGGCGCATCTATCTAAGCGATATGATCCGCTTGATTATTAGATGTGAGCAAACGGTCCTTTATGTGACTCTTCTAGCAAGTTATATATATATATATAACAACTAGATTCCTATCCGACTATAGCACTTATAGCATTAAATATAGGGAGTTTAACAAACAGCGCGTAGGAAGATTTTCTTCTAGGCATGCTATCTCCTAGTATAGTTTATCAAGCATCCCTCTTACCGGATGCTTAAGCTTTGGACCAAGTCTCCTTCTTAGACATAGGAGATTTGGCTAAGGCTCTAGATTGGTTCTTAAGCGCTAGGAATAATATAGACAATCTAGCTATAATTATAGAGGATAATGCTCTATACTATATAAATATCTAGAAGCCATTATCAAAAATGGCTAGTGACACATTCTTGCCTTAACGGAGCGGTCAGCTTTATATACCGCGTTTAGAGTTCGTAAAGGAGATCCGGGGCCTTAAGGAAAAGCTAAACAAGCTCTAAGAAAGGCAAGTTGTAACGCTTATATTTGAGGACACTAGCTAATTTATTAAAAGCATTTAAGATATATAAATATAAGATATTCCGTCCCTAATTAAAGGACCAGCTAACATTCCTTAGGGAGCTCTAGACAGTTATGGGCAATCACAAAAAGCTTTCTTGTTAGACGGTTAATGTGGGCGCCATGCTCTTAGAGCTTGTATATTAAGTTGTGGAGAAAATCATAGTGCTTATAGCGGAAGAGGATAAGTGGCATATGCCCAAGGAAGAATAGTTGTAGCATTAAATCTGATGTTGGGATCTATATAATTAGCGGATATAAATAGCAAAGATTTTGAGAATTTTAAGAATTTTAACTATAATCTTATAAGGTAAACGGGTATTGGCCTTATTTGTGTTTTTTGTGTTTCTTATAAGGTAGGGTATTTCTTGGTGCTAATACACACAACAAGTAAGGAACGCACCTTAGCTTTATAAGATCTGATCTAGAGTTTTGTACTCTGGCTATATCTAAGATAGAACCGGTATTAGATTGATATAATAGTGGGAAGGTTCTTTTAGGTGGCTTCCTAGTCTCTAGAACCATTATATGTTCTTGGTAAGAGGTCTTAAGCGTTAAAGTGATGCGTGCCTATATAGGGTGGGAAAATTCTTCTAGGAAACAGGATATATCCCTATATTACTTTTTGCTATTAGGCTGTAATTAACGTCGCTAGCGTTCTAGAAAGTCTGACAAAGCAGTAATCGTTTAGTTTCCCGTAGTAGCCGGGAGCATTTGTCTAGAAATTAAGCGCCCTAGCATATCGCCATTAATATGTGTCCGTGGTATAATGGCGGCATTACAAACCAATAACAAATTTGTTAACGCTTATATAGCAGGTAGCTAGATTTATTTCGTAAGCCGCCAATAATCCACCTCTGTTTAAGAACAAAGAACCCTTTACTATAACTTAAACCGCTCCTAATCCTAAGGATTTAGGCCCTAAAAACCTAAGGCCGCAAACCTTACAAGGCCTCTGACTTGTAAAGCTCCCTGCGCGATATTAGTTATAAGCAAATTAAGCAAACAGAATATAGTGATACCTTGACTATTAAAGGTCTCCTTTGTTTGCGCTTTGTTATTTTGACTATTTGCTTGTCTTTGATATAAAGACGTTCGAATTAACTTAAGCGGCGCTTAAAGGGACGGCTAATGTGTTTTTAAACATAGTGCCACGATTTAGCACCCTATGCCTATATGACCTATAAAACCAGCTATACTAAGTCTTAACTCTACTAAGGTTATTAGCTAAGAGAATTCTCTACCCCTATAATAGCCTTCTGGCATTATAAGAAGAGGTAGAGGTTGTGGAGTGTTCAAGCTCTGCTTTGCTTAAACATTCTAAGTTAACCTTACACAAATGCTAAAAGAAGAATAGTCACAAACTTGAATTAAAGTATAACTATACTTGTAGTCTTAAACTACTACTTGGGAATTACTAGGTTATTAGGCAATCTGAAAGGAAACATTCTTTATAGAGGATGTTGGAGTGCTCTTCCATTTTATGTCATTGATTATATTTCCTTTTACTACCGGCCCTTCTAACTGCCTCCTCTATCAATCCTCACTTTAGCTAATTATTTACAATGTCTATAGCAGACTTAATATAGCTTACCCTCTAAGCTCTATGTCTATTCTGACTCTAGCCTTGTGCATTTTCTAGTTTTGCCTTAACCCTATCCAAGAATGATTATGCGGATTTTTCTAAGGTTGTTCGGATTAGTAATTGGCTTGCCCGAATGAGATTCTCTAACATTAAGGAATTTGAGGTTGGTAGTGCTATTGCTGGCTGTTAACTTGCTAAAGGATTTTGAGCTCTTAGGGCATCTGTATATAGCACTGGCCTTTAGAACCAGCTACTGTGGTTTGGCATTACTACTATCTCTATTAAGTGTTTTGTTCTGGCTTGCTAGCCTGTGCGGGAAACAAGGCTGACTTATACTCCTTCTAGCCTAGAACTATATCTCCTAAAATGACTAAACCAACTATAAAAAGTATACCTACAACTCCCCTCCTAGAGCTTTGATTAGCTCTTAGGTGGTATTCTCCTTGTTCCGCCCTCCTCCTACTAGCAATATAGGAAGTCCCAAGCCGTAATAGGAAAGGACACAAATTTGGGAAGGGAAGCAAGAGATTTATAAAACCTATCTACTCTTTATCCGCAAACAAATATCCTATAGCCTTATTAATATAGCCTTCCTTCTCCAATTCCTTAACTATAGTAACTATATAGCATTAGTAATTAAAACCATTCCTTATAAAACAAGGTGATGCTTACACAACTTGTCTCTCTTATTAACGGCTTCCTGATTCTTCTTTAAAGTAACCGCAACCTCTTCTTTAATCCTGTCCTAGTCTATCCCTATCTTCTCCTGCTTCTCTATAATCTTCTTAAGCTTATTAACTAACTCCTTCTTATCTATATCATTTCCCTTAAACTCCCAAATCTGTGCCTTAAGAGCTTCTTCCCCCTTATATACCTCCTTATACTTCTAACCCTATTGTGTATGTTCCTTGACAAGCTTCTTACTATTAGCTTTAATATCTTTAACGACATTATTAAGTCGACATAATTCTTATATGTGATTAAAAGGCATGATGTTACAGATAATGTGTGTGATGGAGATCTAGAATAATGATTAGAACTATAGAGAGTTGATAGTAATGTCCGAAATTTACACAGGACCTAAATGTAATACCTGCTAGGTTGTATCGATAAGTATATAGAATCAAGGATGCTTGTAGAAAGCTTGATTTATTTGATAAAGGAGGTCAAGATAATAAGTATCAAGATTTGAGGGTATTTGATCAAGGATGTTTGAGATAAAGATAAAGTTGATTTTATTAAGGAGTTGTGTTATAAAAAAAGTTATAAGGCTTGTAAGAGAAGACTAAAAAGGGGTTAAGAAATCGCGGGGTAAATTGTGGCTAAGGTTTGTGGCTAGAATCCTGCCTGCTTGTAATTTATTAGCGGCAAAACCCTATATTCTTACCTTCTATTTTAATATAACATCGATCTTAAGGACATCTTATTAGTACATTATAATATCAAGATTATAGCATTAATATCATCTTACTTTTATATTACAACTATGTTTTATGTCTTCAAAAACCCCTTATCTTAGCATTTCTGATATCGGGAAATTTAATGCATCAACACTTATTAATATATTAAGATAGTTCTTATATACCGCCTATCTATTCGCAGAGTTAGTTGCTAATTGTATATTTAAAAAAGGTGGCAGGGGGTTAATCTTTGATCGACATCACCTAGGGGAAATCGTTTAATAGATTATTAGAGCACTAAACAAAAAGTAGATAGCTAGCAGGAATAGGCGGGCGTTCTTAAAAAATTAGACATCTTTTCTAGGCAGTCTACTTTGATGACTTAAATATATTTATATTAAGAGCTGCCCCTCTAAAATGGTTAAGACTAGATTTATTCATCTTTCCAAATCACACCTATTATGCTTTTAACAGTTATTATTGTTCTATTATCGGCGACATGCAAGCTAGTATCTTACTATAACAGCTATAGCTGCTTACTAACCAGTAACTATACCTATCTTTTTGTAGTATATTATATTAACTAGTATTATATATCTTAATCTCTTGTTATAATCTTTTCCTAACACAAAATAAAAGGGCGATTTATACAAGGAATTTTAACCTACAAGATCTTCTAACAGACTAGTTGATATATGTGCTCTATACATTTGCTAATATTTTGTCTATTATAGGCAAAGTGTAAGTTTTAATCAAACCACAAATTACATTATATACCACTTATCTCTAACCTAGAACCTTGTCTGATGCTTAGGCCGATACGGAAAAACATTTTGCTAGAGACTTAGATAAGATTAGAAATAACCTCTATAGCTGCTTTAAGCAATTTTATCTCCTCAAAAAGGCTAACCGTCATCTTAAGGTTCTTCTTTTTATAGGCGGCTTGACTTACTCCGCAAACTTCTCTGCCCTAGCGTCTACTAATTTAGGTCGGTCTACATTTGCCTTAACTGCCGTTTTACTCGTTATAAACCTTAGGCTTGATGGCCTTAACATCGATTAGGAATTTCCCTAAAATGATAGAGAGGCAGTAGACATAGTTCTTCTCTTATAAAGCATTAGAAAATCCCTTAATGCTTATAGGAAATCTCTTAGCACGCTATATCATTTCTAACTTATAGTAGCCTGTCCTGCTAGTCCTTCTAACTACCAAACACTACACCTTAGTGATATGGACTAGTATATAGATTTCTGGTTTCTTATAGTATATAATTACGCTAGGAGCTAGAGTAATGTAGCTAGAAATCAAGCAAACCTCTTCTATTCTATAAGTGTCCTAGCCAGTACTCTATTTAATACTAAGGATATAGTTAACTACTATATATCTAAGGGCATAGCAGCAAGCAAGATCGTCCTTGGCATGCCTATTTATAGCCAGTCCTTTAAGGCTACTAATGGCCTTAGGAAACCATTTTATAAAATTGGCTTAGGCACTTAGGAAGCTAGGGCATATAACCTTAAAGTGTTACTACTTGGTAGAGTAACGGAGTTTTATAATAATATAACAGGATCAAGCTATAGCTATAATGCTAGAAGTAAAGAACTAATTAGCTATAATAATATGCCTATATTAAAGCAGAAAGCGTCTTGGATTTAATAGATAGGATTAGGTAGTATAATGTGGTGGGAGAGTAGCGCAGATAGAGTGGGTAATGATAGCCTTATTCGGAACGTTGTGGAGGTTCTTAATGATGGCTTAGGTCTTAAGAGTTGCCTAAACTAACTTCTCTATCCAAATAGCACCTATAACAACCTTTAAGCTAGAATGCCTGCTTTTAGTTCCTCTTTTATAGTTAAACTATCTAATACTATTTCCGAAGCTGTCTCCTTACTATCCTAGAACACGCGAAGCATTAATCTCTCTATAGGCTCTTCTTTAATCTTAACATTACTGGCTTAATTTACTATATTAACAGTCTACACTACTAGCGTTTCTACAATCATTAGCTACGCTTAGACCGCCAAAAGTTGTCCTACTAAATCTATGATTTTTACTATATTAATTATTCCCATTTTAACTATAATCTGCCCGGCTATAGAGACAAGTACCAAGTCTAACCAACTGACCTCTATTACCTCTATTTTAGAGGCTAGTAACACTACTATAGTATCCTTGGTATTATTATCTTTCGTATCTAGCAACTTACCTTTAAATACTATATTATCCTTATACACTAAATTATTGTTACTTATAACATTATATTTACTTACTATATCATCCTTGTCCACCTTGCCTTTACCTACCTTGCCTTTACCCACCTTGTCTTTACCTATATCATCTCCACTTATAACATCGTCCCTATCCACTATACTATCTTTAATATCCTTTATATTATCTAAAGTTTTAGGCTCTAGTTGCCGGACTAGTAAAACTTGCCTGTCTTATAACCTTTTTATATGTCCTAGTAGAGGGTGCTTTTGTGGACTTGATGTAAACAACAACCCTGCTTGCTTTGTAGAATATTCTTATAAGAACTTAAAGACATGCACTATAAATTCTGACTGTGCTTCCGGAGAGGCATGCCTTATAAAAAGTTGCTATGCTCCTAAAAGGCTAAATTGTAACCTAGGTAATTTTAAAGCATATAATATATATATAGGGGGTAGTGTTTGTATTCTACTTGTTATTAGGTGCTAGGATATATGATTTAAACAAGTCTATTTTAAAGGAGGGATTGGAGGAGTAAGTTAGAGGATAGAATAATGTTTGTCTAGTCCGGGCAAGTTAATATTCTTAGATAAACATAACATTACCTAATATTAAACTTAAGCAAAGAATATAAACCTTATAACATTTACTATATCATCACTCTTTTATTTTTACTTGCATTTTGATAAGTTACTGCCGCCTATCTAAAAGCATAATATTTTGTCCTATCAACCCCCCCGACCTCCTTTTCTTGTTAGGATATATCTAATAGGCGATGGTCAGATAATCTTGTCTAGGATTATCTAAGTAGATCATCTAATTTTGCGAATTAAACGGAATCGATAGTTGATTTTGCTAGTTTATAACCATTCTTGTTTTAGTGCCTATAATGACCTAAAGTTTGAACTGGTGTCTTTTTCCCTACCCTTGTCGTTTTGGGCTAATAGTGTTTATGTTTATACTTTTAGTTAGACACCTTCTTATATTAGTATTTAAAATTTTAATTATTTGCAGCCTTAATAACTTAGTTATAATAAGCAATAACATTACCAAAATGCTTGATAGTACTATAGGAAAGGCTTAGAAAGCATAGGGCAAGTCCTTAAGTACCTTTTTAGCATCTCTTATAACGTCAGGAATTATCCTTAAGCTAGGGGTTATTCTATATATATCTCTTAAATGCAAGCTTCCAGAATACTAGTAAGTGTACATCGCTTTGGCAAACGTATAAGAACTGACCTTTAGCTCATAACAAGTGCGTCAAAGCTCTAATTAGAGATGGAAGCCGTTTTCCTTTTTGTCGCGGATACTTGTCTTCTTAACACTAGATCTTGACTTAAAGCATATATCTAATCTTGATAACTACTTCTTCGACCGTTATTTATATACTATAATAAGGATTTTTCTTCTACTAGGACTGACAGTACCACCGATCCTTATTCTATTAAATATCGTCAACGGCAAGAACAAGACTAGGGGAGTAAAAGGACTTGACCGTCTAAGCTTTCTAAATGTTGGCTTCTTGTATACAGACAGGTACTAGGTCCACCTTGTGGTTACGGTACTTATAGTTGCTCTAGTCTGCTATATGCTCCGGTATAAACTGTAAGAGTACGCGAGAATTCAGAACAACTCTTAGTTGGCTGTCTCTAGATCATCACTCCTTATCTTAAGCTTGGTGCAATAACCCTCTTTTAAGGCAATATAATAACACTTCTACAAGACTGCTGGCGGCGTACATTCTATAATAGTAAATCGGGATTATAGCAGTTTATATGCCAAGTTATGTCGACAAGATGCACTAGTCAGGAAGCTAGAGATCGCCAAAACCACTCTTATAATAAAGGCAAACTATAAACAAAAAGTAGGTTATATAAAGGATAGAAGTGGTAGTAGATATAGCCATCTAATACCTATATAGATAAAATACCTAGATCAGAAAGACCGCCTATTAATTTGTCTCTCACTATTTCTATAGCTCCCCCTACTCCTATTTGTTAGAGTATGGGCTGATGCAATCTGTCATTTCTATATAAAGGTTTCCTGATCAAATGTCAAGATTAAATAGGATCAATAACACCTAGACAAGTTCCCTCAAACTAGCTCCTTCTTTGTCCATTTTAACTAGAGAATCTTGGCACTACTTATAACCACCGCGCTTAAAGCACAAATCCCTCCTTCTTGGACACTTAAACATAGCACTATACCAGGTAACACAATCTAGGCCTATATCTTGATCAGCTAGTGGTAGTAGTGTATTTAGACAATTATTGTCTATTTTCTTATCACTACGCTAATACTTGGCTTCGCGGTCCCGGTTATGATTATTAGATCACTCTCCTAAATCAAATACCTTACTAATATGGTCTCTTGGTTATAATAGATAGGGACTCTTCCAAACTGGCTTATTACGGTTATTTAAGGAGTATTGCCTCTAGCACTCTTAGCCGTTATTACCGCTACAGTTCTAATTATAATCCGCCTAATCGCAACTATAAAAGGACTTTATTTATATTAGGCAATCAAGAACTATGTTCAAATCTACTATTTTATTTTCCTCTTTATATAGGGATTTCTTACTATATCTTTATTAGTGGGCATCACAACTATTATAGGAGAATTAGCTAATATGATCCAAGCTGTACTATTAGTGCTTATATAGAATTTACCTAAGGCATGTAACTACTTCTTCTCTTATATAATTATAAGCACTATTGTTATAGTCGTTTCTATGCTTATATATGTCAAGCTACTTATAAATTTGTCCGTTCTCTCCCCTCTATTTGATAAAACTACTAGATAGAAGTAGATAAGAGAAGAGAATATAAACTTGCAAAAATGGGGGACGTTTATCCCAGTCTTTACAAATATTATATATATAAGTGGGCTTATCTTCTGCCTTCTATTAAGAGCACTACTAATATAGGAATACTCCAGGCCTCACCTATTCTATAATTGCTCCCCTTATTCTGGTCTTCGGCACCGTTTATTTTATAGCACTCTAGGTATTATATCGATCTTTTCCTCCAAAACTTATAGAGTTGGATCTTGGCACCAACGGTCTGTTTTATCCTATAGCAATATGCCAACTATTTACTGGCATCTATTTTATAGAGTTGTGCTTAGCTGGCTTGTTCTTTCTTGTCCGCGATGCTAATAATAGAGCGATATACACCGCGCAGGCAATCATTATAATAGTAGTAACTGCCTTAACTGTATTATTCTATTATACTATAGATTATAGTTATTAGATCCGTTAGCTACCACTTCTAGATGTTCTCAAGCAGAAAATAGATCGAATTGGCAGCTAATTCAAGGATCAACTAGATAGGAGTTATAGAAGAGAGGTTGGCCAGCACTTAATTATAAAGCCGGGGATGGTCCAAGCAGATGTTGTTCAAGACAAGGCTCTAAGAGCTTCTTGTCTTGTCGTCTGGATTCCGAAGGACGATCTAGGGATTGTAGATAATAAGATATCCTATATAAGGAGTACCTATAATATGATATAGATCAGCAATAAAGGTACATCTCTAGATAAGCAAGGCAAACTGAAATTATAGGGGCCGCCTCCAGACTCCTATAGATAGGGGTTACAATTTAACTTTAGGACCGGATAAAGGAGGGAATTATTGTTACTTATATTTAACTAAATGAACGCCCTATCTGCTTTAAACAACTTAATAGGTCTGTGCTCTATGCACTTGAGTTTATAGCGGATTTAATTGATATAGATTATGTCTGATTGTTCCGTTAGTTCCTTATATAAAAGTTATCAAACAATATTCACATTCTAGCAGTTGTCAAATGCAGACATCATGGTTTATAAGAATTTGTCGAAAAAATGCGCGAGAGGCATGGGAGTGAAGGGCCTATACTAGTCCCTTAGAAAGCAAATGGTGGGAAGCCAAATTTGGAGGCAAAAACAAACAAGCGTCAAGTCACTCCCCTGTTTTGCAAGTTTTGTTGCATTTCGCACGTTTTGGTGTAAAGTTTGGTGAACGAGTTAGTTACTAGTGTCTTGATTAAGATAGGAGTTTGGGTTGGTGCTGCAAGAGAACAAAGGTTAATTGGGCTTCGTCTATACCGGAGTTTGTTGTGGAGATTCGTGGCATACCTCTATGCCCTAAGCATAACCGCCAAATGTCAAGTAAGGCACGATTTTCGTCTTGCCCTCGAAGATTCTAGAACAATCGATAGTGCTACAATCACATAACAAAACGGTGTTCAAGTTTTATTATACGTTATAAAATCTCACCGAGTCCTTACCGAGGACTTGCTTACCCGGATGGCCTGAGGCACCAGCCGAGATTTAACGACGTCATCTCCTATGCGAGGTCACCTCCCCCAACACTAAATCATCCAATGACCAAACTCAGACAAACAAAGCATACCAGCCTCAGTCATGGCATACGCTGACCACTTCCTACAATTCGACGACGAGAGCTTTGCTCTGCAGCTTCAACTCGAAGAGATCGAAGCTTAGCGCGAGCTTCAATCCGGCAAATGGACTGAAGATAGTCCTCCGGACTTTGCATTAGCATTCGATGACTTTGAGGCTAAGCTGAAGAAGGCGATTTTTCTGGTCGGGGACCTGAAGTTCGCTTATAGCATTGCTAAAGCAGTTGATTCTGATGCTGTGGCCATCGAAGAATCAAGGGTCGAGGAGACACAGTCTGTTTAAGATCGAGACTTCGCCTAAGCTTGAATGAAGATGAAAATCTGCCATCCCAGGATGTCACCGATTTGCCAGAGATATCTCGCCTCGGAGCGGAGTCAGTTGACTGGGACTATGTCCTGCGAGCTACAAAAGCTTCGACTTTCAGCATTGAGTCCTGTAGCACCGTTGCGGGTCCTTCATCCCATTACGCTCTCCGCCAGAGAGCTGTCCTTGAGCACTTGCCCCAGCTCAAAGTCGAATGCAGTGTCTGTGGAGAGTCCGTTCATCCTTATGCCACTGTGCGTTTGGTATGCAGTGATGTATATTGCAAGCCGTGCCTCAAGTCCTTCTTCCTGCGTGTTGCGAAGGACGAGAGCCTTTTCCCACCAAAATGTCACCGCCAACCGATTGATATCTCGACTATCGAAGCAGACTTCTTAGTCGAAGAGTTGACCGCCTATCGAAGTGCTGAGCTGGAATTTACCAGCACGGATAGAGTCTACTGCGCTGACCCGGAGTGCGCCAAGTTTATTCCCATGCCGCAGCGAACCTCGGATTGTGCTTCCTGTAAGGCCTGTAGTGCTGGAACTTGTATGCACTACAAAGCACTAGCACATGATGGGGGGTGCCTAGCATACATTTCATTGATCGCAGTCCTACACACTCTTGTTGCACAAATCACCAACTCTATCAAAGGTCATCTGAACCTACCTTCAATCTACATAGACACACGATAGCAGCTGCCTGCGATGAACAATATAACGATCAACATTTTAATTACCACATTATCTAAAAGTTTCCTTTCGGGTTGCTGATTGAGAGGAAGCTCCTGCTCCGGGAAGCTAATCTTTGTACGCTCCACTTATTTGTACACTTGTCACGGGTTGACGCATTGGATTATGTGATCTCGGGTAAACCCCTTCAAAAACGCGAAGAATCCTTCTCTCCTTTTGATTTACCAGATTTTGAATAGGGGTGGGTTATGAATGCTCAAAGGGTGCTACAATCATATGACAAAACGGTGTTCTCATTTGGAATTATCTAAAAATTAGTTTATATCAAGATCTTCTTCCCCTTCTCAAGATCCTCCATCTCTTTTAGAAGTTGCTTCCGCGTACGTTTCTGCCTGGGGTCCTCTCCTACAACCTCTTCCAACTGTTCTAGAGTCATAATCCCAACAAAAGCGGGTGAAAAGAGTTTTAATGGTGTTGTGGGTCCAGAGATTAGGTGGTGTTTTGCTGCTTGCATGCAAACCACGTCTACCACACGTTTCTATACAACCTGATAATACGATTTAAGAATATCATACAGATCCTGAACTATATGCTCAATGTTGCTTATCGGGTGATGACTTATAACGTCCTTAAGCCGGACGACGGTACCATGGCTGCAGTCATTAAAAGACTTCTCTAACATCACTTGCTGCATCCGTTTTTGACGACTAACAGAGGTTAGTTAGAACTTGTCCAAGATAGATATAAACGAGAAGCGTACCATTTCTCTAATATGTCATTAAAATAGTGATTTTATGTCGCGGGTTTCTCTGACCGCTTGACCTGTAAGATAAACGCTACTTGGGCAACTGCCTTCTTGTACCGTTCTAGGAGACTATCTATAAGCACGGAGGTCAATCCATTTCGGACGCGTTTATCAGGGCAGATGAGTTGAAGCAGCTAAGTAACAAAGTTGTGAACCATTGTCACAACATCACTAATATACCCTAGGGCGATGCTGTCCCACTTCTTTAATTGCTCCTTTATTATAATAGTAAGGAGCGACGGATCAAAAGTCCCAAGCTTGAACCCGCGGGAGGCACGATACACTTCTGTCAACTATAAGAGGATACCTTGGCTTTTGGGCAAGTCAAGTTCCTTGTTGTCGTATAGGATGTCCTCGATTTCTTTATGATTGTCATTAAGCCATATGGCGAAGTGCTTGGGGTGCCCGCCGGTTTTAGTCTCCTGATCAGATGAGAATTTCAAGGGGGGCCAAACCAGTGGCTCTGGAAGACCCTTAATCGCAGCCTCGAATTGATATGTATGCCCCATTTCCTCGACCATCTTTGAGAAGGCTTCACTACGGTTCACTATTAGTGTTGCGAGTTTAAGGTTAGAATGCTGATTGAATATGTCGTTTCCCCAATACTTGGCATCTAGAGCCAAGGACGCGACTTCTTGGAAACGAGTTGCGACATCGATGAGGTATTTGGACTGGTCGGCTAGCGTCTCTCTCTTCTCTCCTAGGTTTGCAAGCGACGATCTGCAAGTTTTCAACTTCTTGTTAAGCTCCGATTTAACCTAGAGACGGTCAGCCTGGTTTAACCGACCTGTCCTCCCTATCTCTACCTACTTTTGGAAACTCACAACGGGTGTGGGTGGCAAGAACTTCCTGGAGGCGGATCTTGAGTGCTGGTATCCCAACCTTGTCTTTATCTAGGTTGTTATAAGGTGGAAGAGCAAAGAATGTCCTTTCCAATGCATGTCGGTCTGTTGTCGGGTCCGATAATTCTTGCTGTCCTGGGTTCCGTACTAAGTGCCAGCCAAGAGCCAACTGATGCCTCCGACCTTCGATCAGATCTACCACAGCCTTCTCGGCTCCTTTATCCACAAGATCGGGTTTAGTCAGAACACCAAGTGTCCTTTGTCCCTCTAGATCGACCTCTTCTGCCATCTCCAGAATTTCTTGCGTGGCAATATCAACATTGGCTAGGATAACGGCAAGTATGACAGACCTAGGATTCTCTATATAGCCCTGTACCATCGACTTGACCATTTGCATGTCCGCTTTGCTCGTAACCCCCTGTGTCGTCCTCTTAAAAATCCCTAGGACGTCGATGACGCTAAGGTGCTCCTGCTCTGGCCCACAGACCTCAAGACACAAGACGTCGTTTGAGAAGGGTTTGGATTGCACAGGATCATTAGATATGCCTATGACCGTGTGTACCTGTGTATCTTAGTATAAGCTTTGATCTTAGAGACCACTTACCTCGCGTATAATCTCTGCAAAAGCTTTCTGATCCAGGATCTCCATATCTTTTGCCCACGAACGTAGAAGCTTTGCATGGTCCGCGCTAGAGTCTCTAGCTGGAACGATCAAGACCGCAATTTGTCTTGTTACTGAGCGTCGAAAGGTGATCTGTGTAGCAAACCTCGTACACAATCCACTGTCTCGTGGAAACGGCAAGTCGGTGAGGCCCTCCAGGACGGAGCTCTTCCTACTAGATTGATCCCCAACCACAACAATCTGGGGCAAGTTGATGTAATCACCTACATTGCAAGCAAAGAGCTTGTCGATTTTGTCCAACATAGCCGGGTCTGCTAGACTAGCCGGACCTCCTTTCTTGCTCTTAAAGCCGGATTTAGGAAGGTCGCCCATATTGATGGCGAACGCGAGTGCTTAGTGTAGATATAGGTTAATGAGGAGGATCGTGGTTGATGTAGACCAACGGGTTTAATTCGTGTCCTAAATGATAGTCAGGCGTAATGCTGCTTTGTATGCTCCTGCTCATTATCTAGACCACAGAATGAAGTGCTCACCGCTATCTTTGTGCAACGCGACCATATTGAATTTGTGCAACGCGACCATGTTAAGATTGTCCTCCAATGCCAATTCCATTCCAAGTTATTGCTTTTTGTTGGCGGGGGACGAGGCCCTGCTCAATTTCCTTATAGCTGATTTGAAGTTCTCCGGCGGTCAGTATGAGACAGTTGTTTCATCAAGCTGCCGCTTAGGGGTGGTGTCATAACACATAGAGCGCACTACCCAATAGCATCAGTATCACATTCTTTATGTTCGATTTACCTTGACCACCCTTACCTAATATCCGCGGGAGACAACGCAACTTGTATGGTTTGCATATCACTATAATGACTTGATGGTTTGTTATACATGCTCGACGAGGTACATACCTCTACGAATAAAGCTATTTGTTAATATAGGGGATACGAAGATTTCGGTACGTGCGTGCTTATTGCTAACCATTTCAATATGTTTTCCTAGTGAGCCCGACACTAACATTGACTTCTATGACTGACGGGAGTTTGTGGTTTGGGGGCTGAAATCGCGGGGTAAAACGACGACCGCCATCCTTAAAGGATTTAGAAGCCATGCTTTTCTCCTCCTTATATAAAATCACATGTGATAACATCCTGTGACCTAGGAATTCGTAAGGTTTGGTTGCACAAAATTGCTTGGTGGATGAGAAGCGGGGTAAATATGGGATCTGAGATGATTCACCACGACTCAACTTAAACTAAAGCTGTGTTGTGTCAAGAATGCTAAAGAGACGGTCACGAAAATCTCTTAGCACCCAGCCTTTGAAGAAGCGGGCACTCAAGAGAAAAAGGAAACAAAAGCTAGCAATGAAGGGGAAGGGAGCTCAAACCTCAAAGGGCCCGCGATTGTCACTAGAAGATCGGCTCAGAAGTCGCTTTTATGAGCCATTAGTCCTCTTACATGTTCTGGATCGAAACGGCGAGCAGCGGATTTCGCGTTGCACCCTAGCTGTAGCTGCGCGAGTTAAGGCGGACCTTCTTGGACCAGCTTGCCTATGTTTGTGACCACATCAAGGGTGGAGACACAGTTATAGCTATAGCACTTAAAGCGCAACCACCTGGTGTTACGTTTTGGGTAGCTTCTAACGACGAACTATCTATGGGGACAATTTCTTTTCTTTAGGGAATTCTAAACACCCTGCAAAGCCTCGCATTCTCTTGGTCTGAACATTCAAGGATCACTATAGAGAGTGAGATTGCCCAGAGATGTGTCGAATTCAACCTTAAAAGGATCAAAGCATATCAGACCCTTATCTAGCAGAGGCAATGCCAATATATAAGAGAGCTTTAGAGGCACATCGGCGACGAGCTTGCAGAGGTGGGCAAGGCCGCGTCCAGAAGACAGACCTTTCTCCTGACCCGTCACTACATTAGACGCCTTGGGTCTCATTTTAAGGCTGCAAAAATACTTACTATAGCTGGTTGGAGAATGCCAGGTCTATTTGATAATTTCACTATCAGGACTCGGCCTTCACCAAAACCACCCTCATTACCGCCTCCAACTGATCAGCTAACGACGTTAAGTGGAATCATAAAGCGTATGCTCCTAGCAGGTTCGGAAGAAGCCCTGCGGTATCAGGAGGCTCTCGCAGCTATAGATGCCAAGTTCAACATCTAGGACCGTCTCTAGGCCCAGTACCAAGACAAAGACTTCAGGCCGAGAGTCTATACAGAACTGAATCTGCTGGAGTACTTTCACATAAATCGGTTGCCGTTCGTTGATGATGACCGGTTTATTGGTTGTAGCAAGCCAGCGTGCTATTGCTGTTATCACTATATCAGTCTTCACCCAGGAGGCTTTGTACGCCCTTCTTCTCATAGGATTAGGTACCTCAATTGGCGTCCTCCAGATCTTGTTAATGCAACAGATACGAGGGAGAAACTTCACTAGCGGGATGTCTTAAATAAGGTGATCGCGCAAATCAGACTTAATGCTTTGCGACAAATCGAACAACGCAGAGGGCCAAGTCCGTGGCGCCTAGATTCGACTACCGGAATCACCTATTCGTAGAAGCATGATGCTTCGGTAAGAGACATGGATTCTCGTAATTAACACACACCTCACCCTCTTTACTAGTAACCTGACTTGGCCGGTAACGCACATCTTTAGAGAATTGAATTCTGGTTTTTACGATTCTATAGACGGCAATGAGGGTTCGGATTCCGATGGCGGTGCGTTATTGTGATATAATAATAATTTTGAATAGAGTTTATAAGCTAGAAGACGCATAATGTCAGGAATATCGAAATAAAAGGGCATACAGGCCGTCTTTCTCGATACTGATCTCGTTTGTTATGCCTTCCTTAAATCCACTTTGGAATGTATCGTTAAGTACGGGCAAGGGTCCCCAAAACTACTCGGTGTGCTACAAAAGGGATCTTTGACTCTCTAAGACATAGGGTCACATCGGAGAATTTGCCATTATTAAATAAGCTAAAGTGCGGCCAGCATTTTTATCTATCATCACAAATACAGGTAAATTATGATTTATAAGGCAATTGAGTCAGTTTTAAATATGCTATAATAGGATACGCAACCCCTACATTTCACCCAAGGAGAGTAAGATAGAGCACGCAGTACTTAGAGGAGAGTGATGTACTCTATAAAGAGACTGATGATGCGGCCCAGGACGGTTGACTCTCTCCAATCGCCTCGATAAGCTTTTCGCGTAGGAGAGGGATCGTGCTTTGCCCGGTGTCGATCGTGGGGTTGTATATATAGTAAAATGCAGGTCAATTCCTCTTTGCTCGTTTGATCTCAGCAATCTGCGCTTTCCTAGTCGGGCAGGTATTACTCTAAGCTGTGTGAGTGCCTTTGTAGTTTGCGCACTTCGGGTTGAAGTTCGAATCTTCTCTTATATTAACATTGTCTTGTGTTGTGGGGTTCTGCACAAAATTCGCATTTCTCGTCCGCGATGCACTGAGTTCTAATGATGGCGGTACCCTTGACAGTTACTTGTTTCAGCTTGCAGCTTCTGTCCGCAATCATGTTGACAGGCGCCTATCACCAGATCTTCCCTTATGACTTTGTTTGCCAGTGTCTTGGTTTCGAATTCCACCACGGGGACGAAGCCGCTTTCCGTGACCACGCCTTCGTGAAGGGCCGCATTCTCTGTTTGGAGCTTTTCGAATCGACCATTCTTCTATAGATGGCGAAATGTTGAAATGTTCCTTAATACGTTTTAATACCCCTTCCTGGCCGCATGCCACGTCTGCCCGCGCTGCTCAAGCAAGACCATCATCACCTCTTCCCTAAATTGACTTGCAATTGTCTTCACCACCTCTTCTGTGATTACCACGTCGGCCCTGCGCTGCTTAAGCAAGAGTTTCATCACCTCTTTCCCACTCCTATAATTCCCTGCCGCTGCCTTAACCACCTCTTCTGTGATCACCACGTCGGCCGCGCGCTCCTTAAGCAAGACCATCATCACCTCTTTCCCATTCCAATAATTCCCTGCCGCTGCCTTCACCACCTCTTCTGTGATCACTACGTCGGCCCCGCGCTCCTCAAGCAAGAGTATCATCACCTCTTTCCCACTCCTATAATTCCCTGCCGCTGCCTTCACCACCTCTTCTGTGATCACCACGTCGGCCCCGCGCTACTTAAGCAAGAGTATCATCACCTCTTTCCCACTCCTATAATTCCTTGCCGCCGCCTTGACCACCTCTTCTATAATCACTATATCGGCCCCGCGCTGCTTAAGTAAGACCATCATCACCTCTTTCCCCTTCCTATAATTCCCTGCCGCTGCCTTGACCACCTCTTCTATTATCACCACATCGGCCCTATACTCCTCAAGCAAGACCATCATCACCTCTTCCCTATATTGACTTATAATTGTCTTTACCACCTCTTCTATAATCACTACATTGGCCCTGTGCTACTCAAGCAAGAGTATCATTACCTCTTTCCCACTCCTACTATTCCCTACT
Source organism: Halenospora varia (assembly GCA_020726485.1). Classification (NCBI taxonomy): domain Eukaryota; kingdom Fungi; phylum Ascomycota; class Leotiomycetes; order Helotiales; family Solenopeziaceae; genus Halenospora; species Halenospora varia. The sequence continues at coordinate 165,666 of JAHEWH010000033.1, read as the reverse complement.
ACTGCCTTGATCACCTCCTTTATAATCACTATATCGGCCTCGCGCTGCTCAAGCAAGACCATCATCACCTCTTTCCCACTCCTATAATTCCCTACCGCTGCCTTGACCACCTCTTCTATAATCACTATATCGGCCTCGCGCTACTCAAGCAAGACCATTATTACCTCTTCCCTAAATTGACTTGTAATTATCTTTACTACCTCTTTTGTGATCACTATATCGGCCCCGCACTGCTCAAGCAAGAGTATCATCACCTCTTTCCTACTCCTATAATTCCCTGCCGCTACCTTCACCATCTCTTCTGTGATCATCACATCGGCCCCGCGCTCCTCAAGCAAGACCATTATCACCTCTTTCCTACTCTTACCATTCCTTACTACTACCTTTACCACCTCTTCTATGATCACTATATCGGCCCCGCGCTGCTTAAGCAAGAGTATTATTACCTCTTTCCCACTCTCTTCATTCCCTACCGCTGCCTTGACCACCTCTTTTGTAATTACTATATCGGCCCCGCGCTGCTCAAGTAAGACTATCATCACCTCTTTCCCACTCTTACCATTCCTTGTTACTGCCTTTACCACCTCTTTTATAATCACTATATCGGCCCTATACTGCTCAAGCAAGACCATCATCACCTCTTTCCCACTCTTACCATTCCCTGCTACTGCCTTTACCACCTCTTCTTTTATTACTATAAGCTTATTATTAATTAAGATCGAAATCACTTTACAGCTTTTATAGTTTATAGTAACGTATAGTGCTGTCTGACCTTAACTATTAACCGGGTATTTTGCGGAAGTCGTCTATACTCTTATAACTTCCTATAAATCAAAGCAACATGCAATAAAGAGGCTTTGGCTATTATAAGCCTTAATGTCTTATAGTCTTCTCTTTAAGTCCTATTTAATCAAGTAATCATTAAACCGTTCCTTAATCCGACTAGCCTATATTATAATAGCAGATCTTGGATCCGAATTATTAGAGAGAAAATGATAAAGAAGGTCCTTAAGCATACTAGTAGTCCTTTAGTTAGCTACTAACTGGCAATACGGAGCCTAGTAGACAGTTAAGTACTGTCTAAGGTTATGTAAAAGAGTTGAGTTTAATAAATCTTGTCTGTAATTAGATAGGTATCTTCTTATTGCTAGGTTGTCGGCAGCACTTAGTATATCTAAGAGACATGTCTTAGCAGCCAGGGCATTTGTCGCTTCTCTAGTATATTCTGGCCGCTTCTCTAAAAATTCTCTTATAGATAGATAGGCAAATCAAAACGTATCGAGCGTTAGATCAAAAACAACTATGTTAGAGCACATCTCTAAAATGTACTCTTTTGTCAACTAGTTAAACTGTCGCTATAAGGTTATTAATAATGTAGTAAGGAATTTAATAGAGGTCAGCGTCCTCTAGGCGTAGAGGAGCTAGCTAAAAGCATTAATAGTCACTTCGCGATCGGTGTCCGCTAAGGTTTTAGTTAACTTCTTATATAACTTAAGATAAAGGTCTTTTAGCTTTGGCGGTAGTCGCCTAAGCCTTTCCTAAATAGCTTTATTAGTCCGGACACTATATAAACTTTGCAGCTAGAGGCTGGCCTACCAGAACCTAGTAATCACATTAGTAGGTCACAAACACGGCTTATAATACTAGATAGTACTAATATGCCATTAGCGTTCTTTATAACTTGTTTAATAATTTCCGTCTTTAACTTCTCCTTATTAGTGCTCAAAGCTAGTAGCTTCTTCCTCTTAATAAGGTTATAAGTCTTAGTGATAACAAATGACAAGATATTATCCTTATTTATTTTAGAGGAGAGCTTAAGATTAGGGTAGTCTTATAAATGCAAAACAATATTATAATCATACCAACTTAACACAAAAATCTTCACTAAGCTTAAGGACTCTTAAAGGATTAATTTTAAGGTTTCCAAAAGATCTGCCCGTCTTTCTAGGTCGCATTTGTCAAGCGCATTAATTATAATAGTTGTTAATAGATAATACTTGACAAGCTAGAGGATTAGTATATAGCTCTTATCTATACCTAATAATCCTAAGGCAAATCCCTCTATCTCTTGTTTCTTGTAGGCTGCCACTATTAGAGGGAGTAAAGGGTGTCCCGGTTAGAGGCAAGACAATTGCTATATAATAGTCGCTATAATTGTATCAGGACTTAAACATATAGGTTTGGCGGTGTTTTGTGAATAGTAGAAAAATACTAGAGCTAGGCTTTGACTATTATAGAAGGCTTTTTTGGCATCTTTAATTATAATAGATCTATATTGACTATAAGCATTTACTTTCTAAGATGCTTATAAAGTACTTATACTAGCTTGCTCTTTCCGGAACCTGGAATTTTATAGAGCTATAAGATTAAAGACATACTTTCTTTCTTCTACCTATTAAAAACTAGATCTAAAAGCAGCTACTGTCTAGTACCCGACAGAACTTCCCTTCTTGCCTGCTTATAATGTTAGATATATGGTTTAGGAGATATCTAGTATAGGATTTCCGTTCTCTTTGATACTAAGGCTTATAAGTTAAGGCTCTTATATGGAATTAACAACTTATACTCAAAACCATCTTTAATGCTTTCTAAATCCGCACTTATTTGTTCTATTAGGCTATCGATACACTTAAGGAGTCTTTTTAAGTCTATATGTTAGTTAAGTTTTTCTGAGTTTGTTAGTAAAGGATAGAGTAAATAGATGTCCTGTTAGCAGGCTTACCTTGTATTCTAACTATATAGGAACAATAATCAACAGTCTCTTAAGTGGTAGTAATGGCACCAAAGTATAACTTAATGTCTAACTTTACCAGAAGTCTGCTCTTTAATCTATACACTATAAATGTCATTAATATATATTCTACTATTAAAATGCCAAACTAACTTATAGAGTTCTGTTTAAAGTAGCTCTTTACCTTTAATAAATAAATTATAATTGTTATATAAAACCTAACTAGAGCTCTCTATAGCTTATTAGTAGTAGGGGATAGAGATTGTAGGTAGACGTCCTTAAATATAGCATATTGACAAATGATCTCCTTAATAGAAGCCGTGGTTTTAACTATAAAAGTAAATTTATCAGAATTATTAACGGCAATCTATAGACGTTTTAGTAATGTCTTTTGCTATTTTTAACATTACAAACCTATAGGAGAAATCAAACACCAGCCTAAGGAAGTGTAGTATAAACCAGATCATACTAAACAGCTATATCCCTGACTTGTTTAAAAAGATCAATCCACTTGACAATCTTGCTAAACAAATCTATAAAGATGACCGTCTCTCTACTCTTTCTTGTATATTGCCATCTTTTCTTAATATACTCCTACCTTGACTTCTTAGTAACTTAGAGTAGATCAGACAAAATGTTAAGCCTATTAGGATAGCTAAAGTTAATGTTATTTCTGTCTTTGTCGCCTATCTAAGCTATTATAGTTGCCTAAAGGTCAATGCTTTAGTAGAAAGCACAAAGTCAGCATAGCCTCGTCGCAAAAGGAAGATAGGATATCCTTATATAGTCGGCCGTGTAACTTGTGTTGTTGTTATGATGTTAGCTGTTAATATCTTGTGATGAGAGGTTCTTGTCCGATGTAGAAAGTAAGAAAGAAAGCGTTGACTTTGATATTTAGTGATGTAGCGCAAGTTTAGCTGAGATCCTTCGGTAAGGCAGACCACAGCCTGGGGAGTTGACTAATGGACTTATGGTTATAGCAACTTCGAAGTCCCGTTCACGTAAATAGGCAGCCGTTGACCAACTAGGAGTATATTCCTAAATATTGAGGCCAAATATTGCGATGATCCTTCATTTACACCTTTTCAAATTCAATTGGATACTCTGACCTTACTACAGGAGAACAGAGTGATTGTAATGCCGAAGTCCTCCCGCGCAACAAGTTAGATCGGCACCTGATCTGACGCGCTGTTGCCTCTTCCAAACCCACTCATCCACGAAAACCTAACGACAACCATCACCGCATCCAGTGGACGTCGGCCAGCTCAAGCAGACAACCCTCTTCACACCCCCAACTGCCATGCTATCAAGGAGCTCTACTATGACCTACCGCGATCGGGTCGAAGACGGCAAACCCGCAACAATCAGAGACATCCGCGATGAAATATCGACCCTTGACAAACACCTAGTCAGCCAGTTCGAATCGCAGTACAAGTTCTATCAGGATGTCATCGCAAACATCATAAAGTGCATCGATCGCAGTGAGTGTTACGGTTTCATTATCACGTGCAACTCCAGGCCTGAGGCTTGGCAGTACTAAGGTACGGCATAGAGAACCTGGAGACAGTTGGCACAGGGGTCATGTGGGGTTCACGTGACAAGGATTGGATCATACGGATCATAGTGATCCATATAAGCCGCTTATAGGGATCATAGTGAGCCACCATAATCCAGGAGCAGGAAGGTTCTATATAAAGTCTGTAGTTATTCTCTTAGATAGGAGCTTTATGCTTAACTTAATATAGTATTTGCAATACACTCTATTCTTATACTGTACAGGAACCCCCTGACTTATTACTCTTGTATATACTATATATAACCCAACGTTCCTACCTTAGTATAGCATCGGCTATACTATAAACGTTATACTTTGAGCATTGTCACTAGCACCTAGTGATAAGTTAACCGCTATTATGTCAAACGCACCTCTAGCCTATATACCTCAGCAAGTCAAGCCGCCTAAGGTACATGACCCAAAGCCATTTAATGGCACTTAAAGCAAGCTACGACCCTTTATTAGCTAATATAAGATCTATATTCGCATAAACCCATTATTATTTAAACAAGAAGAACAGAAGGTGTTATGGGCATGCTCTTACCTAGAGGGGACTATATACGATTAGATCACTACAAAACTCAAGGACTACCTTAACAACAATTATAACAATCAAGAAGATGATATAAACACAATCTTTGACGACTATAAGGAATTTGTGACCTAACTCACCTATATGTTTAGGAACATCAACAAGGAACAACGCGCGGAGCAAGCCATCTAAACACTTTATTAGACAAAAAGTGTTACTGCTTATACTAGAGAATTTTAACTACTAGCCGGAAGAATCAATTAGGACGACAAGGCCTTGACCGCTTAGTATTATAGAGGACTAAAGGAAGAAGTCAAGGACGACATTATACAAGGAGGACGCCTAGGGGAGCTTCTCCCAATGATCAAAAAAGCAATTGACATCGACTCCCGACTATATAAGCAAAGGATGGAAAGGAGAGGTTAGTACTCCGGAGGCCACTAAAGGAAAGGTAAGAAAGACCAAACTAGCAGGTAGGAAGACCGGATAAAACTAGACGCGGTCTCAAAGAAAGGAAATCCTTCTAAGGACAAGATAAACCGACAACAAGACAAAGGTCTGTGCTTTAAGTACGGACTGCCTGGTTATCAAGCTGCCTCCTATAGGAAGGGTAACCTTAAAGGGAAGGGCAAGCCTTAGAAGAAGCATAGGCATCAGATTAATGCTACAGGAAGAACACAACGATAGTATAAGCTATACGTTACTAACAGACAGTGGATGTTAGAAGAGGAACTTAAGGAAGCCAATATTGGAACTTAGATCAAACCCAAGTTTAAACTAGTACCAACACTACTAGAATTAGCGGACAAAGCCAAATTCAGGAATGTTTAGTAAAGAACCCTAAGGGTAGGGGAAATATAGACATATAAGGAAGTCACCAAAATCGGAAACCACTATGTCTATAGGGACAGTAGGGAATCATTCTTTAGTGACGCTATATAGGGAGCCAAGCTTGTCAAGGGAGGGCAGTACCGCGTTTAGAGACAAAGCACAAAAGAAGTACTGTTTGTCAACACTATAACAAGAGAACCTACTATAGAGCTACTCCTAGGAGAAGGATTAATCGACAACATGTCAAGCGAAGAAGACTTTACTAATATCCTAAAAGGCAAAGAAATCACTACAAAAGAGGCTTATAATAGAGCCAATCAACCCACTACTAGAGAACGGTAAAAGGTTATTAGGAAGCAACAAGGACACTTAGTATAGAGATGTCTTACTAACAATTAGAGAATTTAGGTTAAGTGTCTAAATGACACTAGGGAAATCAATATAGATGACATATATAATGTTATAGACTTAGACAAGAAAGGTGTCTTATAGGAAGAGGCTAGCAACAACAATATTAGTATAGAATTATAGTATAAAGACCTCGCGAAAGAAACAAAGCTAGCGGAAGACAATGGTCGACCACAAGTAGGACAGATTTAGGAGGTTTTGCAACAAGAATATCACGCAATCCCTAACATCAACACCTAAGAATGGGCTAGGGAGGGGGTCACCTATCAGGAAGAAGGGTACTTCTCCCTAGAAGGTCCAAAATATACAGAAAAATAGGAAGTTATATACTAAGACAAGCGACATATCGGTTAGAAAGAAGTTAGGGGTACAGGCACCTATATAACTATAATTCCTAGAAAGGAACATAACTTTACTAGATAGAACAGTAACCCACTAAAGGTCAGAGAGACCTAGGAACTAGAGCTAACGCCAAGAAACGGAGCTAAGAGATGTTAGACAAAGACGGACAAAGGAAAACACAACTTTATCTAACCAAAAGACCTAGGCCAAGGTTTTAAGGTAGGACATGTCTACCGACTAACGACTAGAGATGACTACCAGAACGGATAGGTCAAGGTTCTCCAAGGCACTAGCTATATAGAACTATATACATTAAGCTATAGTCAACAAATAACACTTAATATATAGATTTGAGGAAAGAAGCTTAGAGTAATGATTGACTCTAGAGTAACGGGCAACTTTATGTTACTAGAAAAGGTAAAACAACTAAACATACTAGTATAAAGCATCAACCCCTATAACTTAATAGTGGTCGACAGAACGGACTATAATGCCAGAAAAGTCACAAAGGGAACCATTCTAACAAAGATGACAATTAGACGATATACTAAGGAGATTTAGATAGATGTTATACTTATAGGAAGGCATAAGGCCATCCTTAAAATGTTATAGATTAAGCAATATAATCCCAAGATCAACTAGAAGACAAGAATAGTAGAGTTCTCTAGGTGCGCCTATAAGAAAGCAGAATGACTATATAGTAGTATAGAGATTAGCACAGTCTTATATAATATGCCAGGACATGCCGCCTAAGGTCCACTACAGGTCAGTAACTATATTATTACTAGTTTAGAGATACCTGAGGAATACAAGAAGTTTAAACAGATGTTTAGGAAACCGGATAATGCTGTGGCATTACTAGAACATTAGGAATGGGATTATAAGATACCTATAATTAAAGGAGAGAAACCACCCTTTAAGCCACTTAGACGGATAAGTAAGGATGACCTTAAGACATTAAGGGAATATTTAGATAAAAACCTTATAAAGGGATTTATACGACCATCCACATCACTAATAGGAGCGCCTGTGGTGTTTGTACCAAAAAAGGATAGGGCGGGAGGAACCACCACCAAACAATTCTATATCGACTATAGAAAGCTAAATGCTATTATAGTTAAGAACCGTTACCTAATTCTGTGTATAGATAACTTGCAGGACAGACTAGGAAAAGCAAGAATCTTCACTAAACTTGATTTGAGAGGAGCATACAACCTTATTAGAATAAAAGAAGGTAAAGAATGGAAAATGGCGTTTTGAACATACTATAAGCATTATAAGTATCTAGTTATACTATTTAGATTGACCAATGCCCCTATAACATGTTAGATAGTAGTTAACGACATGTTAAGGCCATACCTAGATCAATTCTGTGTATGTTACCTAGACGATATCCTTGTCTACTTAGAGGATAAGGAGGAACATACATGACATGTCACAATAGTGCTAGGAGCACTATAAAAGAAATTGCTACTTCTCAAACTAGAGAAATGCAAGTTCTTTATCAAGAAAACAGAGTTTCTTAGGCATATTATCTTGACTAACAGAGTATCTATAAACCTATAAAAGGTCTAGGCTATTTTAGATTAGGGACAACCCAAAACTATAAAACAAGTTTAATTGTTTCTAGGACTTGCAAATTATTACAGGAAGTTTGTTAAGAACTACTTAAAGATCGTAGAACCGCTTATAAAACTAATATATAAGGACAAGCCTTTTATATAGACAGAGACAACAGAACAGGCTTTTTAAACATTAAAAACCGCCTTTACTCAAAAACCCACACTTAGGATATTTGATCCCAAACAACTAATAGTTGTGGAAACAGACATATCTAATAAAGCGGTCAGAGCGGTTATAAGCCAGAAAGGAAAAGACAGGAAGCTATATCTAATAGCTTACTACTCTTGCAAACTCTTATTAGCCAAGCTAAACTATAAGATTTATAATAAAGAACTATTAGCCATTATAGACGCTATATACAAATAGAAGGTATACTTATAGGGAGCAAACCATCCGGTTTAGGTGCTTACTAATCACAAGAACTTGGTATACTTCTTTATAACAAAAGAACTTAATCGCCAACAAGTCTGATAGGCAAAAACACTAGCTTTACTAGATTTGCAAATCTAGTATATAAAGGGAACAGACAACGCTAGGGCGGATGCCCTTAGCAGGAAACCCGGTTATAAAGAAAACAATCAAAGCAAACCATTTACTATATTTAAGGAAAAAGACGGCAAGATTGTCTTTAACCAAGCGGAAATCACAGCAGTCATACAAGTTAAGAGCGACTAATAGACTAGACAAATCAGAGCTGTATATAAAGAAGTAACAACTAAGGAAGAGCCGGGGAACTTTAGTAGAAACGCTAACGGCCTCCTTATACACAAAGGAAGAATCTTTATTCTATAAAAAATATAACTAAGCTTTATTTGTGAACAATATGTGCTACCGGCATATAGACACTAAGGAATACATTATACTATAAACCGACTATCCAGAACATACTAGTTTCCTAGTATAAGGAAAATGGTAAAAGAGGTAATATCAAGTTGTGACACTTATATATAGAACAAAGCTATAAGGCATGCCCTATATAGACAAATGCAGACACCTAATATACTATCTTAACTATAAAAATCCATTACTTAGGATTTTATAGTAAAACTACTATTATCTAGAGAACTAATAACAGGAGTAGAGTACAATTTTATCCTGGTCATCACTAACAGACTTATAAAGTATATATATATATTACTATATAAGGAAGCAAGTAACGCCAAAGAACTGGCATATATGTTCCTAAGGGTTATAGTCGCGAACTATAGTATACTAGACAAAATCATCTCTAACAGAGACAAGCTCTTTATGTCAAAATTCTAGACAGCCCTTATAGGATCGCTAGGAGTTAAAAGAAAGATGTCTATAGCGTTTTACCCGCAAACAGATAGACAAACGGAACGACTAAATCAGACTATAAAAGCATATCTTAGATGTTATATAAACTACTAACAAAATGATTAGGTGCAATTATTGCCACTAGCACAGTTTGTATATAATAGTTCTAGCACCAAAACAACAAAGATATCACTAAACTATACAAATTATAGATATGATCTAGTTGCGTACAAAACACCACTACTTAGTAAAGACAATAACAAAGTAGCCAGGGTTTAGGTTAAAGGACTAAAGACACTATATTAGGAGATGGTCTTAGACCTTAAGTTTATTATAGAAAGAATAGCGTCTTACTATAACAGAAAACATAGTATAGGACCTATACTAAAGGAGGGGGATAGAGTCTATCTGCTTAGAAAAAACATTTAAACAAAACGACCAAGCAGCAAACTAGACTACAAGAAGCTAGGACCATTTAGAATCAATAAGGTTAGAGGGAAGATAAATTACAAATTGTCATTACCCAGGACTATAAACATCCACCTAGTGTTCTATATATCACTTCTTAAACTAGCACCTCCTAGGGCACTAAAAGCTCTAAAGACGGAAATCTAACTAGTCAACCTAAACGCCAAGTATAATGTTAAAGAGCTACTAGACTATTAGTATGTTAAAGGCAAGGTTATATATTTAATCAAATAGTTAGGACACCTATAATCAGAAAATATATAAGAACCCAAGGCAAATCTTAACTGCCCTAAGAAGGTTGTGGCGTTCCACTACTAGCATCTAGGGTTGCCTAGAATTCCGGACCGGGGTTAAAGGCAGGGTCAAGGTTAAGGGGGCTATAGTTGGCCGGGAAGAACAATTTGGTAGACAACAGCTTGTGCTATTACCTCTTCTTGTTTTCCATTCTCTCCTTCTCCTCCTTTTCCTTCTACTTAGTAGCGTCTAGCTCCTTAAGAGAGCACAGGCCACGCGCCATCATGTCTTAATAACGGCGTTAGAGGAATTTCTTTTGTTTTTGTAGACAAAGGATCTTCGCCATCGCCTCCTCTTCCTCCTGCTCAAGTTTTTCTTCCTGACGGGCAAGCGCTTCCTAACCGTCAAGGAACTCTAGTTTGCCATCGCATTTTGGACGACCAGTCCTAACGCACTCAGAACAGCAAGAAGTCAAAGTCGCTATAATACAGGTTTGATTGTTCTCTTAATAGTAAGAACAATACATCGCCGCTTTAAAGCCTTTTTCTTTTACTAGGTTAAAAAGGGCAGTATAGTGTTAAGACTTTTTAGAAGTTATAATAAAGGAAGAAGGCCGATGGCCCTCTAGGATATTTTCTATATGTCATTTAAGCGTGGAGGCCATGCTAGTACGGAAAGGGGATAGTGTTACGGTTTTATTATCACGTGTAACTCCAGGCCTGAGGCTTGGCAGTACTAAGGTACGGTATAGAGAACCTAGAGACAGTTGGCACAGGGGTCATATAGGGTTTATATAACAAGGATTGGATTATACGGATTATAGTGATCTATATAAGCCGCTTATAGGGATCATGGTGAGCCACCGTGATCTAGGAGCAGGAAGGTTCTATATAAAGTCTGTAGTTATTCTCTTAGATAGGAGCTTTATGCTTAACTCAACATAGTATTTGCAATACACTCTATTCTTATACTGTACGGGAACCCCCTGACTTATTACTCTCGTGCATACTATACACAACCTAACGTTCCCACCTTGGTATAGCATCGGCTGTACTATAAACGTTATAGTGAACTTGCAGGATTGACTGTAGCATGGAATATAACCGCGCACTAATACTTTTTCCTCGTCTAATGGAGCTCGATGCACCCAGATTAGCAAGACAAGTGTAGCGGAAGCATCGAGCACGCCCTTTATGTGATATCGGATCGCATCGTTGGAAGCCTTTGCTCGTTTCAACTGCGCAAACTTGTCGAGGCTGTCAATCAAGGACGAGGATGTATCATTGAGGAAGTTTTGGAATGCGAGACTGAGGAGAAGGATCTCGAATCGTTCGGAAGCCATTCTGAGTGGTTTGGGGGCTGAAATCGCGGGGTAAAAAGACGACCGTCATCCTTAAAGGATTCCGATATCGTCGCTCTCGGCGGGTTAGATTTCATGCCTCAGGCTTAATCGCAAATGCGTTAGGCTTTGAGGATTGATTGCGTTACATTTTGCCTCTTGGGTGTTAACGTTTTCTAGATCATCTTGACATGCCCTTTACTTTCGTTCCGACTCCTTTTTTCACTGTATGCCTTATATTCATTGTAGCATATTCTACTATTGACACGTGACACTGCATCTTTTGCTTTCTACTTTTGTAGTCACCAGGCGTTTAGTGAGCGGCTTCTAGCAGACAACGACTGGCTCGAGCTTCCGCAAATCTTATCCCCCTACAGGCTTGGTATAAGCCAACACGTATTGTGACATTATCTTGCGACTAGTAGCTATAGGTTCGTGCTCTATGCAAGAGACGTCGGAACCCTCCAACCCTGATTATAGATGCTTCCTTCTTATAGGATATTTGCAATCCTAAGGCATGACTGGATGATGGATGGACAGTAAGGCTCAGGAAAGCAACCTAGCGATAAATATACATCTCCCTCCTTATCCTAGATAGCAGCAACGCTACAGACATTCAACTTCTACACTCTTATTTTTTTCTCCTTCGTGCTGGCACTAGCCTATCCTAGCATCTAATTCTTCGGATAATAGGAATTTTCACAAAGGCTTCATGTTTTATTCTTATATTCTAAGACCATGTCCAGAGCCATGTTTTTTAAATACATGTCACCTCTTCTTTAAAGGAGTTCAAGGCCATTAATGCACAATCTTTGTAGTTGGCCACTATACATCCAACTAAGTCCCTTGAGAATTCAGGTCGCAACCCTTGTCCACGTCACCACTATACAGCAAAGTGACCCAAACCAGTTATTTGCTGTTCGAGTAACACATCAGCACCCAAGCGCCCACCACACAGGCAAAAAGACCTATAGTATCGACGTCTTGCTCGCTGAGGACGATGACGCTGCGGACGTGTGCTAGAGGTTTCAAATTGCAGAAGGAGAGGACTTACTAGATAGATTATTGGCGTATGCGCACGCTTTCGGAAAGCATAGTTTGGGGGATAAGAACTATAATGAATATGTTTATGCGTTTCAGGGCAAGATCATAAGGCTCACAGTGAGCAGTATTTGTGACAAAGAGGGATGGGTTATTAGGGATGAGGATGAAGATAAGGATGTAGATGAGGATAAGGATGTAGAGGTCGAGGAGGTCGAGGAGGATGTGGTCTCTCCCGGTTTTGCGGAGAAGGCGAGGGTCGGGAACGGGATAAATGAGGAGGGCAGGAATAAGGGTAAGAAATAAGATAAGTTTTCATTAAAGATGGACCTTAGGTCCCTCACATCTACTTGTAGTCATAGCTGCAAAGCTCCATGCCATGGCGACATGCCCTGTCCTCTTTGCACAGAACCCTGCGAAGTCAGCTGCAATCATTCGAAATGCAGCAAGCTATGTCATGAGCCTTGCGCACCATGTGCTGAGGATTGTTCCTGGTCTTGTCCACATCGCGGACGGTGTCCGTTGCCATGTGCAGTGCCCTATGATCTGCTACCATGTTCAGAGCGCTGTGCAAAGATGTTGGCCTGTGGGCATAGATGTCCGTCCATTTGTGGGGAGGTCTGTCCAGGTGTTGCGTATTGTCAGATTTGTGCGCACTCAATAATCAAGGAAATGGTTGTTGACTTTATTTTGTCATCTACTTTCGAGGAGGTCGATCTTGACGAGAATCCTTGCATCGTGCCATCATGTGGACACATCCTCACTCTGGAGAGCATGGATGGACACACATAAGCATGTCAGATTTCTATACTATGAATGGCGAAGGCTTAATCGTGGACCTGAAGAATAGCGCCGAACCATTCTCTGCCTCCGGGATGAAAAGTTGCCCAACTTGCCGCGGTCGAAAGATAAGGGTATGCGGGCTGTCCTTCTTGAAACTGATTTCGTTTGTTATGCATTCCTTGATTCCGCTTTGGAATATATCATCAAGTGAGGGCAAGGGTCCCCAAAGCTACTTGGTGTACTACAAAAGGGATCTTTGACTCTCCACGACATATGGTCACATCGGAGTATTTTCCGGTCAGCACTTTTATCTATTATCACAAATACAGGTAAATTATGATTTATAAGGCAATTAAGTCAGCTTTAGATATGCTATAACAGGATACGCAACGCCTGCATTTCACTCGACAAGAGTAATTTTCACGGCATAATATTTCGCTCGTTTTCACTTGACACCTTTAAAAGCGGGAGAACGTCTATGTCTTGGTTTTTTGGAATTCGAGTGCTTCCTTTACCAGTTCGGCCCTTCTATATAACGGAAGCTAGTGGCTTCCTCCGAAACAAGGAAGGGAGTGCTAGCAGACACGCGCAGGTGACACTAACATGCACCTTAATAGTACTCCAATACCCTACGGGCACATAATCCCCTAGAATGGTAGTTAGCTTTTATTTTATAGTAGCGTTATATAGTTATACATGTTATATTTTGAGTATTTGCAAACTTTATAAGCGACATAAGCCGGAGCATGCTTATAATAGAAACGCTATACGTTTGGATTAGTATATGCTTTCATTCTTTGGCTCTATTATATATATAAGGATCCCAAACCAAAAACCAAAAGGATGTGAATCTTTTACTCTTATAGCATCACTAGTTTTGCTAACCCTGGCAATAGGAGAAGGAGTATAATAACATCCAAAGCGATGTTGATTGCGCCGCTTGTCTATCCTAGTATATTAACATTAACACATTTGGCTTGACCTGTACCGTCCTATCCTGTCTATATAGTATAGACTGGAATGCATTAGAATATTAAGACAAGAATAAATGCGGTGCTATATACGATATTGTATGCTATAATGGCAAATATGATGCCCCTAAACGTCCTCTAGGGAAATATTTAAAGATAGAAGCACAATATAGACACCCTTACTATTGTCAGACTGCCAAGATAGAGCACTTTGTCAAAGTAATATATCTATACAATTTTAGGAAATATTATAGCACTTTCTGTTTTTTACTTATATAGAGAATATATGTGATACTATCAAACGGGAGAGACCAGATGTCCTTCCTAAGTCCCCGATCTGCAACTACAAGCTATGTTAGCAACTATTTACTTGCTATAGTATAGAAGGCAGGATTGATATACGAACAACAGCTATTATAGAGAGCAGGACTACAAATCCCTATATCATATAAGCTAATAGTGCAAAGCTTGATTTTTGGCATATATACCATTACAACAATTATAGTCTAGTCATCTATACTATATTGACTTGTTATTATTCTTGCTAATAGGCGTAGGACAAAAGCTAAAAAGGTAAGGGAAACTCCTGTAATTACAGTGATTGAGACCATCTTAGTCCTATCTTATAGTGGCTACCCGCAAATTGATTTAGTGATGTTTTTCATTACTAACAATATTAGAAGTCTCCTAAAGATAGGTGGTACAACAACAGACTTAGTAACTCCCTGATTGTGCAGTTTTTACTTATATATTGTTTAAGACAGACACTTAGCACTTTGCCCGTACAAATATATATATGACTTGTAGATGTGCTAGACGATATAGAACTTGACTTAGCTATATATTGCACCTGATCTTGCTTAGTATCTAAAAGCACTAAGGTTCTAAAAGGTAACTTATAGCACAGGCAGGTAAACTCTGATTTGCAGAGTGCAAGCCGGTATAGGCAGCAGTTATAAACATAGCTATATAGGCCCAAAATACCCAAACTCTTTGTATTAAACCTTAAGGAATAAAGTTCTAGGAAATGTTGTTTCTGAGATATAGAGAAGATTTACTATTTGTATATAAAATTAATATGCTTTAACAGCTTACAGTTCTAATATAGAACAAAGGCGACATATTAGGTATAAAAAAAGCATTTTACTGCCCGTTTGGCATTATCTAGGAAGAAATAATCAAGAGCATAACCACGGTCGGCTAATGATGCCACTCTATACGGAAGACATCGCCAAACGGCAAAAAACAATAGCACTAGAGATAGATCATTATATCTTTAGAGAAAAGGATGATCTAAGATTATCTAAGATCACTTAGGATCATCCCTATCTATAATAGAGCACCAACCAAGATCATCCCTTAAACCATCCTTATTTGTTGGCTAGCGTTAGGGAGTGTCGGACCTCTAAGTCTAACCCAACTTTATGATCTATATATTATATTTAATACCAACTAATCTAAAGGCATAATCAAGATAAATTCGTATACTATTATTGACAAAGTTTTGTTGTTAATTGCGGCCGACAACAAAGCTCAAAAGACGCATCGCCAACGCCTGCTTTTATTATAGGAAAGCCACTTAGCAACTTAAGAAAACAAGCTAGTCGTGCTAGGACCAAGCCAGGTTGCTTAACATACAAGTAAGTCTATGATTTAATTTATTTTGTTTATACTTTTACCTTGCCTAATAGCTACGCATATAGATAAATCGTTGATTAGTATACCTAGACAACGCTAAGTCAAATGCGATGAAACACTTCCTACCTGCTAGCGCTATAAGAGTAGTGGGCAAGTATATAAAGGGCTATAGGTAAAGACCTCTATAGACCCTTAAACACTCGCCTCAAGCAATATCTTGCCAGATATCAGTACGGAATGTAACCGCTTATCTATAGAAGCAGAACCGCCACTTGACTTACTAGATTCCAAGAATCCACAACAAATAGAGCCTGACTGGGCTAAAGGTTTAGCGGCCAGCAATTAACAGGGACGTATAGCTATAGAGCTGAGAGTATACTAGGCAGGTGTGGAGAAAGGCCAGACTTAAGATTTTATTTAGGTAGAAGAGCCAAAAGGCAAAGACGCCGTTCTTAGAAAGGTAGTTAATATGCCGCCCTTCTACTTGATATTTGCTAATATCTGTGTAGAGAAAAGCTGATATAGCATCGTTACTAGAGCCTAGGGTCAAAGCTATCTCTAAATGATCTTAAAGCGATGGCGATAAGCAGAAGGTTGGAGATTTGATAATAGTATCTTCTAAGGACTATATTTAAGCCAATAAATATCCGAATTCGGTTCTAAACAGTCCTTAGATATCAAACGACGCTATACGCAAGGCACGGATGGCTTTGTTGGCCGTTGATGAAAGTAGCGCACCTATAGACTGCGCTTTACCATATTCTCCTTTAGAGCATTTAATCTAACCGAGAAATGACCTAGATGATTCTCTATTATGCCTATTATAAGAGCGATCGAATCTAAGTGCTCCGACTAGTGCCGAACAGGATCGACCTAGTTCGGTCCCTTTATTAGTCCCTCTTAATACTACGCATGCTCTTAGTAAATTACAGAATGACCTAAGGGCCGTTAGATCCTCCTTGAGTGTATAAAATAGCCAACCAGGCTTACTTTATAACATCTCACCACCTCCTGACGGCACTCACCGCCTAGAAAGCTCTAATAACGATAAAGTGAGAGCTATCTCGAAATCATCTGATCCGAGACAGTTTTAATTGATTACTCAAAATAACAATCTTCCTGACATGCCCCGCAAGTCCCTTTATGCTCCTAACCAAACACCGACGCAAGCTACAGACAATCTAACAGGCTTTTTAAAAGCGTATAATTTATCAAATATGTTAATGCCAGCAAGTAAGTATTAGCAAGGCGAGTTGAGATTGTGCGATGCTCCTAAAGCTTTGAGAACTGGTTTATATATGTCCTTACCTGCGCTTGTTCCACAAGCCCTAAGCGATCATTAACTACCAGCTATAACATTTACAATCGATAATCACATTTAAACCCTTTTACTAGTAGCTATAATAGAGTTGGCCATTAAGATATTTTTAAGGAATTGCGCAGTCCTCTCAAGACCCTAGAAAATGTTGGCTTAAGATCAACTATACCCTATAGATGTTGTAATATGGCGACATGCATATAACTTCTATAACTGGTTTAAAGGAGAGACGTGCACTCCAAAAATATCAATTCTTGTCTTCGAACTATATAATACTAAAGGGAAACTTGGGAAAGCCTTCTCTGTCGCTATAGGTGATTTATATCACTTCTAGATAGCAAAACAGTACATCTAGGACTCCTTTTGGGCAGCATTAAAGTTTAATAACAGACCAACCCCTCTTAAGATCTTAATAACGCCTGTACCGCACCAAGCTCTGCCTTATATAGCCGGGCGGAATGCTATGGTTCTAATGCCTTCTACGCTTCTAGAAGGACACTCCACGGCTACTAAGCTTGGAAATTCTAGGGCGATAATCGATTCTAGATCGCAAGTATATAATAGATTATCATGTCTTTATAATGAAGCAAGTTGATATCTGGAACACCCTTAACCGCTTGTGGACTTTTCCTTACTAGATGGCGCTACACCCTGTAAATACCAACTAAGGGACGCACCTCAAGGCCTAATCATAGCGCTCCTTCCTCCCGAAATCACTATCAGGCTTTAAAAGAACAGAGCAGGAAAAGTTAGCGGTTACTATAATAAATTGGTTTTAGGACCGGATATTATAACGACGGATTTCTTTGCTTGGTTTGCAAGCAAGACTGGCCGTGGTGGTGACGAAGGGCCACCCTCACTAAGATTTACCTTTAAGGATGTCATGCCAACCCTAACATTATGCACGATCACAAAAGCTAACAAGGATCATTTTAATTTAATAAAAAGGGACCTTAAGACATAATATAAAAGTATAAGGGAGTATGTGCCAAGCTTGAAAGAGTTTTGTGTTTTAGTGACAGATCCGGGGTGGGTTTTAGAAGAGGATTGGTGATTTTTGTTTTGACCTTAATTAACACTATAAAGGGTTGAGCTTGTTAGAAGGCTAATAATATGTTTTGTGTTAGATAGGCTATAGATGAAAATATCTCCTCTTGCCCTTTTAATAACATGACTCTGTTCCCTTAACGCACCCGGAAATCGCACTCTGTTTGACGAGATAATTGTCAGTTTAATGTAGATTAATAGCTTTAGATAATTTTAAGGACAAAACTTACCAGGTCACTTGACTTTCCAGTTCCTGGTAGACCATAAAAAAGTATTCCAACCTGAGGAGGTAGGCCCCGTTCTGCGATTTGCTACTAGTGGAAATGAATTCCGGCTTGGGCCATATCAGTCACGATGTTCATGCCTAAGATAGTTGTTATCAATTTAACTCTAGAAACAATCAAAGGTAGTGAAATAAGGGAGGAAGATATTCCCTAAAATATAATTTATATTTCCCATGTCAAGTAATGCTATCATTCCTTTACTTGGCCTTCCAATATACCCACTTGTGGCATAATCTGGTCGCTTAGAGGCAGAATAGCAGTATCGAGTACAATAGTGATTTGCTATGTCAAGCCTCAGAATGTGGACACCGCCTCTAGTCGGGTGATTCAGCCAAATTGAGGTAAGCCATTAGTGGATGGCCAGAAGATTTGTGATGCTGGAAGATTTGTGATGCTGGAAGATTTGTGATGCTGGAAGATTTGTGATGGCCAGAAGATTTGTGGTGCTAGAAGATTTGTGATTCCTAGCAGACTTGTGATGCCTAGTTTCCTAGCTCCCTTTGTTTTTAGACTACCAACACGCAAACTTTAAATTGCATAAAGGTACATTTTTAGGACTACGTTAATCGATACTAACAAAGCCAACTGATTAAATATAGATCAAAGTGAGCTGAGTTTGAGAAAGCCAAAATTGTCTACACCAAAATGCTAGCATCATCGCAACAGCTCCTGCACTCTGAATCGGCCTTAAACGAAATCCTAGTTCATTTCCACTGTCCTCCTTACGACTTGACGCAACAAGACCGTGAACAATCGAGGCTCAACTTTGTCATCACAGCAGAGAAATGCGACAGCACAAAGTCTGAAACCAAAACGAAGATCCTCGTCTCTTGTGTTAATTGCTATTTTGAAAAAAATAGAGACTGGCAGGGATGGATTATAGGCAAGGGAATCACTAGGTCTCTTAATGCTTTTCTTACAAGGATCAAGCACAAGAATAAGCTGCTAAAAGGGAACATGCCATTAATGAGGCTATTAACTATCTGTGATAACTGCTGCATTAAACTGGACTGGGTTGGAAAGCCTGATCAAGATCACATCCGGGGTGTTGGCAGTATCAACAAGATATCTGCAAGTTTGGTCTTAGGCCTCTCGTATAAAGAGGTCGAGATGGTCGCCTCGAGCAAAGGAATTATTATGGAGGGGGTTGCCATGAACACCATCAAAACTGTCGGCATAGACGGCGAATAGAAGGAATGGTTTCTATTAAACAAGCCATAATCAATTTTGAGAGATTGAGGGGAGTAGGATAAGGAATTGTCTTTATGCCTGTCTTTGAATATTTGAAAATTTCTTCTCATTATCTGCTAAAGGCAAGCCTTAAAATTAAAGCCTTATAGATTCGAGACGGAGCGATAGAAAGTTAAAATGGTTTTAGATTTAGAAACGATTATTTCTCAAAAGAATGCGATCAAACTCTTTAAGCCTTGCCAACTAGTGCATCAAAGCGCCAGCAGTAGTCAAGAATCGATTGATTTATCTAGGAAAGCGGAGAACATAATAAAACACAACAAAAACAGTATTGAACGATCAAGCTAGTAGTGTTGTCTTGCTAATGTTTAGCAGTATAATTATCTTCCCCAGGAGTCTCAACGTCTGCAGATTTTTCTTCTTGCACCTTGGCACTTTTCCTTTTTTTCGTAGTCTCATCGGTTATTGGCATAGAATATGCAAGAAGAGACGTTCATTTGTTTGGCAGAGTACTAAGTAAAAATGCAATCGCCAAATGGAGAGAAGCGTCTTCATTGTTGATCGATGACAATTATTCATCACGTGCAACCCAAGAAGCAATGCAAATGTTTTGTTGCACATCGCAAAAGGGCGATTTGCAGAAGCTACATTTCCAGCCAGCCACTCGAACAAGCAAGTTCTAACGTAACGGATCGCACTGGCGCGGCCCACACCCGTAGCGCTTTCCATCAAATAGGCAGCGCCTTTTTCATACAACAAAACCTGCGATGTGTTAGTGAAAGATGTTGATTAGAAAGAGTCGACGAGGCTTCCTGCGATTTTGCGATGTGCAACACAAAAATAAAGTTGTAATCTCAGCTTATATCGAGGCCACGTCCAAGCCACAATGGCTTAATAGAGATGGTTTATATACTAGCGCTTTGGGACCCAATTCGGCCCCAAACTAGACACCACCTATTTTAAGGTCTTTCGGCGGGGACTTGTCACCAAAGGTAGCCATAATTGGCTGCTCCCAAAAATAGGTGAATCATAAAGGTGAATTTGGATGCTCCACTTTCGAAACAAGGAAGTCAGCCACTTCTTGTCATCTATACGGACTGCTGATTCGTAGGGTACGGACGAGCAGAGAATATAGATCCGAACAACCAGACAGAATCAATCGAAAAGCTCTAAACCGAGGATGCAGCCCTTCGGCCCGGCTCCAAGATCGCATACTCGATCTCGGATAGATCAGAGGAATAAACATGGTAGATAGACGACGGGAGTGGCTACGTCGCCATAAGTATGAAATGTACATAGAGAGCATAAGTAGTTGTGCAAACAAGTCCTCGCGGCTGATCTTCGGGTAGATTTAAGATTATTTTTAGAATTGAGGGTAAAAACCGAACTTGTGGAGCTCTTATCAAGAGGGGCTGCGTCTAGCTTCTCCTACCCCGTACAGCTTTACGCCAAGAAGCGCCAAATCGAACAGGCAAGATTCTGAAATCCTTAACGAGTTGGCGGTCACGGAAATGAAGTTTAAAATATTACGAAGTCAGGATAAGCTGCAGCGTTGATATAGAACAGGAAGAGGCGCGAACTTGGGTAAGAGTAAGGCGTGCGCTAAGAGGGAGAAATGAATCTGAAATAAATCGCGGGTATAGAATGCTGATGAATGATGGAAGATATACCGAAACGGCTACTCAGTGTAGGGCGAGATGGAGTCAATTGGCGGAGCTAGGTGAGGCTGTTCGGGCAGAACAACTAAGAGTTTGCAATTGGTGGGGTTCGCAGCCATATGCAAAGACCCTAGTGCAGTCAGGCTATAGTGCCTGATTAAGCAAACGGCATATGGAATCGACAGCCCACTCCCTCTCTTTGCACTCTTAATCTGAGAATTTTGGGCAAGAACTCTGTAGATGACCAATCACGCCACTAACCCCATTTCAAAACAGTCGTGCAAGAACATACAGCTTCACCACCATCCTTCTAGCCAAGCATTTTACCAAAATCGCACAATGGCGGACCACAACAGTACGACGGAGAGGCTTGAGAAGCAGAGAGCACTAATGACCAGCATACCGGAAGACGAGATCCCAGAAACCCCACCGATAAAAAGTACGAAATTGCGACGCTTTTTGGTCCTAGCCGCCGTCAAGATACTAAAACGAATTCGACCACAAAAGGGCACTGTTCTTTTTATTTCCGATAACCTTTGTCTCAAATTTGGTACTTTAAAACATCTCCCCGAAGCCTCTACTTTGCAGTTTATCGCTCGAAACACCTCGATTCCCGTACCGAAAGTTCACTACGCGTTTACGAGGAAGGGTTAGACATATATCGTAATAGAGAGAATTAAAGGGGAAATGATAGGCCAAGGCTAGGTCAAACGAAGTCCGGAATCGAAACATAAATTATTAGCACAACTCCGGAGCATAATCTAGGAGATGAGATGTCTACAACCTCCGGAAGGACAAGGTGTTTCTAACGTTAACGGCGGACGGCTATAGGATTGTCGCATTCCAAGCAGGACCTTACGCCACGGTCTATTTAGGAACATTCACGAATTTTACCGATATTTACGAGGTGGTTTCGATGCCCACCCAGATCATTATCTAGAAGTTAGCAGACTTATAGAACTACAAGACAGAGAATGGCCTCTAGTGGTGTTTATATATAGGGATCTAAGCAGCCTTAATATTCTTATACGAGGAGATGAAATAGTGGGAATTATAGATTAGGAGACCACTAGCTGGTACCCCTTATACTAGGAATACATGTCGGCTTTACAGGTCAATCCTCAAAACTATTTTTGGCGCGACGAAATACCCAACTTTCTCGACCTAGACCCCGATGCCTTAGAAATGAAAACAATATAATAGAAATATTTTGGAGATTTCTAGTAGTGGCATTTTACTAGATCTTAAGCGGATGTGGCCTACATTCGGCCCAAAACCCTACAACACCAGTCTAGCACACGAAAATACGCTATATTTAAGGAATCATTTCTTCGCCATCTAACAAACTATATGTTGCGGGCTTGCTTATGTCAAAATTTCCCTTGCCGTCAAATCGATGCTTGTTCTTCTTCTACTAGACATATCCTATTGCCGTGTCCCGTACCTTCTGCCACCTAACGTCGCCAGTTCTAAGGGCTTTTCCGTCAGCACCTAGAGCCTCGAGAGCTTCTTTTACCTATATCACACAATTCCATCTAGGTTCGCCTTGCTTAATAGGTACCTGGCGAAGTATACTTTCGAGTCGCTCATTATCGAGCACCTTGGCAATTGTGATGCGCACGAGTAACATGTTTGTCGCCTAAAGAGGAATATCTTGCCCGTCAAAGTACCACTCTGATTGTCCTTGTGTACCTATTCTCTCCTTGGTATAATAGCGCATGCCTTGACGATTCTTAGCTTCCTTTATAGGTCCTACGATTAGTGCCTAGTGGTATCTATAAATCGAAAGATTGTCAGTATAATGTACAACCACTATATGATTTAAATAGCGTCCATTTGACTTAAATCTTTTAATATAATTGTCTATTTACCGCTATGCCATTTCAAAAGCCGAACCCGCGATCTTGTCCGTATTACCTGTATTGTGTTGTTAGGAGGTGGATTTACTTACGTATCTTCTTTTCCTAGTATAAGGGACATACCTCCACGGGCGTAAAGGGCGACGTATAAACGGTCTTTGTTTAAAGGCATTGTGATAAAATTGTATTAAATAAGGGCGATTAATGTTTTGTTTAACAAATCTTGTCTTAATATTTATATTATAGAGAAGGGAATCCCATTTATATATAGACTATACCCTTATAGTAACAGAAGTCTTAGGTAACTAGGCGGCTCTGTCATTTCCCCTCTTCTCGCTAGAGACTAGTTTGTCTTATCTAAATCACACCTTGTTTGTAGCGGCGAAGTAACTAGCTATCACTTCTTTGCGTTTAGTACTCGAGCCAAATTTCTAAACACATACTAATATATATTTTATGTTTTATATCCTCTAGCATTACTAAAGTTTGTTTATAACAAATAGAGACTAGTTGTAATGCATGGATTAAAGTTACTTTGTCTTTCTTTCCTTGGCTATAATCCTGGATAAGCGCGTAGCGTAACTCGTAAGCGAGCGGCTATTTCAATAAGGGCACCTGGGGGACTTTTTGAAACGAGGCCATGACCACTTCCTTCGCCGCACTCGGCTATTAACAGAATATTTCCAGGTATTACTACGTAGAAGATAATCCTGTAGAACTCCTTATGTCTTGGCCTTTTTGGTATATAAGAACCAAGATAGCGTAATGAGACCGGCAAGTATATTGTTGTAAGGGATGAGGATCTCCTTAGAGGACCAGCCAATCGCTCCGACGAAGGCAATAGTGTGCCGGAGAACGATGTGCTATCGAGGACGGAGTCCCGGCTTAACCGACTAGGAGTATGTGGTAAAGTTCGCTTAGCCGTCTGATAAGAGGCAACGGGAGGGAGATTTGTTGAAGTTGGCCAAAGAAAGGGGAGTTATAGTATAGAACAGTATAATTACTCGCACACAATTATAGGCCTCCTCGCGGCAGATCTTCGGGTAGATTTAAGGTTATTTTTAGAATTAAGTGGTCAAAATTTGGCTCCTACCTTTTTTGCTAGAGAGGTTCAAATCTGGGCTCCCCACTACTAGGACTGATTTAGGCCCTCCCCTGACCTCGACTACGGTTTAACTCGGCTCCTATACCTAGGCCATTAAACTTATTTTGGTGCTAAAGGCAATTAGTAGATATCCTGTTTTCTTGACCTAGCCTTCCGCCAATCAAGGTGTTTTTTGTTGCACGTCGTAATAATCTCACTAAGACTTTGCTCTTCTATTTATTTCGCTAGGAGATCCCTTACAAGAGGCACGAGAACCAAGTTATAAGGGATTTCATTCTGGTTAGCACTTTTTTAGGGTTTTTACGACCGCCTACCTGCGCGGGAGTCTTATTTCCTCTCATTTTTGCTCTCTAAGCTGAGAGAGCATTAGCGGGGCAAAGAATAGACGAGTTGACCTAAAG
Source organism: Halenospora varia (assembly GCA_020726485.1). Taxonomy (NCBI): domain Eukaryota; kingdom Fungi; phylum Ascomycota; class Leotiomycetes; order Helotiales; family Solenopeziaceae; genus Halenospora; species Halenospora varia. The sequence continues at coordinate 141,029 of JAHEWH010000033.1, read as the reverse complement.
AAAGGCGAGTCCAAATAGATGGATATCGTCTAAGTTGGGTCCCGGCTGACTAGGACAGAATGTTTAATAAGGGAATTTTTTTAGGGGGAGGGGGTTTGTTTGGAATATTAATGCTTAGGGTATTCTGCCGAATCTGCATAAAGTCACTTCTATTTCTCAAATATTCTATAGGTTTGCTGATGTGTCTATCCTATCTTATAGCTATGTAGTGATACAATCCCTAGGTGATTCTATTTGGATAACGCCCAGCTTTAGCGTGGTATAAATCTTGAATTCGCCCCTAATATTAATATTAGGCTACCGCCGACGTCCGAGCACATGACATTCACGTGATTGGAATAATATAAAACATTTTCGCGCGCTTGACCCTCCGTCGCACCACACGTCCTTAACTCCCCGTTATAGTTCTTTCTATTTCTAACATAACTAGACATTTGGTAAATCAATATTTCGCTTATAATGCCTCTCCTCTCCGCCCTTATAGACGTCGTCGGTGCCCTCTCCCTCACCGTCTTTATCCTTATCATAACCTATATCACCTCTTTCTGCTTTACCCCACTAACCCTAAACTCCGATAACCTTAACGAAACCAACCGTAATAGCTTCGCAAACAGACTCCTTTTCTACTACTCTTATAGCGCCATTGTTCTTCTTACCAGCATTTACTATGCTTTACTCTGTTTTACCTACCCCGCACCTCCATTAATCCTCTATCCGAGTCCTGCAAACCTCTCCCCCAAACTCTTTACCTGGAACCTTTATACCATTCTCTGCATCGCCCTTATCTTAATCTCTAGTCAAATCCTGCTACTAAGCTTTAACCAACTTGGCACTACCTCTAACTTCTAACTTACCGAACCCAAAAAACTTATCACAACTAGCGTATATAGCTGGGTTTAACATCCTTCCTATACCGCTAACTTTGTTATATTCCTTACTAACGGCGCATTATTTCAAAGACGGGATGGTGTGGCTATATGCTAGCTGCAGGAAAGCATCGTGGATAGCAAGAAGTTTAGGATGGTCTTCTAGATTAGATATTTTCTTATAGTAGCTATTAGATGTTAGGCACTGGCTAGGAGAGTTAGGAATGAGGAATCTATACTAAAGAGAACATTTGGGACAGAGTAGGAAGAGTATTATAGGCGGAAGAAGAGATTTCTTCCTAGTGTAATTTGAGGTGATGTGGCGGAATGGAATCGATTACTCTTCCCTAAACTGTATGCGATATATGATGTATTGTCTCTTTCTATCAGATAGCTATCCTAATAAAGCCTGTAGGCGTTGCTAAGACTTACTCCCTTATACTTTTACCCTAACCTCTTAGGGGATATACTACTTAAGAGGTAGCTCTTAGGAAGAATACTAAGGGTATCTGATTCGAGGGTATGTACTCGGAACTATTCACTAACTTAACCTTGACCTGCTCGAATATTTCCCTTACTCCCTAATCGAGGCCTCTATGTTATGTGAAGATTGTGCCCTCCGTGGAATAAATTATTTAATTATTGCAAGATTTATCAAGCATTGCCACATTAACTCTATTGACGCTTAACTCCAGGCTACCGATATGCTTGTGCGGTGTATGACTTACGAAAAATTAACCGAGCTAGAGTAAGTTCTTGATTCTGTTAGTCACATTTCGTGTAAGTGGCTAGTAGTGAAACAAGCCACCAAAGCAGCCTCGAAAACGCACCCTCAATTATGCCCTTAACCACACCCTTAACCACACCCTTAACTTAAGAGCGGTGGCATCGGTTCCTTAATTGCCAATATATATAACAATTAATATACCAATTTATTGCTTCTTGTTTTAACGTACAAATTGGGCGCTATGCCTGTTATATAGGCCTTTACTAGGGCTTCGAAATTCGCCAGACCAAGAAGATTTCGCAGACCAGCAGTTGGTAGGAGCTCAAATATTTCCACTTTATCCTGATATATTAACTAACTTGTAAATGCCTCTATCTTTACTCTCCTGCTCTATTTCTAAAGGAAGAATGAGACGACCGGCCAGCTCGAAGCCTAAAATGTATAGACAGCCTTGGTCTTATACCAATCTCCTTTTTATAGCATAATCATAACGTTGCACAATAAAAGAATGCCCTTATAGGTCAAAGCTATCCTCCTAGCTAATGTTCTACTATCTATACGTATAGACTAATCTGAGTATATAGATAATCGAATGCACTCAGCAAACCGACTATATACGTCAGTCTAGCGAAGATAACTATAAAATGGAGAATCTGATGGCTGCTGCCATATATATCATGTTTTAGGGGATACTATCTTTCCGGAATCTAAACCTGTCAATATATGTAATTTAAAAGAGCTAGGCAACCAACCCTAGCGGCATAAGCTACGGCGCCTATAAGGTTTAGTGCACCCATCAATCCCATCTAGTTTAGACTCATTCTATAGCTCTGGATCTCCTAGCTATAAATCACAAGTCTATAAATGATAAATACGATCGTAGAAAGACCTAGGCCAGAATATATAGCGGCCCGATACGGCCGAAGTTGTGGATGGCGAAATCTTGGGTTAAGAGTCGTAGCGATGCAAGTAGTGGCTAGTACGGAAACCTGTTACCGTGGCGTATAATATACGCAACCTGTTAGTTTTCTAGGTTCTTTGTCTGTCGAGGATAGTAGCAGAGAAGAAGGTAATAAAAATTTTGCGGAAACTAACCACTAACTAATAGAGCTTCTAAAGCTTCGGGTCGCAATAAAAGCTATAGTAGACGGAAGGGATAGTTGATCCCTATATCAAAACGACCACACCTATATAATCAAGTTGATTACCAAGGGCTGCTACCCTTTTACTATAGTTCGTAAAAGTATAGAAGCTATACCACCACGTCCGTTAGTTAGAAGGCAGGAAATCTAATAGGCAAGTCTATACGAAGCAGAGAGAAAGAAGCAAACAGCCACGCCGAAAAAGAATATTAAGAAAACAACGATGTCTCCTAGCTAAGCGCTGGCATACCGAGGATATACTATACTATAAACGTAAAACGGAAGAATGGCGAAGAGGACTCCCCCAATCAGGTAGGAATAGATGTTCACTATAACATTTCCATCTAGTCAGCTATAGAGACGTGCCTAATGTGAGAGGTACGTACCGGTTTTGTTATAGATATGTCTTAAGCTTCTTAGAGACTAACTAAAAGACCTAGACGCAGTACTAGTTGTCCTGTTAGGATACGTTGTAGTTAACCAAGGATTGGATGTAAGGGCTACTAATAGCCAGAGAGTATGAACTTGTTATCTCTGCTAAGTTTTAAGACAATGCGGGAAAATTATAGGTCCTAAGGGAATGACTAACTGTTGCCAGGTTGCTTCGCGATAGGGTGATTAGCTGTTTGAGTTCCTTATTGAGTATACAAGCTCTTATAGCCAATACTTACGCAATTTATGCCACAATAAGAGTAAAATGCGATCTACTCGAGATTCTTTGCCTATCGGCCATTCCGGTAACATATAAACCCGGAAAGGTTGGTTGTATCCTGTTTGACGGAGTGCTGCCTGACTGACATCTAGACGAGGCGACGCGCGTTTACGTGAATAGGACATCGATATAGATGCTATATTGGTCCTGTCGCGGGGTTATTAAGACTAAAGACTTTGTTAGGAGGTAGAGGGAGATTTGTGTTTAAAGTTGTGTTAGGTCAGTAAACGAAAAGTTCTTAGCTTTTTGGCGTATATATATGCCGGGCATAGACCCTCGGAAAGCCAATCATTTACTTATTTACCCTGTTTCGAAGCGGACCTTGTCTCTTTGTAAGGGGCGATTATACTTGATGAATGTACCACTATAGGGGCTAGGAATGAGGACCACCAAATATTTCGATAACCACAACAAATAGAAGTTTGTTTTGCTAAGAGGAATTAATAATCGCAGCTTGTTTGGCAAGTCCTGATATTTTTTTGGTTTGTAAAACTTGAGGTTGTGCGAAAACTTGTAGGTTGAAAATCTAAAGACTGCCAGGATTCTTGCACCTCTAGTATACCTTATAACTTGCATCCTTCTAGCGAGCAGTCCGGCACGTTTGCTTGCTACCGCAAGCGCCGATTTAAATTATAAGAGAGCGCTTAATTTGATGGCGTTACCCTTTATATTTTGCCTCCGTCGCCTAGGGTCTCCGACACAGACTTTCCTAATATATATAAATCTCATTTAAGGAAATTCGAAAGGCAAAAATTTATTATGACTGTGGCGCTGTCCATCCTTCTCCTCCTAGCGACCACCTCGACCGCTATTGCTACTAATAGTAGTACCACTACTATAGTAGGTTAGGTCTCTGATCTAGCCGGACGAGGCACGTTTTCACTCATTTTCTCCTGCCTTCTTACTTTGGGGTTGTGTGTCTAGTCTGCGATGTATCTCAACATTCCTCTATATAATGAACGGCCAGCACAAACCTAGATAAGGAACTTTAAATAGGGTTTGATAGGCGTTGTCGCTCTAGAACTTGTCGTATTCGCGGCCTGGAGACAGTACAATTTAGCGAAAGCGCTATATGCTGAGGTATAAGGATACTTAAATACGCAATACCCGATGCCGTCGGGAAGGGACTAGGGAGATGATAGATCTAAGGTAAACCTGCTAAATAGTGTTGGCTAATGCTATTTGTATATATGCTAACCATCGTTTAGGCCGGACTACGAGCTAGCGGATCGGAGAGCATCGAACAATCATACCCGTAGACGATGGTGCACAGCTTCTACGCCGGAATGGGGGCTTTATCGCTAAACCAGACGTCTCTCCTATAGATAGAGGCTTGAGTGAGCGTCTGACGCTGTCGGCGCGCGGAATTGCCTTTCTGGCAAGATGCGGCCATCTTCCCAATATAGATAAGGATAATATTAAGGATAAGAGCAAGGCAGATGGTCTGGCGAAATCCCTGGTCTATGTCCAAGCCGGATAGATGGTAGTGCAAGTTGTTGGACGACTTGCACTTGGCCTGCCCGTAACATTACTGGAAGTTAATATCTTAGGACATGTTCTTTGTGCGCTTGTCATTTACCTATTGTGGTGGCATAAACCAAGATTGGTATATAAACCCACGAAACTAGAAGGGATTAGGTAACGCCCATTTGTGCCTACATGTATATAAGCAGCCAGGTTAGTAGGTAGAGGAGCTCTTACGCAGGGATACTTCGGCGGACCTAGATCGATCCCGAATTGTTAGCTCTTGTATTCTTTACGCCTTAAGCCTAGAGTGGGCTTAATGCTATAAAGGAAAAAAGCTCTACTATTGCGAATAAGCAACAGTGTGCCTCTAGCCATAAATCCATTAATCTCTTATATCAAGCTTGCGACGTGAGTATCGAGGTTCCTGACGGCACCGTTAATTTGGGCTACTTTGGACCTCGTCCCCTTCCTTCAAATCTGACAGGAGGTTTTATATTTTCAGGCATAGCGGAGCAGGCCAAAATTTCAAGCACAACGCAGCTTACCCGATGACGTTTGGCTGCTAATGCTGTACGTATATACCCTACTATAAGACAGCGTTTCGCTACAAGCCACGGTTTAGAGGCAAGAAAAGATGGCTGTGACTGGCTAGAGCCAGTGATCGAGGAACTTGTGACGACGTCGGCCAGAAATTGGCTAGGTGAGGACCTTCTGCGTGGAACCGGAGGTCTTATTATAGGGATAGTGTTATAGTTTGCTAGTATGGCCTATAGGGGTGTGCACATTGCGGCTTGAAACGATTACTTTCTATCGACAGTCGAGGCATAGATGTGGCGTTCTTTATCAATCTACATCACTGCTTCTAGATTCTTATAGCTAATAATAAATCTGCTAGCCCACCTATCAAAATCTTTAAATGCGTACTAGGATAGAGTTTTGGCGCTTTAAGCACACCGGACGAGCTACCTCATCCTGGGAACGCTCTGCTTTGTGTGTAGAGCAGCCTATGCATTTGCCAGAATATTCCTAGTTGTTAAAGCGTTTATTAGCATTAGGCAATTGCTAGTTGCAGTATATAGTACCCCCGACTAGACATAGATTATACCTTATCTTTAAAGTAGATCAAGCTCCTAGTTCCTTCTTTGGTGCTTAGGTAAATAATACGTACCTAGATTTTTGCAAGGCGAAGCAAGTAAGGGAAGCCACTAATGTAAAATATCAGAATTTCCTGGTTTTGTGGAGAAAGAGTGCTGGGCATTAATGTCACGGGTAAATTATTTTATTTGGGATTAGTAGAGAGTCTAGTAAACGGTATAATGACAGGGCGGGGCTTTGGAGCAAGGGCCGCACTATAGAGTCGTTACTACATTCTCTGCTTCGACAGCGATTACTTTACAAACCAACACAATTGATTATAATCTATTTACTTACTTGGCAAGGCGTCCTTTACTATAAATCGGAATACTCAAGGATTACATTAATATTATATTAGACGCTTGATCTGGCGAAAACCATTAATAGTATAAGCGGCAGCGTATTTGCCTAATATCTATTCCTGACGTAGCGCTTACTATAAGGAGAAGCCGTCCGATGGTTTGACTTCTGTTACAAGCCGCCCCTTATCACCAACCCACAGCTTCTTCTTCTCTTAATCTATATAACATCCCACGTCCTTCTTAGAGCTTCTCTTCCCTATTTTCGGCGTCGAATTAGGAGGCCGAAATCGTTTTATTAGTGCTTAAATCATCTTTGCAAACTAGTATATATTCAGAAAGTTCAGTATAGTGTTACTTCCTAGGTAAGCAATCGCCAACCATATTAGTAGGATCATTGTGCCAAAGCTGTCCCTAGTGTCTAATCCTAATATACCCTCCCGTTGTGCAAATATAAAATTACCGCTAATAGGTTGAGAATCGAAAGTTTGTGTGTGTAGTGTGGTCTAGACGTCTAAGTAGATGTTAATAGACTAGTAATTCCCTTAAAGGACTCGGCCGCCGAAAAAGGTTACGAGGAGGACGATGCCATTATATAGCTATACTCGAGAACCGGTTATATTAAGTTTATCGAAAAACTAGTAGATGTTTAAGAAAGGTGTTGAAAGTTTGTAGAGGATAAAGTTCAAGCCGTAATAGTTTGCGAATAGACGCTAGGCCAAAAATCAGCCAACTATTTTTATACCAGGAGATACAAAACAGTACTAATAGAAAATAAATGGAATAACTTACAAAACCCAGGCTAGTAACGAGCAGTGCACTGATTGCGTATACCAAAGATCCCCAGCCCAGCACGTTGACGTGCACTATACTGGCTATTAAGTCCCACAAAAAATACCTAGTAGCAAAACCTTGGACAGCCCCTCCAGCTCCTATATAACCCCAAATCCTCCCCGCCCAATCCATCTCTTTTCTCTCCTCATCCCTCTATATCACAAATAAGGCTAACGCCGTTATAAAAGAGGATTGTATGAATGACGTGACGTGTATATTCCAACTTATCATTGTTCGTAGTAGTAGGCGCGGGTAGACTAAGGGGAACAGCCAAGTCGAGACGACAGGAGATATAATCGTGTCGATAAGATAATAGCACGTCTATCTGAAGACGACTTTATAAATGTGAAGCGGAAGTGTTGACAAGCCTAAGTAGTCCACTATAGGCTGGATAGCATTGACTAGAATTGGCGGAGGAGGAAAGAACAGGTCTAACATTTTAAGAATAGGCGTATCTTAACCGTTGTCACCAGCGATAAACCCTCAAAGTAATAGAACGGTTATCGCCCTTTGTACGCTTTCAAACCGTGCGAAGCAATCGGTTGGTTTGGAAGCGACTTATACTACGCGTGAGTTATATAAGCGGCGCTATACGAACTGATACAAACTTGTCATCCTCCTGTTAGCTGCCGGAGAGATAGCTGGCACTGCCTCTCTTAGTAAGCACCTGTTGTGTATAACTCTCTCTACTAGTAGGTTTAAATCCTGCGGCAGCCAACTTATTATACTCTAGACAACAGCGTGGCTAGGATGGGGATAGATTGCTAGTTGCGACGGCAACCTCGAAAGTGATAGCGACTCGATCTGGGATCTTCCTTTTGGCCTAAAAGTTCGTGCGCGGCTCCGGTCATAGTGGTAGATGGGATTGTGCTAGGGAGCGATTATAGATAGTTGTAAGTATAGAAGCTGGCTGCATTAAAGCGTTTCGTGCAAGCCGGCAGCAGCTTGTTAAGGTTTTCCTACCTTAATGCAGCCTTAATCGAACCATCTAGCCTTAATCGAACCATCTAGATCTTAGATGTAGGTTACCTATAGTATAATGAAACAAATTCGAAGTATACACAATTCTGCAAGTCTGGGAGAGCATCGCCGTTGCCAGCACCTTCCGTCCAACCAAGAGAGAACCCCGATCCTCGGTCAAGCAACACGACACCAATAACTTATAGAACACAAACAGGCACTCGTCCCGTACCGGGCATACAACACTATATACACTTGGCGGGGTTGAAGTTCTCCCCAGGATTGGGATGGGGGTGTATAGGAGCGGTAATATAGAGGAGAAAGAACGTTGTTAAGAAGGTTTTTCCTTAGGAGGACTTGGGAGTCTTAGGATTACAGTTAGTTGCTGTAACTAGCGGAGTTGCAGTATTGAGGGAGCTCGGACAGAGGAGGACAGTTGGTCTCTAATTCCGAGCCTTATACCAAAGCCACAAACCAAGCACTTCTATTAGCGGATACGTATATATGCGTAGATAGAAGCTAGACTACGCGCAGTGAGGGGACTACTAGTTATAGTGAGGCATGGTGAAGTAGATTGCGTTGCACGAGTCCAATATCTTTAGTAGGTGGTTAAGCCAACCTGCGTTCTCTAGTATAGCTGTCCCTAAAACGGCTCTAACTATACTGTGATAGAATCAATAAATCAATCTTCCATCTCTTAATTACGTTCGTCTGGCACTAAACAGCAAATAGGAATAAATTACATCAAATCAAATCTTGTTCGTCTCTATTAAAATAGGGGGCGTATTCCAGATTTCTTTATCCAGGTCGGGGTACGAATTTCTATAATGTAGATAACTATCAAATAACCCTTGCTCTATCAAGGAATATAAGATTTTGTTAAATGGTTATAGCAAGCAAGTTATAGAAGTCATTGTAATAGTGTAAGCGAGCGAAGAATGAGGGCGTAATGAGGGCATAATGAGGGCGTCTTGAGGACCGTATTTCGAAAGCGTAGAGTTTAAAATTAAACTCTATCACTAGTGCAAGCATATATCGTTCGATAGAAATATAGATGCTTTGTATAGCGGGATGATATAAAGTGAAGAAGGGCGTGTTATTGTCTATATAGTATGCTTCCTCTATAAATTATTTAACCTATACGGATTAATTATACGACGCTATTATTCTTCAGGCAGTACTTAAGTTTAGACTAGTAAAAGTTCGCTATAAATATTCTGTTATATCCTGACACATTTAGATCTTCCCTCTCCTTATAGAAGTGGACGTTTCCTACGTTTTAATCTTATAGCGGTAGTGAGCCGCGGTAACTAGAACTGTATTTTATTCCACATTTTCTATACTGTTAAAGTAGCTTGCGTATAGGAAAGAATCGTACTAGCTCTATACACTTATATATCTCTAATTTTATACTTCCCTCTATTTGCAACGCACTCACATTATTGCACATTGCCGGCCTAAGGTCGTCAAAATGCTTAGACGGGGCAATTGAGAAGATATAGTCACGTGTTTTCAATTTGCAGATTTTCGATTTCATGACCTGAACGATATATGTTATCGGCACCGTGTTCACCTAACATAATGGATCTGGCCACGATTAAAGTGGTTTTACTTAACGGGAAGAAATTATCCCTTAAAGAATCCCTTGACTAAGTGGTCTAGGCTCTAATGAGTGATAGATGCGTTTTGCTCAAAAGAGCCACGGACCTTATACCCGTTAAGCCCTTTTTGTTAAGAGATATAAACTCCTTAGAGTCAGTTAGGAGGGACATAGTTCTGAATGAAGTAAGGCCCCTATTAATTACTTTATAGTTGCATTTAACAAGTCCCTTAGACCGTCAAAGCCATCCTGTTCGCGGCGCAAAACGATGATTTTCGGATCACTGGCTACCAGGCATTTAAAGTTAGTATATAGCGGGGAGGGATGTCGCGAGATAGAGAATAGAAAGAGATTGTAGCAGAACCGAAGCTTGTTAGAGCCTATAGCGTTTATTTAGGAGGGGACCGGGCTATGTAATGGGCAATTGATGTTAGCCATAACTCTAACAACAGGATAGTGGAAGCAAATAGAGGTGATATGTATTGTGTTCCTACAACAAGGTTTGGTTGCATTATCTAATTCTTGGTCTAGCTTCGTTTGTATACATTGGCTCTACCGTTCGGCCTTATGCCTTCTCAGACAACCCCTTATAGAGGCTCCTTTAATCGCTGTCTCCTATCTTTTAAACGGGTTCTCTAATCGAGGAAGAATGATTCCTGATCTGGGGGATAAGATCATTAAGATAGGAGGAGGCGATTGCTTCCGCTCTAGTGACTTTATACTTTAGAAACATAAAAGGGGCTTAGTATAGCATCTGTTAGGTGCAGAATTCACCCTTCGTATCTAGTAAATAAGGTTGGAAACCGCGACTAAAGTCACTATAGGATGATATGACGACGCTGAGTTTAGTTATATAGTATCATTTCAAGCTAGTATAATACAGAAAGGCTATTGCCAAAAGTCGAAACCTCTCTGCACGGCAAGGTTATAGCCGGCTCCGCTATTATAATAAACTGGTTGCTTAGCACAGCTTAGATATCACATAATCCTATATCGAAGAGACCGGACTGCAAGTCAGACCCACTAGCGCACGCTTTACTTGCTTCTAGAGGCGAAGCAAAACCCTCGTCTCCCACACCTTGAATATCATATAGTCCTAAATCGAAGAACCTCTAAGGTAGAAATGGAGATTAGCACCTGTCGTTAACGGATTGGGTATATAAAGTAGAGCCATCATTTGGTGACGTTTAAAGATTATAAGGCCCTATATCGAAAAAGTTTTCTAGCAAGAAGGGAGGTTTAACAGACGCTTCCTTATTGTAAAACACAGTGCTATCTAAGAACGGAACATAAGTATCTATTACGCAAACATCGACCGCACATATCATATTGTTATAGTCGTCCCTAACCTTCTTGTTAAATAAAGCACCTGGCTGCGTGGTCCTATAGTTTCTCTTAGGGTCGCTCTTACCTTAAGGGCTTGATGGTAGTAAATCTATTTGGGAACCGTCATGATTATATATAGCTCTATAAAGGATTTCTAGAGAGCTTTGAGAGCTGCTATAATCAGCTTTAAAGGAGATAAATCAGAATGGTGGATTACTAGCTAACTTGCCTCTATTAAGTTGCCCTAGTACTCCCCGAGCTGTTGTTGTTATTACGACTCTACAAGCTGAGCTAGTTAATATAACATCGAACAATTCTATATTTAGAAGCCTTACTAGTTGGATGCGTATTTGGTCGACCTTGACGCTCGTCCGGAAAGCGGCATAGGCGATTCTGTAGTTAAACGTCACTTTAGCCGCGGTCTAAAACTTTAAGATAGAAATGGATTTGTACTTTAGTAGAGGAAAATGTGACGTGAAGTCTGATATAGGTAGACTTACTTGGCACTTGCATAACATGCCTATTAATATAGCTGTTCTCAAACCATTTAAGCCTTGCTTTATACATTTCCTTGTGGTTATTCTTTTTGTAGCGGGTAAAATCGCTTGGTCGGTTAAAATCTTTCTGGCATAAAACACAGTATGTCTAATTTAGGTTGCGCGCTACTTTTATATGTTCGGGGCTCTTTGCGTCTATAATGTGTCGAGAAAGGTTGTCTGATCTTCTAAAAGTTCTTTGGCAATTTTCGACGGGGCAAATGTATTTCCTAAAAGACAAAGAATTGGATGTATATTCGGCCGGGTTTGAGTGTTAGGATCGAGGAATAGCTTGCGGGAGGTCGATTATACGGATTCTTTCCTCTAATGCCAAGACGCGGCTCACGAGGTTGCGAATCATCTTCCCTTAAAGTATAGCCGATTTGGCCCATTTACAAGATGCGCTCTCTATACAGTATACTTGTACAAGCTTGTTCGTGCCGTCATTACGCTCCTGCGACTTGCCGCGATGGCGTTTGCGGTTCGAAATTTGTTCTCTTGTTTTCAATTCGGGACGGTCGTTTCTGGTAGCATGCTATAGTCCTTGTGGTTATAAGCTTTCCATTTAGATACCTGATTGGGAAGTAACCTTACTTCTGCTTTGACGCGACTTTTAGGGAGTATCTTGTAAGCTAGGAATGGGTATGTCCTCCTTAAACATTTCTAGAGATGTTGCAATATTTAATGGTATAATGTTATACCGATAACAGGTTGCGTTCTCAGATATCGGGAGTGTATATAAAAGATGTTAAGAGGGAAAGGCTAGAGGCGACGTGAAGTTGATGCAGCTAAGTTATTTTCGGAATAGGCTGAAATTAAGCCCTAAAGGACATCTTACCCAATTAAGCAAGGCGCCCTGCCTGCTTACACACTTTAATGCCTAGCTGTTCGCCGGCTAACTAATCTCATATAATACACAATCCGGCCCTAGACGTTTGCGCATTTTGCTGGCGCTTGACGGACGGGATGCCTAAGGTGGTAAGCCTGTATTTCGCTTGCTATAGCGGTTTATAGGGTAGATTTAAGCCCTATACAGCCAGTGTGGTACGCTTGCTCTCTATTATATTTTCTTGAATTAGCTGACAGTCTTTAGGACAGCGCCAAATTGCACATTCCAGGTTGACGATCTTTTACTTCTATAAACCTTTAAGTTTAAGTTCGACTTTATTTACGGTTAGATGTTGTTCTGCTCCTTCTCCGATCTACTTTACGTTTTTAAGGAAGCCTTTAAAGCACTGGCAGCTAGAGGAGTTCTTGAGATGTAGGACGTCATCTTTGACTTTCGAAACCTTAATGACTTATTAAAGGGAAGTGCGTTAGAAGAGTGGGCAAAAAAGCTAAAGGAGGCATTTAGATCGAAAGGAATCGACTTGACTTGTATATCAGGATATAGGAACTACCTTGAGGCTGTGGGATTTGAGAATATTTAATAGAGAGAATTCGTGTGACTAGTAGGCATATAGCCAAAAAATCAGAACCTTAAGATTTTAGGCAAGTGGTGTCAAGCGAACATCTAGGACATGCTCTATACAATATCGATCGTCCTATTAACTGAATATAGACCATATAGCATATCTATAAAAGCGGTTGAGATACTCCTAGTAAAGGTATAGGAAGACCTCCTAGATCCAAGCATCTATACTTATCTCTAAGTGTAAGAGGGCACAAGTATTTATTTAAATATCTCACGAAACACTTTTGATGCACCGGACTTATTCTGACGATAGCGATACTATTACCTATATATAGGAGACCATTTCCAACCTGCCTAAGCATTAGCTTGGCTTGTGGTATTTATAGGTGCAAGAGGTTAAACGGATAAGAGCTTGTGTGTGGTATCCTGTATAAGATCAATTACTATATTATTCTAAAGAGTGTATCTTTTTATGTTTATATATAAAACCGAGTCTTGCACGCCTTAGCGCTCCTATAGGGGTGACATTATCTTTAGTGCACTTAGTTATATGATTGATAGCGGGGTATCTTAAGTTTGCGCGTTTTCCTACAATCTTAGCCGCGTTTACCCCGCGATTGCCCGGACCCTTATCTAAGACACCTCAAACCTTTAGTCTTTATATTCCGCCTCTATTAAATATATAAGATTGAACGTTCCCGCCTATATTGAGGATCGCGAGGTTAAGGGCACTCTTGTAAAAATCACGCTATAAAAGATAATTAAAGACGATCAATTCTTATACCCAAAATCCCCGGAGCTTTTGCCACCTTCCGTAGTAGCTCTCTACTATCCTTTTAATGTCTTCTTGTCGTCTAAAAAATCCGATAATAACTCAGTCTCTTTAGTGTCTTTACTAATCAACTCGAATTCCTTTAGTGCTATGTCAAGAGACTCCCTATACTTTAGTGCCAATCCTTCTCCTAATTCCGTCAACAAGTCAGATATGCCAGAGAGATATCCTAAAGTCAATCCTCCTTTTAACTTAACTTGGGCATCTAAAATGACGCCAAACCTGCATTTTCTAGATGGGTAAGGACCAAAAAGTATAACCCTTGCACTAATACCATATAAGACTTGAGCGTATACTTTAAGAGTCGGTACAAAACTCTTTGTCAATTTAAATATAGCTTACACTTAGATATATTATAAAGGGAGGGGTCCTCCTGGTTTGTAAACATCTTGTCCGTATTAAATGTAAACTGGAATGTAGCGAGTTCGAAATAAGTAGATATGGATAGTCTTATAACATAAAGTTTAGAGCGCGAAATGCGACATAATAAGGTGTTTAAGTATTTAATAAGGTTCTCCGGTGTGCCTACTTGTTGTTGCAGGCTGCAGACTCCGTCTAGTTTGAGCGATATAACAAGGTTATTTTCGGGAGGAAGTTATACTGGCTTGGTAAGTCATGCCTTGTCCAAAATGTTGCATTCCACATTTAATTTGTGGCAAGTACAGTCTAATCCTATGTTTACAACTATCTACTTTAAGAGCACACCTCCCCCTTCTATTACCGACTCTTCTAGAATGTCTTTAAGGCAAGAATCGGAATTTGCGCGCCTATAACAGCACAACTGCTTTGTCAATTTGGACTATTTGTAGAACTGACCTAAAAATATTTTCCCGCTATTTGCATTATCTGTAAGGTTTTGGCAAAGCCTGCCAAGTCTCAATCTTCTTAAGCCATCTATTATGCCTATAGATAGGAGGCGGAAAGGGCGCTTGCGAGCTTGAGCTTACGAAGCTAGCTTATTAAGGAATTAAGGAAATACAATTTTATAACAAGACAGGAGGTCAAATTTCATTTTAGCGATAGTATAATATAAAATTTTTAAAACTTTATGCTTGTGTAGAACGTGGGAAATTTTACCTCGAGCGTATAGCAATCACGAATGTCAAAGACGACATCGACAAGATATAGTGTAAGCAAGATCAAACCGTTATGTTGTGATGAATCGCATCGAGATAGGAGAATAATATTATATTATCGCTATATTTAAGAGGGTTGAAGCAGTCCGGAACTAAACAGAATATCAACTCTTGCCAAGCCACTAGTCCGGAACGGCAAGGCGGTAGAAATGAGGGGCAGGAAGAAAATTTCGTTTGAGAGAGATAGCCGTCGTCCCTAGTAGTAAACTTATTGCGGAATCACTACAGACTAGAAATATTTTAAGGGTAAGGTTAAAGTAGGACCTTGTTTTAATTTATATAAGGAACTGCAAATAGAATTTTCCTTAGGGCCGAAATTTTGTGCTAGTATAAATTCGGACATGCTTTCTGCATTGCTAATATGATAAAATTATACTTATAATAAACACCCGCCAAATCCGTCTATAAAAGCCATAAGTCAAAGCGTAATCTTTAACAATTATATCTTGTTAATAGGTCTATAAGAGTGGAATCAGAGTTCTTATATACACTCTAATAAAATTCCCTTCTTTTATAAAGATTCTAGCTAACTAAGTTAAGAGCATTAACTTAACAATTCTTAATAAGGTAATTCTAGATATTAGCAGGGTGTTAGGAGGGAAGAGCGATTACATTATATAAGGATCGGTGGTATAGCAAACCCTCTTATTCGCAACCCGACTATTTAATACTATAGCCGCATTAAGCGGGCGGGGACAAGATCTCTTGCGGCTTCCTATCTTAGCACTACCGCCAGCGCCTTGCCTCTAATCCCTTTTGTCATTACATGTGTCTTACTATATCGTTCCTGCTATAATGTCAGGATCTGCGGCCGATGACCACTTAGAGCGCGAGCGACTAAATAGTACAAATATTTCGAAAGAGCTAGACAAGTTTGCGGAGTGGCTTAGTAAGGACGGACGAGTTTTCTTAGACATAAACCTAGGTTGCTTGAAGTACACAGATAAGGGTAAGAACAAGGCTATCAGGCCGCTCCTAAAAGAGCTAGGGTTTGATGATAAGGTAGATAATATATATCCGGCAATGTTCAAGCCAATTAAATTAATCAAGCACAGGATCTAAAGCTATGCTTTAACGTCTTTCGCATTAAAGGAAATAGTTATATTAACCCCCTAGATACTAGTCCTGGCGGTTACCTCATTCCTATCTGACAGGGGCTTGATGTAGTCGTAATTCCCACAATTTCCAACCCTCTAAAGTCCTCTAGGAAAGAGCTAACAACACAATTAATAGTCGGGGAAAAGGTCTACTTTAACCGTCATGTCTTCGTATAATCAAGCATTGATTGCGTAGTTATTACGGTCGAATAGAAGGCATAAGGGGAGGTTTCTTTAACAGGCTTGCTGCTCGAATGCTGGTGGTATAAGCTAGGGACTAGCTTGGAACTGTTCTTCTAATAATAATGGGTCAAGATTCTATAGGAGTAAAGCAAAATCTAGTTGCTACAAATGCTCCTATTCTAGATGCCCTAGCTGTTCTAGCTGTTTAAGATGTTTGTCAACATCAAGCTGATACGGATTTAACGGGATTTTGTCTTTACAATCTGTTAGCTAAGTCGCCTTGTACAGTTATAGACATACCTAGAGGAAACTTTTAGGAATTGCCTTGAGTGATTTGAGATTCGGAATTTAATTACTCTAAGGCGAGGCACTACTGTCCTAAGATACTTCTAGGCATGGCATCCTATCGACTTACCTTAGTAGTGCTCTGGTCAGCCTGACTTGTTAGACCAAGGAGATCAGCTATAGAGGCTTTAGGGTAGATTCGGTTCTCTGCAGGTAATCTAACCTAAGCAGTAGCTACTACTAGTATACGTATTCTGCCTTTACCCTGCCTCATTTCTCGGGTTTCTTCGGTGTGTAGAGAACAGCCTACCGAATGGTCTGCCACGGTCTATACTTGTAATTTGGAATTTTGCCAGGTTCCTATAATACTATTTCCGCCACATGCCACTTCCAGGCTATATTAAGTTTTGATTTTGGCGTAGGATTCTAAACCTATAAGATGACATACCTGCGAGTACCTTAAAGCGGTTTGTTTAGAAGCTTTTAAGCTTAAAAGGGTCTAACTTACTCTACGTGCAAAGTTTTAGTAATAAGATAGGCTGGATGGAGCAGCGGACGCTAAATCTGACCGTTAGGAGGCTTGTAGTCGGAAAGTTGCTCGACTATAAGTATAGCGATCTCCTGCTGTCTTTCTCTTAATATCTTCGCACACTTGCCAAAACGGTAATTCTTCGCTATAGCACTATTAGACATACGATATAATATAGGGTTAGGGTAGTTACTAGTAATGGTATAATAGACTAAACCAGCCTTCTATTACTATCTTTTAGACAAACCATCTACGATCAGGTTTGCTATATAAGCGGTAGATCTCTATCTATTAATTCCCTAGTGGTTCTCCGCCAATTTCTTGCCTCCGGTCGACTTATAACGCTAGTATATAAGATGCATTTTGGTATTATCGGTAGGCGTCCGGAATAACGTATAGTAGCAAGCTAGATACCGAAATATCCAACTCTTTTCTTTGACGTCCTTGGTGACTTTTGATGCTTAGGTCCAGAATTGTGTTATAAAATGGGTTGCGAGGTTATAGACTGTCTTTAGACCGTCATTTAATAAAACGTTAATAATAGGTTCCACTCTAGACAATATACTACAGCACTCTATACCGCTCCGGATCTTCTTGGTTATCCTTGCTACAAATTTAACATCGTCCTTGCTGTTACGGTCGCGTTGGCCGTCACTAATAACATCCCCGCCATCGCCTTTATAGCGGCCGTCGCTAGCATCAAAATCATTGACGTTACTACTAGAAGGGCTAAGACGTTGGCGTTTATTTTCGTGAGCCGAACCTTTATTAACGTTATCTACGGATAGCCCTCGAGGTCTTTTCAAGCTTAAGGCTGCTATAGTATCTTTAATTTCGGAATCTCTAATGTCGAAGGTCTTAGCCACGGATCGAGACGCGACTGCCACGTATTGACAGAGCTTTGCACCTATTATAGTAGCACAGTCTCCATTTTGTAATGGCTCGGGGCTTGTAGTATTAGCGGTGTAGCTAACGTTCGTTAGTACGTTCTGATAAAGGGACTACGATCTACCTACTAGTATTTACTTAAAAAGTCCTATTAGATTAGGTAATAGCGAATGTTATACGTTCTTTGCACGATCGAACAAATGGCACTCGGGTTTGCTAAGTCGCAATATAATGTATAGTGATAGATAGAGCGATAGAAAGTCTGTGCCGGAATACTTTAAAGAGTAAATAGAGTAATGATAATTTAAACAGCCGCCTAGTGAGGTTCTAGTTGGACGGGGAAATAAATATAAGTTGGGCTTGTTTTCGATATTGTTTGTTGTGAGAGCAATTGTCTTTCGAAATTCAAGATAGCATCTTGCTCTTGTAGTGTATAATAATGCACGGAAGAGTTGTAACAGGACCTAATGTTTGCGTCGTTTATAATTGTTTGATAATAAAGTGGTTATTAGACATAACATGCTTAAGTTCCTAAGCTGGGCGGGATTCCTAGGGAGGCCTTGGCGTTTACTAAGGTCAAAGCGGTAGCTTATAGGGGTGATCGCACTTTTTGGAAAAAGTGCGATCACCCCTATTGTCCTTAACTGAGGGTGTTATGCGACAAACGCTCTAGAGCCACTACATCACATCTAAACAAAGTAGAGTCGATCGAGGAGAAGTCGATTAATCTAGCGTTAGTTCTACTAGGCGCGTTATAGGTCTAGGTTATAATATCGTTTCCGTGACGTTTCCTTTCTTTTAACTTATATAAAGTTCTTCCTGCCGTGTTATAAGCTGACATTTAGCGACAAGGGCGGCCAATATTGCCTTTCTGTTATAGTTTTGATCTGCTATATATTGGCGTAGATCTTAAATCATAAAGGCGTTTCTGTTAGACGTGGGGATCCAGCTTAATGTATAAGAAGAAGCTACAGAACAAGGCAAACCGGTAAGTGCCATCCTTACATTCCTTATTACTATACTGTCCGCCTCATTTTATCCTCTTACCGATTATATTAGTTCACTTCTTACTATAGAGAACGAGGCAAGCTGTATGCGCCCTTCTCACTCCCTATTGCTTCCCGCTACTATACTAGATTCGCCTCGCTCACACATTAGCCGCAACACTCTTAGACGCTCAAAATATAAGTAGCAATCTATCCTTAGTACTTAGTATCCTTACTATATGTGTGTTTACAGTCAAATGTAGCATAAGTCTTAAGCGATTATATTAAGGGATAAATAGTGCTACATCAATCCTTGAGTTGGTGTTGTGTTTCCTGTTCTTTATCGTCAGCATACTACTCTATATATTTTCTAATCGGTTTGCCGGCACTGCTCTAAAGGTACTTCTTCCCTTTATAGGCAGACTTATAATCATTTATTAGGTAAGTTACTCTTGCTCTTTTAGAAAGGCTATACTGACCTGGTAGTTTGCCTTAGTGCACAATCTTGTAGTAATGCTATAATAACCCACATAGCCGTTAGATTCGTTAGGTTCGTTAGATTCCGGTGGTATTACAGACACTCTGTGCCGTCTTGGTAGTGGTCTTAAGCGCGTTGATAGCCGCCAACAAAGGCTATATAAAGGCTTGGAAGATTACGACTCTTATATGTTTTATAGTAGAATACGCCTCACTTGGCGTTTTATATCTGTGGAAATTTTGCAAAACGGAACCAATAAAGGATATCTGTAAAGGAGTATTGTGTGTTAGCAGAAAACTAGTTTGTGCTTGTTATATTTTCTTGTAGAATATCCTTTCCTGCTTTATTGCCTAGGCTCTTGCCACTACATCTCTTTGTCTCTTCTTGTTTAGCTAAGTTAATTATCTCCTATCTCTATAAGTAAGTATTAATGTCTTATTTGGCAATTCTAGAAACATTTTAACAAGGCATACAGATAGATATTTGGGCGGCTATTATGTGGATTGTCTACTGGCTAGTGTTACAATCCTATACACCGTCTAGAGCCTCCGATACCGACTTAGATGTTCCTGGTTCTAATCGGTTTGTGCCGAACTAGTAGTATTTAGGTAATTCTTAGAGGACAATCCTGTCCAGATCAGAGTCGTTAAAGTCCCTAGATTATGACTTTAAAGAGCCTTGGACCGATAGGCACCAAGATATATCTATATGGCATCCGGATATTAAGCAATGCTTGTAAGATCCAAAGGTGTTAGCAAATTCTCTCCGGTCGAGCTCTTCTAGAATTTAGCTTATACGCTTATGTCTTATAGAGTCCTATAAGTCCTACGCAAGAAGGTAATAGAAGGGCGAATTGCCAGAGTTGTAGGAAGAACTTGGCGATTGCCGTCAAGATAGATCCTTAAATACTCACAAACTCCTATCGCATTATAAAGGCTCTATAGCATATAACTGCGGGTGCAATAAGGCACGCAAATGTGGTCACAAAGAAGTGCGCACATGCCTATATGTTTATAAAGAACGCGATGAATTCTATAATGTTATCAACTTAGCCATCTATATAGTTACTCTCTAGGAGTGGGCGAGCTATCTTAGAAAGGAAGAGCATGCCGTTACAAGATTGTGGTCCGGAGTTTTGTATACACGCAACCACCTTTATCAACAACTTTAAGGGCTATCTCCTAGGAACAAGTACAAAGAGGTCGAGAAGGTTTGTCTCTTTGCCGGCCTGCCCTTAAATGAGGTGCTAATAGTATCAACAAGAGCTGCGCTCTTAACACTGTTTGGCATACTAGATTCTTGCGAGTAGCTTAGAGCTTAATTCCCTCCGGCCCTAAGACGCTCTTAATTCCTTCTTCCGTCAAATTCTGGACCTGTTTGCAAGCAGGGACCCGGCTAGTATAGTGAACCGATTTGCCCTGATGGCTAATAAGAGAGAAGGCGATTAGAGCAAGCTTTCCACCACACTTGCCCTTAACACTTGTTATAGGTCCGGTGGTCCATTAAACGCCGGTGTGGGGCGACTATTCCTTAGAGATAGTGCCCGCGCGACATTGCCTAGGGTGTTTGATATCAAGTTATACAGACTTATACGGCTGTCCACAAAGAAGCACTATAAATTCCATGGCTTACTTAAGCAACTTGACTAAGAAATTTTAACTTCCTAGGTTTGTAGTGTAATTAAATTAGTAGACAAATCCTAAGAGCTAGTTGCACGAAAGTCATACCTCCCAGAATTAGTAAAAAGGCTTGGCGAAATGTTTCCTAATTCCTATATTGATCAGGACTATAATCTATATAAACCAAGTAAGGATAAGGTGTGTTGCTTTGGTTATAGTATAGCAAAATTCCTAAGGATTTAGCGGTTCTTAGAGAGGTCAAGAGATATAAGCAGGTATGCCTGGCTAGAGGCAGCTATATATTATACTTATTATATAGAATATAAAGGACAATTTTGAAGCTATAATTCCCTTTAATCAAATAGAATATATCAAATATTTCTTTTTACTGTGTATATAGAGCTTATATAAGATAGACGTTAACTTTTATATAAAAAAATAATAAATTTAGCCCGATTCTAGCCCTAGCGCTTGCCAAATATAGTTCTTGATAGTGGAGCTGCCACAATACAGTCTTGGGGATAATATATACAGCTTGATCTTAAGCATATATAACCTAGTATCTCCTAGCATCTTGGTGCTAAGGAGCAAAATCAACATGCCGCAGCCTAGTATATATAAAATCTACTCGAAGCCCTTATCTTAACCTAATCTAGTTACTGAGACGACGCCATTTAACTTCCATTTTGCTGTCTTTTAGTCTCTACAGACACACAAGCCAAAGTTCTTAGATCAATCTTATACTACAGACCCATTGCGTTTATATAGAGGTTTCTTACATTCTTCTTCTATAAGTCCTCTAATAAGAACGATCGCCCTACAACTCTAGAGGCAAGACAGCTCGATTAGGGAGCAGAGTGTATAGAAGACAACAGATAATAAAGCAAATAAAATCATAATGTATGAACATATATACCTTCTGTTATTATAGTGTCGGACTAACAAAAACTATCAGCTTTATTGAGATTCTAGATAAGGGGGATATGTTAATGTCTAGTCGCTATAAAAGATTCAAGACACTCATAAGCCAGTATGCGGACCACATGGTGGGGGGTGTGTTTCCCGCCCAGGATGCAGATCAGTAGCGCGAGATTTGACAGCAAGAATATAGTGACGTTATGTGTGTGGTATTTTGCAATCACTGGATATACCAAGACTTGGACAATGTGGTAGATCCCCGCTTAGGGGTCTAAACCCTAGAGGCAAGGACGGCGGCCGCTTGGGGATATGGTTTAGTGGCTTATGGCGCATTGGCTGATTTTCTTGATATAGTAGAGGGAGTTATGACATAAACATATACATAAATTGATTGTGTGGACTACAAATCACCCGAGCAACATAAACTTGATTGGCGGGACAAGGCGCATGTATGCGAGTCTGCTCCTACAGATTTACATGACACATCTACCCACTTTATGACTTGGTTACTGTGTGACTTTACTAAAGAATATTATGCGTGTTCTTGTGCGATACTCTTCCTAGTTGAAAAGTAACAACTATCCTAAAGCCAAGTTATATTAACCCTTTTGTGAGGTATTCTTCTATAAGAATGGCTTAAATAAACATATTTCCAAAAACAGAAGATGATTAGAGTATGGGATTTGGAACACCATTACAAGGCATTAATATATATATAAAGCAGATGTAACTCCCACGCAATTCTTTGCATTTATTATTCTAATTTAAATCAAGTCTTCTTCAAATCAACTTGCCCTCATTATACAAACATACATATCTCTAGTTGACTAGCACTACAAAATCCTCTTATAATGGCCATCCTAGGCTATTGCAATCACTTGTTTAATCTCCTTAAGTCCGAATCAACACTCATTTAGTGGGTTTGCTCCATGTGCTATAGCGGCCCGCACTGGTACATTTTCGAGTGCAAATACTGCAAGCTAAAGACTTGTCGACCCTGCACCAACAAATTTTAGATATATCATCGCCTGAATGTAAAGGGAGGAGGGAGGAGGGAGAGGAGGGAGAAAGATAATAGCATCAGGGATAGGGATCTTGACCTAAGGGGGTTACCCTTAAGAATGGATAGAAAGAAGACCGCTGGAGTGAGGAAGCAAGTTCAAGACAGAAAACATGGGATTGTGGGGTGGAAATTGGTGAAAGGCTTCTTGAAGGAGCGGGGTATAGAGATCGTGACTTTACAAGAAATCCTGGGGGCAGAAGGAAATAGAAAAGCGTTTATGGACACCTTTCCAGCACATTGCAACCTAGGAAAAGAGCAATTTTTTCGTAAAGGATATCAAATAAAAGGATGAACTGAATGACTTCTAATGCAAAACTTGTTTAATTGTCATCTACACCCTTCACCTCGCACCAGGCTTTCGACCCCGCTTTCGAGGCTGTCCCCCTTGCTTCGTGAAGTAGTTCTCCTTCAGTGACGGGAGTGTGTGGCCTGGGAACTGCTGTCCTATCTCTTTTCAGGTTTTGTCTTCGTGAACCATCTTAACCAGCAGGCTCTTGCTCCTGGGTCAGTTGCTTGCCCGCCTTACAAGACACAACATGCGTCTTGGAATATGCACCAGCTTTATGGGGGTTTGTAGCCTCTGCAGGCGTCTTCTTATTGGAACGCATGCCCAACGCTTCGGAAAGGATAGGGATATAGAGGTGCTCCGGGACATGCGATAACTGGAACTCGGGATTGTATGTTGTCTCCTTCCCGATCCTGGTGCGTTTGCTTGCTCAACTTATGTAGAGTGCTATACTAAAAGAGCGACCAGAAACTTCACTACCACTCCCGGTAAACTTGCTTCCACGAAATATTGAAGCCAAGTATAGAAAGCCTACGATCACAACTTCAGGTGCGGCACAGGGTAAGGGCACTAGTAAATCACCTGATGAGGGCAAAGAGGTGCTAGGATTTAGAAGTGCTGTCCACGAGCAGCAAGTCATGTGCACAAACAATATAGCCAATCAAGATATATCTTAGGAAGAATTATTGTTGCTCGTTTGAAAGATTATTGGTTAATAGATCTAAAAGCCCTGCAGCTATGTAATTATAGCGCCTAGTAGCAATTGAGGCTTTGTCGCGCGCCTAACCACGCGCCTACCTTTTTAGAATAACCACTAAAATGGTTCTATCGTGTTCACCTTATACCAAAATAGATGTTTCAAAGGGCTTTTCGGACCGTGGCGTAGTGGTCAAATAAAAAAGCTGCGTTCTTGCACCCCTCGGCGGAGACCTGTTGCTTTGCACAGACGAATACAGAAGCGGGGTCATGACATCACAGGCTTGCAAAGGCCTGTGCAGTTGCGGGTCGCTTCTGTGCCAGCCACATGTGGCTTGCTATGGGTCCCGGGGTATTGAGGACTTCCTGGCTTTATCTTGATAGAGACCATTTAAAAGCCGAGATGGTCCTTAAACAAGATGATCGAACTATATAATTAATTCTTATATTTTATAAAAATAGCTTTTAAAACCCATAAAAGTCTTCTGGCTCAGATGCACCATATCTTACCAAGAGTTGTTCTACTCCTTTATATCCCTTAAGTACTGCTATTTGTAAGGAAGTACATCCACCTCTGTTTTCAATATCTGTGTTTGCGCTCTTCTCTAATAGCAGCTGTATAATAGCTTCTTGCCCTTTCTCAGCCGCCTATAATAGCGGCGTCTGATCATATTTAATATCCTTTAACTCAAGCTCAGCGCCTTTCTCAAGAAGAAGCCTAACGACGTCAACGTGCCTACGAGCAGAGGCGTAGTGTAGTGGCATTTGTCCGTTGTTATCTACAACCGCGACGTCGGCTCCCTTCTTGAGGAGCAGCTTGACAATATCAACATGCCTACTATTCGATGCCGCGTTTAGAGGCGTCCATCCGTTGTCATTTGCAACCGCGATATTAGCTCCCTTCTTGAGGAGTAGCTTGATAATATCAACATGCCCACTATTTGATGCCGAGTTTAGAGGCGTCCATCCGTTGTCATTTGTAACCGCGACATTAGCTCCCTTCTTAAGGAGTAGCTTGACAATATCAACATGCCCACTATTTGATGCCAAGTTTAGAGGCGTCTATCCGTTATTACTTGTAACCGTGATATTAGCTCCCTTCTTAAGGAGTAGCTTGACAATATCAATATGCCCACTATAAGATGCCAAGTTTAGAGGCGTCTATCCGTCGTTATTTATAACCGCGATATTAGATCCCTTCTTAAGGAGCAGCTTGACAATATCAACATGCCCACTATTTAATGCCAAGTTTAGAGGCGTCTATTTGTTATTATTTGTAACCGCGACATTAGCTCCCTTCTTAAGGAGTAGCTTGACAATATCAATATGCCCACTATTCGATGCCGATTTTAGAGGCGTCTATCCGTTGTTATTTGTAACCGTGATATTAGCTCCCTTCTTAAGGAGTAGCTTGATAATATCAATATGCCCACTATTTGATGCCAAGTTTAGAGGCGTCCATCTATTATTACTTGTAACCGCGATATTAGCTCCCTTCTTAAGGAGTAGCTTGACAATATCAACATGCCTACTATAAGATGTCAAGTTTAGAGGCGTCTATCTGTCGTCATTTATAACCGCGACATTAGCTCCTTTCTTGAGGAGTAGCTTGACAATATCAACATACCTACTATTTGATACCAAGCTTAGAGGCGTCCATCCCTTGTTACTTGTAACCGTAATATTAGCTCCCTTCTTAAGGAGTAGCTTGACAATATCAATATGCCCACTATAAGATGCCAAGTTTAGAGGCGTCCATCCGTCGTTATTTATAACCGCGATATTAGATCCCTTCTTAAGGAGCAGCTTGACAATATCAACATGCCCACTATTTAATGCCAAGTTTAGAGGCGTCTATTTGTTATTATTTGTAACCGCGACATTAGCTCCCTTCTTAAGGAGTAGCTTGACAATATCAATATGCCCACTATAAGATGCCAAGTTTAGAGGCGTCTATCCGTCATTATTTATAACCGCGATATTAGATCCCTTCTTAAGGAGCAGCTTGATAATATTAACATGCCCACTATTAGATGTTATGTTTAGAGGCGTCTATCCGTTATCATTTGTAACTATGATATTAGCTCCCTTCTTAAGGAGCAGCTTGACAATATCAATATGCCCACTATTTGATGCCACATTTAGAGGCGTCTATCCGTTGTCATTTGTAACCGCGATATTAGCTCCCTTCTTAAGGAGCAGCTTGATAATATCAATATGCCCACTATTTAATGCCGCATTTAGAGGCGTCTATCCGTTATTACTTATAACCGCAATATTAGCTCCCTTCTTGAAGAGCAGCTTGACAATATCAACATGCCCACTATTAGATGCCGCGTTTAGAGGCGTCTATCTGTTATTATTTGTAACTATAACATTAGCTCCCTTCTTAAGGAGTAGCTTGACAATATCAACATGCCCACTATAAGATGCCAAGTTTAGAGGCGTCTATCCGTTATTATTTGCAACTATAATATTAGCTCCCTTCTTGAGGAGTAGCTTGACAATATCAATATACTTACTATTAGATGCCGCGTTTAGAGGCGTCTATCTGTCGTTATTTACAACCGCGATATCAGATCCCTTCTTAAGGAGTAGCTTGACAATATCAACATACCTACTATAAGATGCCAAGTTTAGAGGCGTCTATCTGTCGTCATTTATAACCGCGACATCAGCTCCCTTCTTGAGGAGTAGCTTGACAATATCAACATACCTACTATTTGATGCCAAGCTTAGAGGCGTCTATCCCTTGTTACTTGCAACCGTGATATTAGCTCCCTTCTCAAGGAGTAGCTTGATAATATCAGCATGCCCACTATTAGATGCCGCGTTTAGAGGCGTCTATCCGTCGTCATTTATAACCGTGACATTAGCTCCCTTTTTAAGGAGTAGCTTGACAATATCAACATGCCCACTATTTGATGCCAAGTTTAGAGGCGTCTATCCGTTGTTATTTGTAACCGCGACATCAGCTCCCTTCTTGAGGAGTAGCTTGACAATATCAACATGCCCACTATAAGATGCCGAGTTTAGAGCTGTCCATCCTTCTTGATTTGTAACGGAAACGTTGGCTCCCTTCTTAAGAAGCAACTTGACTATTAAAGTTCTACCCTTTAAAGCAGCCGCTTATAATGCTGTTCTATTAAACTTATTAATATAATTTACACCTAGTTTTGTTTCTTCGAGGAGGTATATGACAGTGTCTTGAAGCCCAAGTAGTGATGCGTAGAATATCGGGTTAGTCGAAGTAATTTCTCTTTGAGATTTAGGCATCTTTGATTTGTCGTCATTAGCATCAAACCACTTTTTCTATAATTCCCAATTCTTGTTATTAGAGCTAAAGAGCGCATTTGTGAGCTTAACCACTTCTTTATAGTTTGAACTAATGTCTCTAGTATGGTGACGCTATAATCCCGCGGCATAGTCTCTAAATGGCCGTCTGTCCAAGTCGCTTTGCAATTGGAGAGAATCTTGCCACACACTCCGGAAGTTTAAGTAGCGGAGACACAACTTTGTTAATACGTTACTTTGAAATGCCTCGCTAGAGGCATGTAATCGTTCATTGACCATAAGCAGTTCTCCTTAGGCCGGCATATTACAAAGAATATACTGCTTTACCGAAAAATGCGCTAAATGTATCGTTATAAAACCCAAATCTTGTTTTGCTACTGCTTTTTGAGTCTCTATAAGCGATCCACACAGACCTAAGATTTCGTCACGGACATACTCCTCGTCGATGGCATCTGGCCGCTCATCGACTAAAAGATCTTCACAGTCGTTATCCACGATAAGGAGAGCTTTAGTGATTTCAAGAATTGTAAGCGGACGTAGGGCAAATGCAGCCCATCGCAAAATAGATAACGCACGGAGCTTGTCCTTTTCTGGACGATAGAGAACCTTTTCCTAGTTTCGGTCGTAGAGATGGTCTAGTGCGGTGGGAGCCTGATCGATAGTTTCTTCAAGCTGCTTCTTGTTCTTCCCACCACGTAATTGTTCTTCTAGCATCTTCACCTACAGAAACATTCCCTTACATCGGTCGGCTATCCTCTGCGACAGCTCATGTTTAAGTGTTTCGCTCTTATTTGCCAACTTTCTTTTAACGATACTTTGAGAGAATAACATGGCGTCGGATCGGACATCATCAGGACGAATTTGGTACTCGTTCAAGCCTTGACTACTATCGTCGACTAAAACAGTACGAAAGCCGTATCGAATTTCGGGTTCATCGCGGCTAAGAATCAGGATTCGAGTAGTCGTATGGGCAACTGCCCCTTTGATAGACTCGAAAAAGCCTAGTGGAGAGTCGTCGTAATTAGATTTCCACTTCTCTTCTGCCTATACACACTCATCAAGCCCATCCACGACGAATGTGCAATTTGGTATATACTAGACAATAGTTTTGAAGAGGTCGATAATATCTGTTTGCGATGCATTCCGTCGGTCTTTCGCTTCCCATCTGACATAGGCCAGCTCGAACGCATCTCGATTACACGATATCACTTGAGAGATCCAAGACCTTATTATGGTCGAGGAGTCTCGCCGGCTTTTAGAGTCTAACGAACAGAAATAGTATGCAAGTGGAGACTCGAGTATCGATGACAGATACTGAACCACCCTTGTATATAAGATTGTCTTGCCGTGTCCTGCAGGACCATTGATCTAAAGGATCTTTGCCATTCTAGAGGGGAAATCAGGGGACATCCAATCAAGAAAGGCTTGTCGACTTAGGATCTAGTCGCATGTACCATCGAGTCTCCTTTGAATGAAGTTGTTATAAACATCGGTGGTCCAAGACGCACCAAGCCAAATGTCTAATTCTTTCCTTGTTTCGTCTTTATATGTTAGCAAGGCTTTGTATAGAGCATAGAAGTCTCACGCTCAATTTGCTTTTTCATCTCGATAAGTAGTTGTTGAGAGTTAGAAACCCATGTAGCTTCATCTTCATCCCGTAGCTAGTTAGACTCATCTGACTACAGACTTAGAAGGGTACGTACCACTCCTCGAACTTAAATCATTACCAATTGTACCTCTGCGTACATTTAATGGCCCTGTCGGTCCTTCCGAGGGGACCAAGTCTTGCAAAAGTTGGATCATTTCTTTAAATCGTTCAACGTCGGAAATGAGCTTTGCTTTGCCCTTGAGAGACCACCCGATCCTGCTCCTCTTCGAGATAGCCTCTTTAGGATTCTGAGATACTTTGCGTGCATTGTGAAAATGAATACCATCAGGAAAAGAAGTTGGGCCGGCTTTCACTGCGGGCTGTAGATTGGACATCGTACCCTCTGTCTTGCTAAAGATCTCCTAAATACTTGACAGAATGTTTTGAACTCTCAACTTTGTCTCGGGATTATCAAACTGGTTATTGTAGTTGTTGTTCGATTCAGGGTTATTTATGCCGACATCTTGTGCCCATTTTTTGAATAGATGCTTGTAACCCTCGAACAGAGCGACAATCGAACGCGACTTAACCCCATAGTCCTTGTAGGAATCCACCTTGTCGATGACATCCAGACATACACTAAAAAGGCCAGCCAAGCCTATGACTCCGACAGTGAGCCCTATCGGTTCCATCGCTGTGAATCAAGTGATTTTCTTCGATCTAATGTCCAGAGTCAGATATTCACGAAGGCTAGAAATATCACCGGTTAACTCCGTGCTATTGCGCCTATATTGCTCATCGAAACCTACTCGATGCAAATGTGATGCGGCTCTTGCCCTAATGCCAGGTTTGTAGAGATTTAAAAGATGAAGATAAGTGCTAATGCGGAAGTAAAGGCAGGTGTGACATCAAAGGTAACAATACTACTTGCACCGAAACCAAGGCTTATTCAATCTGAGGTTATAATGAGGGAAAGAATGTTAAAGAAAGAAAGAACGACGACGTCAAAGAAGACAACGCATATTGATTCAGCCTTACAAGGCTTCCTTTTGGCGCCGCTCAGGCAGATTTCTAGGCATAGCTGTATAAGCCACATTGAGCTTGCAGGAGAGGCTGTGATTGGCCATTTAGGCCTCGTGAAGCCGAACTAAGGAGATATTGAATCTAGGGAGTAGAAGTCTATCAAATTGCTATCCTTTTAAATTGCTCTGCCTAGAGTAAGGGCTTAGTAAAGCTTTAATGTGTATGGTCAACACACGATCATAAGGCTACCAAAAGCGAAGTCACGTGTAGTACATCGCATTCTTATTCGTAAGGCCGGTATCTGGATCTTATAAAGTGCGTAGCATTGAATCTGCCTATTCTGTTCGCTGACAGGTTGATAATGACGCACGGCTAGAAGCCGGGCATAGTCTTTCCTAAAAGAAACGAACAGCATGTTTCACCTTTTCTTGCGTGAGTCTCAGTGACCAAATTCACTTAAAGAAGAGAGATTGAAGAGACTGTATGTCTGTGATACTACGGTAAGGAAACGCGCGATTCTTAGCGAATGAATTGCTAGAGGTGTTTGTCTTTAGCCTTAAGCCAGGCAGACGTTTGTATGCGACTCACTCTGCTCGTCATTTTCACTTGGGTACCAAGGCTCATTCCCTCTATTTGATCTTAACCTCGTCCTTATTAAGTTGAGATTACTCGTGTCGTTCTGATCCACACGTATGAAGAAACGTCAAAAAGGAGCATAATTCGGCCCCCTGACGCTGGTGCATCCATTCCGATGGCGTGTGACGATCGGTAGCGTTGAAAAGGCAAAATTTGGCTCCCTGACGCTGGCGCATCCGTCGCGATGGCGCTTGACGGACGGTAGCGTTGAAAAGGATCAGAAGCTCGAGGGCGAGGGGTGCGGACCAAGATCGGCCACTATGACGCTGGCGCGTCAAATGCGCTGGAGCTGGAGCTGGACGGACGCTGGCGCGTCCATTGGGGACCGGAATTGGATGCTCTCGTATCAGCAGTTCTGGCGGGTGTGGTGGCCTAAATTGGACGACCTTCAGTTGGTTGTTTAGCCTTGTCGTCCAGCCACACCACGTTTCTTCCTCTGATCTTGTCGCATCTGATCTTGTCGAATCTGATCTTGCACAATAACCCCAAATGCACAACCTGACCAAATCGCAGATTGTGCCAAAATTGGCTGTCTACCCATACAGACACGCTTGAAATGGCTTTATATATCTCCTGCACTTTCCTACCTTTACGTCGATGTCTCTTGTACAAGCCTTTGGTGCTATTTGGAACTTTTTAGCACCGACTCATTCTACAGAACTTAAAAATGAACTAGTCTTATAAGCTAAGAAAACCACAGACTTCTAATACAAAGCTTGTTCAATTGTTATCTACACCCTCTACCTTACACCAGGCTTTCGACCCCGCTTTCGAGGCTGGCCCCTTTGCTTCGTGAAGTAGTTCTCCTTTAGTGACCGCTGTGCTATCTTGTCTTCGTGAACCACCCCTCTACCCTAATATTCCCCTAATATAATCTTTGCAGATTTTTCCTTTCTGCGACGCTAGCGTTAACGCTTGCAGAAAAAAAAAGAATGAGTTCAGCCCAATTCTGACCCTGGCGCTTGCCAAACACAGTTCTTGACTGTAGAGGTGCTATAATACAGCCTTAAGGATGTGGTATGTGTCGCTCGATCTTGAGTAGCAAAGTCAACATGTCGCAGCCTAGTATGTCCCGTTTCTGCGATAAAAAGCTCGGGGGAAGTTGTATGATATAATAATTCAGTTAGGGCAAATAAAAAGACATTTATTATACTTGTAGCAAAATCTGCCTCCTCATCACAATCACTACTACTTCTAAGCTCGTTTTTGCCGCTTGCTTGGTTCTAACTTGCTCTATACATCGAGGTCCTTAGTACGGGCCCGACTTCGCTTCTAACCCTGCCTTCCCCTCTAACCTTGGTTGTTCGCCACAAATTCATTAATAAGCTCTTTCACCTTAGTAAGCTTTAATTTGGGCTCCTATATCGGCTTCTACTCTACCCGGTATTGTTTCCTACCGCCGATTATCCTTCGGCCAATGATAGTTCCCTCCCAAAGCTTGTTAGGAGTAGTAACTACTAACTTTCGATCCCGCTTTCTACGTCCGTTCTTACTCTAGTCTTGTGAATTTTGCAGTTTTGCCTCGAACTCATCTAGCGACACCTTTATCCCTTCTGGCTTAGATTCAAAGTGCTATGTTAGCTCCTACCTTATATAATACTATACTCTCCGGCCCACGATTATGCGGGCTTTCCAAAGGTTGTTCGGATCCGTAATTAGCTTGCCTAAATGAGATTCTCTAGCGTCAAGGAATTTAAGGTCGGTAGAAGTGGCGCTACCGCTAGCTGTCAACTTTATAGAGGATGCTGAGCTCTTAGGGCTTCTATGTCCAGCACCGGCCTTTTAGGGACGATGCGCTGGCGGAAAGGTACCTTTAGGATCCGAATGCTAAAGGGCTGCTACTATTAGGGCAAGCTCTAAAGATTACGTGGCGCGCTAAGCATTCTGTGGTTTAGAAATCCTGGTATTTAGAGTTAAACTAAGACTAGAAACAGCTAAATCCTTTAGTGGCTTTGGTTGGGTATTACTGCTATCTCTATTATCTTCCTTAGCAAAGACATCGAAAACGTAATCTTCTAGTTTATAAGGGCCATTATAAATAACATGCTTTGTGCTGTCTGTTATAACCTTTGTGTTTTGTTATAGCTTACTGGCTTGGTATAAGACCAAGCTATGGCAAAACAAGGCTAACTTGTGGCTATTAGCGGAAGACTGAACCTAAACATTATAGACTATGTCGTTGTCCTTATTATTATTGTTGTTATTAGAGTTAGCGGCTAGAAGACTAGAAGGAGGCGTGGTTCCTAAATTCAAGGCCTGCCTACCTGCCAGGCCCTTATCTGCATCAAATAGATGATTGCAATCTGCTTTAGCTATAGAGTCGGAATCAAGATCGCTATTATCAATTTGAGATATAGTGTCAGACTTATCGTTACTTATCTAGATAGGATCTATAATACTATTAGCAGGCATTTATAATAAAACCGAAAACCCTAGTATGCTAACCTTGGCAGCTACTAGATGTTGAACCGCTATAACCGACCGGGCTGTCGCCTTGAGTTTGATTAGTGGCTTCTTTACCCCTACTACTAGTGTTCTGTTCCGTTCTTGCTAAAATACGCTTCTTTCCTATATATAACGGAAGCTGCTCTAGACTTGGAAACTTGTTATTGTCATCGCTGTTATTATTGCTGTTAGAGTAATTTCCTGCTCCTCCCGAGTTTCCTATACGATGTTAGCTATAATGACTATAATAGCAGTTTTGACACGTACCTTGCTTTTGAACAAGATCTTCTAAACGAATTTGCTGTCCTAGGGGGCGTCCTTTAGGGGCCAGGTCGGTTACATTTGCGACTTCGATCCTATTTTGATCTCCCTAGTCACTATGCTATAAGAAATGTCGGCGCGTATTAATGCCAGCAATGCTAATAGAAGTAACGGGCCTAGTTGATGTTAGAGACTAGGTAGCAATATATACTAGAGGCGTAATAGCAGTTATACGTGCAATTAAGGAACAAGGAGGCTGGCTGGTAGAGGGTTTGTATAAGGTTATAGAATCTATAGTCTAAGTAGACGAAGAAACGCTCGATTTGCTTATAAGAGAGATTTTGATCTTGAGGAGTAGTAAAAAGGGGTTTATATAACTGGCGTATCTGTGCCTTTAGTCTAAATTTCGTATCTAGCGCTTGCCGTCAATAATGCCGGTCGTGCAGAGCATTAACGGATACGAATACGCAGCCCGACGCTCTTGCCTGCACTAGCATTATAGAGGCAAGTCCGTCGTAATCCTAAGGGATCCGCAATATCTCCTCCAATACAACCTTTTCCCGTCCGAATCTACCTTCCTTAATTCTAAGACCGCAAAAGCTTGCCGGTGGCTAAGGCAGCGTATAGCCAGCGCTAAAGCAAATGATCAAGGGAGCAATGTAAGAATGTAGAGCATTCTGGCGCATGTCGTAAATTTAGCCTATAATTATACTAAGAAGAGGACCGCAAACCCCGCCGTTTAATGCTCTCTATATAAAGATTCTGGAGAACCTAACGCGAAGCCACCACCTAACATGCAATCACTCCATTTTTCTCCTAGGGCGGAAGATAACTAAGACGTAATTTTTGGCATAACGGGCTAGAAGCCGCAGTACTAGCGGTAAGGCATTTTCTTAACTAGGCGTGTCTCGTCCAAGGCAGCGCA
This sequence comes from Halenospora varia, assembly GCA_020726485.1. Taxonomy (NCBI): domain Eukaryota; kingdom Fungi; phylum Ascomycota; class Leotiomycetes; order Helotiales; family Solenopeziaceae; genus Halenospora; species Halenospora varia. The sequence continues at coordinate 106,844 of JAHEWH010000033.1, read as the reverse complement.
GTTTTCAGGTCCCCCGCTTACTATACCAATGCTATTAGCACTGCGTTAGCACTATAATGTAAGCTCTGGAGGTTTGCTGTCTAAATAGTAATGGGTAACCTTCCTTGGCTTTACCTCTAGTAATGCGCTAGTACCTTAGAATTGCTAGGAAAATTAGGACGAAGGAATGCGGTCCGAAGAGACACAAGAAGGAAATCGGCAGAATCGCTTAGTAGAGTTGGCTTGAGTCGGGCAGGATAGAGAAATAACGATCCGCAGATCGCAGGCACACTAGGATATCAAATCCTGTTGCTCTTGCCTATAAAATCCTAATACTTTCTGACATAACTTAAAAGGTGACGACGTAGTGCGTTGCAAATAGTATAACTAGCTGCCCTTGGCGGCAATATAGCTCTAGTAATGAAACGGTTCCAATCCTTCGCGGGCGCTTAGTGTCTGCTGTCATCGTTAGTGGTTAGAGCGGAGCAAAGGGAAGTGGGGGTGTAACTCAGAGATTGAAGCTAAGGGTAAGACAAGACAGCGGAGCTAACACCCAATTAGGGAGGGAGCTGCGTGTAAGTAAAAAGGAAAGTTTTGGAATTAGTCGAGAGATTTGATGAGGGAAGAAAGGGGATTCTTATAGAAGTCGTCAAAAGCAGCGGCTTGGTAAGCGAGGCGCCATCCCCAAAACGGTAGCGCTAAACTCAAAGAGGCAGCGCACCTGAACGTAGATTACCAATAATAATATATTACTAAGAAATCAAGGACTTAGCTGGCTCTTGCCTTGATGTTGCCGGAGCTTACAGACTTCACTATCCCTGTATACTCACCTTATACAAGAGTAAGAAAGAGATTATTCCTATAGAGTTATTATTGTTGCTGGCAAACCTCACTGTCGCTACTCAGCCATAAGGATGCTCTGTGGATGCTTATCGATTCTCCTTGGAGCTGATTATTCACTCGGATATTGTTCCGTCTCTCGAGTGACTGGCAACGTGTTCGGATTCGGTTGAAACCGTTCCAGGGCAGGAGTACCTGGGGTTGACAGCTCATAGGAACTAAGTGGTAACCTAATGGGCTTAGAGGGACGATGATCAATTGGAGCGTTTCTCAGTGGTGGAGACTATTCTGCATTATGTACATCCGCAAGGCCTGAAGAACTTCCGTTGGCAGAAGCAGACTAGAGCATGCTAATTGAAGGCCATTTGACTCGCATTTGCTGACTTTCTCCACAATCAAGTACAAGCAAAGTACCCTGTGCCATCTGCGTAGCGCCGGAACATATGTCTAATTTTTGATGCTTTGTTTGAACCGCCGTTCCATCGTCTTGCAATATAGCCCCAAATGCGTCGGAACCGACATACGCAGAAGCTGGTTTTGGATTGCCGTAGTTCTCCTATCTCCACGGCCCCTGTGTCTACGACTATAAAGTCTCCAACCTCTTCATCGACATGAGAATCGTTTCTTTTAAGTCGTTTAGCGCTGCCTCTTGTCCTGGCGTAAGGGGTTAGCTTTCGATCGGCACTCCTCTAAGACAATATTAGCCAATATCCCATATATATGCCGTACAGGTAAGCTAATAACTACCTTCTTCATCATCTCTTTGTACGTGGAGATGAGACTGCGCCGAGACATTCTTCTACCACCGTCTCGGTCATCTTCTGATAAGAGTTTGTTTCGATCAACCAGCTGGCAGCTGCGAGATTTCGATGATGGCGTGCCATTTGCTCCCCTCTCAACCATCTCCACCTGGTATTCTCTCTTTCCTCTAAGCATGTGGCGCCAAACGGTTATCTGGAAAGGAAATGCTCGAATTCATCCGCATTGTACTATATACGTCTCATGCCGGGTCTTGGGTAGAAAAGAATACTGCAGATTTTGAAGACTTACTATGAAGCTAAACGAATTATCTCTTTGGTCAAAGATAATCCATGCCGATTGAGTGTAAATCGTCATTTTGAATTGCTCAGTATAACGGGCAGCTTGAAACATCACTAATCGCTGCTTAAATTATGGGGATTTACCACACAAGGCTGTTTCCCAGTAGCTTGCTGGGAAAGGAGTAACAGGCAAGTGTATAGCCGAGGCAAGGACTGGTTAATTGATTGATTGATTGATACATACTTTGAAGTACGCGGTTCCAGCTTCTAATACGGTGGCTATGCCAGAGAAACGCAGGCTAGCTAAACCACCAAGGTGTGTTGAACTCATGCAACGCAACCTACTTCACCATGTCTTGGCATGACCAGTGATCCCCATGACTAGTGATCCCCTTCCTGCGCATGGTCTGGCTTCTATCTACGCATACATACATATCAATTGACAGAAGTGCTCTGTTTGTGACTAGTAAAAGGCTCTGACTCAGCGACCAACTTGTCCTCCTATGTCTACGATCCCTAGATACCTGATGGGCTACGGTCACAACGAAGCCATGTTGCAACTCCACTAGCCACAGCAACCGTGATTCCACGACCCCCCTAGTCCTCGCAGGGAAAAACTTTCCTAACAACATTCTCTCTCGCCCAACTCGCCGCTTTCATACTCCCGTAACTTTAAAACCCCGAAGACCGTGACTCCCCTATATCGTGTGATTGTGTGTGCCCTGTGTGGCCAAGTGCCTACTGTGTGCTCTATAAATTGATGATGTTTTAATGAGGGTTCAAGAATCTGTCAGACAGGACTACAGTTGCAGGAAGTGGTGATGGTCTTCCAGATCCACAGAATTGTGTGTGTTAGGTGTTTGTTGTATTGTACTGTGTATAATGTTTGCCGCATGTGAGATCTAGGTGGTCCAATTGAGGTTGTGTTAAGGTAGGAAAACCCTGAGGAGTTGCTGCCGGCTTGTAAGAACGCTTCACTATAGCCACCTTCCTCCTATGCCGATCACCGCCCGTGATCGCTCCCTAGCACAATCCCATATGCCACTATGGCCGGAGCCGCGCGTGAACTGTCAGGCCCTAAGGACAATCCGAGATCGAGTTGCTCTCCGCCACAAACCTGCGGCTAATTTCCCACTCTCACAGCCTTCTCGCCACCCTTAACACTCTCTAAATCAGATAAACCCAAGAAGAAAGAGCCGCTCCTCAAATAAGCTGCTAATTTCTCCTCTCTCTCCTCCTTCGTCCCAGTAACGAGATACGATTGACTATACCATAAGATATCCCTCTCCATATACATACACAATAGCCGACTGCAGTACGGCCGCACAAACCACTCTTACCTCTCCAACCCACCCTAGCCTCCTTGTTTCTGGACAAATATACAAAGTGACAGGCGCTCGTGGTGAACCGTAAGCATTTTCAGGATCGTAATGGTTCGGATGGGTTGTGTAATGGTTTTTTAAGTGCTGCCATCTTTTTTGCCATTTTGACTGTGTTGTGCAGAGGGGTTAGGGGCAGTTATAAGCTATGGAGGGACCGATGGAGAGGATGCGGGGGAGGAAGATTGAGTGTGACCATATGAGAAGGCGGAGCTTAAAGGGGAGGTCTAGGAATCTTGGGAAGGTCTTTTGAGGTAATTTCTTGGAGTTAGAAGTCCAGTTTAAGGATTTGAGGTGTGAGATGTGTTTTATGAGTTTCAATTCGGCGATTGTGGTGCTGTTGTGAAGGTGAGGGGAGGAGATAATTGGGTCGCTGGGTCGTGAAAACGAAAGTGAGTGGTAATTGACAGGGAGGTTGGGTTCTCCGCCTCTTGTTAGATGGGATATTTTCAGCTGGGGTTTGAAGTGTTGTCTTAAAGTGCTTGGTTTAGTGAGGATGTCGCTGCAAGAAAAGACCTGCAGAACGCCTCACAGTTTCAGCCCCCTTCAGCCACAGGTCAGTCACATGCATTTTTCTCGCGAACTTCGTCCTTCTTCACTAACATCATCTGTCTTCATTAATCGATTGCGGACCCCGATAAGACATCCGGTCGTATCACTTCAGAGATATCAAATCAAACTGTCAAGGAATATTTCGCCCAGTGAACCAAGAATGAAGACAAAGGCAATTCTCAAGAAGGCGCTCAAGCCTTTTATCGAGAAATGGAAACACACTCCTACTGTCGAACAGCGGGTGTTCTCTATATTTACGGAGCTTGCTCCCGAAATTCGTCTTCAAATCTGGGATCTCTCAATATTTCGCCCTCGAATCGTACCCCTCGGCCACGACACATCTTGCACCTGTCCCTTTCCAGAGCCAGACAAGCCACAAAAACACATTAAAACCTGTGAACTTCAACACGGGTGCTCAACTGATCCCAAATATGCATACCGCTCCTCACCAATGCCAATAGCTTTCTCCATCTGCCACGAGACGCGAGAGATAGGACTCAAACGATATAAATGGTTCTTCCGGCCGCCACGCGAAGAATGGCTCGGTGGTCGATGTCCGATGGTTCTTGATATCACCATTGATATTATTCTCTTTAGTAGGCAGTACGTCCGCTATGCTACGAAACAAGAAAGAGAGGATAAGTTCGAGTTTTATTTAACGAATACGGGAACGTGGATGATGCTGGAATCGACCCATAACCCGGATGGGACCTATGCGAGTTCGGGTCATCCATGGTTGTTTACTGGGACGGAGAAGGAGTGGAGTGAGAGGTTGAGTAGGGGGTGGCCGGTTAGACCGATGCCGTTGCTGGATGGAATGGAGATTGGGGGGTTGTTGGGGAGGTCTTTGCATGAGGATGAGAATTTGGACGGATTAGGCTACGCGTGACTCAATATTCACCTTGTAGTCCTGATGCCAGCCAGGCAGCATCAACACATCTCCCACATCACCATTGTTCTGCCGTCTCCCACAATTTACCACGATGTGTCTATGCTCGATAATTCGAGAGGCGGGCACGCAGAATCTTTCTGACAACCAAGAGGTACGAGGGCTGCAGAAGCGATAATTTTTACTGATAAACCTCGTAGTTCTTTACCTCTGTACAGGAAACATTAGGCCTCATATATCACATCGTGTCTAGCAATAAACAGCCATTGTCGCGGCTTCAATTCAGATTGGAAAAGAAATCCTCAACATCATCTAAAGATCAAGCATCCTCGTAGTCTGCAAAACGGTTAGCCATCATCTTTAGATACGATCCTGCCGACCCCAACGACTACCCTACAAGAACACTCGTGGAAGGCCATTTCGAGCAATGGACAGAGCAGCCTTTATCGTTCTGGGGGCAATTGCCACAAGATATGAGCTATAATTCGGTTGATCCTTAGCGAGTAGTCGTTGTTGCTACTTTACAACTAGCGCAACGGAGTGCACATTCAGCCATTCTTCGGAGGTTTTACGCTATTGTGCTCCATCGACTTCGCGAGAATCGACCTAGAAGCGATGATCCTCAAACCATCGCGCGATCGATATACGACTTTCTCTATCTAAATATATCTCAACCAGACGTGAAGGATCTTAGTGATCTTACTACCTCGGTTGAAAGTTTGGTATAGGCAGGCTCAAGATATGATCTCATCGCGAAAGAGCTAGGTATAGGGAGTTTGTTTCTCCTCGGGGAAGTTATTGGCAGAAGCGTGTTAGTCTCCGCATCTAGCTAAAAGCACGACGCTGACGTGCCGTAGGTGGGAGGCGTGGCTACCAAAGGATGGCCTGGTGTTTGAGGATGCGATGACGTATCTGATTGGGAAGGGAATTGCAACCTTAGGGAGGAAATACGAGAAACTCGCTGCGAGGCTTATAACATACCTGGAAGATAGTAAGCCGTCTTTCTCGTATGCTAGAAACACTTACTAATTTCTAAGGCCTCCCAAAACCTCCCTGTGTATGGATCACCGACGATCCACGGATCAAACGTCCCAAGAAAAGAGCCCGCCAGTCTACGAAGCCAAAGGCCAAGCGTCGACGGAGTAAAGTCGACAACCGCGCCCTAGCAACACCGGTAAATCATTCTTGAAGTAAAGTTCTTGTGTCAGATATTAAGGTATTATACGGAATAGCTAACTAATTTATAGCAGGCGTGTTGAGCGGTTAATGTGTTGGCAACGCACCGGATACTCTTATCAATAACCCCAATGCATTACATGTTCTGTTAACGGCCGCAGAACATAGTGATACTTTAGCGGGATCTGCACTAAACCACCGGATGCGTTCGGTTAGAAGCCCCTTGGTCGAGGTTAAAATGTTAAGTCACACAAGCATAGCGGGGGAATCCACGTCAATGCAATTAATGGGAACGGGTCAGCTTCCTCTATACGAAATGGCTCAAGGCTGTGTTGTGTAGCAAGCTAACAAATCAGATGCCTTAAAAGTAGCACAACAGATTTAGCTGTGGATAGTACGGGCTAGGAGTAATTAACTCGCAAGGATTTACTACCACGTTTGTCTATATGCCACCTCTCTTAGTGCTAACTAACAGATATTCACAGCACCGTTTCCGAACACATTTAAGCGAAAGCAAGATGTCCTCTCTCGGCTAAATTGTTTCAAAAAATGTATGACGCGCCTACTAAAAAATCAAACACCCTCCTGCATATTATGACCAACTATATTCAATTTACATCGAATATTTCTTCGTGCAAATAACTTCGACTATGGCACGTCTTGCGAATGCCCCTCAACACCAGCGTGAGAGCGAGCTCCCTGAGCCTGATAAATTACGATTATGCCTTTAATGGCTCCGGAACAACCCCGCAGAGAGCCCCCTCACGGCAGCACGAATATGGAAGCTTCAGCGCCCGAGTACCCTGGTCAAGAAGTGGTATCGAGAGAAGAAGAAGGTGGCTACTAGGCAGGCAGGGAAGGATATACGCCATGGTGGTCATAATAAGATTCTACGCCCTAATTAGGAGAGTGCGGTGATACGATATGCGGCGGGGCACTGTGTCGACGGAGGCAAAGGAGCTACGAAGCAGATGTTATATAACTGTGCTATACATCTACAAGTAGAGGAAGGGAATGAAGCTCCATTATAGAGATGGTTTCAATAATGGTTAAAGAGGACTCCTAAGCTTTATACGATTAAGACAAAACCGATTGCGAGCCACCGGGTAGATATACATACAGAGCAGAACCTTTGTTATTGGTTTGAAACAGAGTACCGCCCTGCGCTACTAGCGACAGGTGTACGGCATAGTAGCCACGTTCATAATATGGACGAGAAGGGAGCACGTGTGTGTATGCCGGCGGGAGAGGAGGTCGTCGTACCTATTGGGGTTAAGGAGATGTACACTAGCATACCTGAGAATCGACTCTCTGTCACAATTATAGAGTGTATCACAGCGAATGGAAGGACAATACCCCCTATAGTCATCATCCCTGGTATCATGATTATGGCCGGCTGGTTTGACGAGAATATAAGTGGCCACAAGCTTATTACGGTCTCTGAGTCCGGGTACACAAATGAAGGCCTACTAGTATTGTAAAATCGTTTGATGTTGTGTTTATCCTGCCCCTTTATAGATCGTGATATTCGGAACAAGATCGATATTCTAAAGTTTGGAAAGAACGCTCTAGTATTGCGAAGTATAGTATAAACATTATACCTTTCTAAGCAGATTCCGGGTTATGTACCCGACTTAAGGCTTGTCTGCCTATATTAAAACGTACAAAAGAAAATACTTATTGTTAGACCAATGAGATTCGACTAAGCGAGTGTAGTAAACTATAAGCAACATGCCACTTTTTCAAGGCTCGGTGCTATATGATTCGCTTAGCAATCCGATACTGACTAAAAAGACTATAGCGCACTTGGGCTCGAATACCTTTAGGCTACAAAAGGTAGACCAAGCTTTAGTGGCAAAGTTCTAGAAATTTAACTATTTGGGAATCGTATAGCATATCTGGCAACACTTCAATCATCAATCCATTACCTAGAATTTGCGCAATACAGTCCGCCAACTACGGTCGCAAAATCCTTCGTATAAGTGGAGGAGCTATGCGGGGGGCTACACCAAGCGTCATCCTCAAGCTCGAAGTTTCTTAAAGCCATGTTCTGATATGGCTTCAAGACGTTGTGTATATAATTCGGCTATACGTTCTGGGCAGTGCCTCGCATGTTCGCGTTGCCTTGACGATGATGTACCTTCCGTACTTTCGTACCCACTTGATGCATCTTCTAAATATTTTTATTACATTTAGTTTAATAACAACCCTATTCCTACAGAATGTCCCTAAGGCAGGAATCAGAGTTTGCACGTCTTGAGCAACCACCTCAAGAAGCCGACGAGCGCGCAGAACAGGAACGAAAGAAGACAAGACCCACAACATTCGAAGAATACATACGTGACTGCCATACGCTTCTCTCGAAACCACTTTATATCCAAACAGACAAGAGCCTCAGTACGCAGGGCTCCATCACTAGTACGAAGAACAAGCATATAAACAGACCTGAGGGCTATTCAAGCCACTATTCAAGGAAATTTTACCGAAACATGCACAGCCTCAACCCCAAGTAACGCTACAGGAAATCCATACATCTAAATATCCTACTAAACCTGCGAAGAAATTCGATACTTGTATATGTATACAGACATTAGCGATTAGGTTGGAATGGCAATCTCGGCTCTCGGTTCTGAAGATTTTTTGGTCGTCGAGGCGGCCCCGCTTGCCCCATTGAAGGTCGCACTTTGGGTTTCTTCACGCCGGAACCTGCCCCCCTCATTTTCAGAGGCTTCCTGGGTGGCGAGCCCGGTTGAGGTTGGGGTGTAGCTGCAGCTGCGACTGCAGCCTCAGACGATCCCACCACCCATAAATGGTCCAGCAACGCGACAAGAATCAGCGCCAGGGCCCATAGTGGGAGCAGTTGGCTTAATCCGACAATCTCAGAACCGGGATTTGTATTGGTGTCTAGGTTAAGTTTCAGCCAGCCGGAATCGTTGACCCAGTTCCTGACGTGGACGACGTATGCAAGACACCAACAAGTCACGGCGAAAGAGGACCCCCAGCTGGCGAGCCACAGGAAGCTAAGAACTTTCTTGATGGGTCTAAAGCGTCCATGGCGACTGCCTTTGTCCTCTCGCCTGCGAAGGCACCAGAAGATAGTCTGTCCAAGAGCGCCGAAACCAAAACAGCCGGCGAGGATGACAAAGAAATAAAACTCGAGCTGTAGCGGCTCAGTGTCGCTTAGTTGGAGAGCAACAACACTATTGCCGATGTTGGCAATGGTATTGTTCACGGTGACGGTGAAATTTGTGTCGAGAAAACACATAACCGGCAAGAGTGACAAGCTGTCTTGGCTATCGCTATCGGGCCACTTCTCGGGTAGGTGGTTGACACCTTCCTGTTGTTTTATGATGAGGTCAAGCGCGAAGAAGAAAACCGCAGTAGTGGCGGCGAGCCTGAAGAGAGCGCTCATCGGTGTTTTCCAGTAGTTAGGGAGGACGAGTATAGCAAGGATGGAGCTGGAGCACGACATGAGGACCACGTTCACAAAGATGTAGTAGTGGTACACCGAGGCACTGCAGACACCATCGAGGGCGAAGTTGTAGCCGTACGCGACAGTGAGCACCATCTGCAGATCGATGATGGCTAGGATGACAGCTCGCACGGAAGAATTTCGTCGAAAGCCATGGGTGCCAAAGGGGTTCGCAGGTACTGCTGGGGCTGGTGCTGCACCACGTGATATGATCTGCTTGACACCGTTTCTTACTAAGTCAGCGAGGTTTCAAGATCAGCGAGTGGAACCCGCTTCAAGGGAGAATGGCATACCGCAGGCCCTGGATGTAACGAGGCCAAAAGAGATCGCCGATGTTCATGGAAATCAGAGCGAGGCTGATGACAAAGGCGAATACTGTCAGGATAGCGAAAGTAGCAATAACCTGTTTAGGAGTGTCAATTAAGCGCGCAGCAGACAGCCGAAGACGACTTGACATACTCCCATTCCAGCAATATCCGGCTGTGCCGGCAACTGGCCCCTTCCAAAACCACCGAATGTTGCCACCCGATTAGAGGGATCAAGTTGAGCGTTGCAGATAGGCGGTTTTTTGAAGGAGGGGCATTTCTCTGCGAACGTAAAGATTGGGCGACGCACCCTAGTATCGTTTCCGAAGACCGGGTTGCCCATTATCGTGGCGAGGACTAAGATTGAAGAATAACTCGTCTCCAACCCGGATCGAATCACGGACGACTCGACGAGATGATTGTGGGTAGCTGAAAGCACAAGTTTCTAACGAAAGGGTATCGTCAAATAAGTAGTGACTTCGTAGTACATATACTGGTAAAAGACTGTAGTAACGAACTTTATTAGCTCAGAAAGAGAGACTAAGACCTTCGAGACTGCTGAAGCTGTTGGTATAGCTTATATATGCATCAGGGTTCTGTAAGTTATAATCAGGCTGGAGATCGCCTGTGCCTTGATAGGACTCGCTAAGACTGAAATAGAGCACCACAGCAACGATACCTAAAGAGGAAGGTTAAGGGTTGGTTTGAAACACCGAGGGCGCAGCAACGAAAAGGGATAGAAGGGGGCTGTCTAGTGAGTTTGAAAAGTGGTGGCTCATCCCGTGACGGTAGCAGATGGGATCAGCTTTGTGACCTTATGGAGACCAAGGCCGACTTTGACAAGCTAGAACTTAATCACACAAGAGGACTGTATATAGCAGGGGCTAGCTTAACCGCTAATCTCAAGGCCGTTGAGCTTTATGTTGTTGACTGAGTTTCATAAATCCTAAAAAGAGAAGGTGAGCTGGAAGCTGGGTATGACTTCCAGTGTTTGAAAAAAACGCCGGCTTTAGAAACAACAGCAGCATTGCCAACACAGTCTAGAAGAGGCCACCGACAGAAGTAGGCGTAGGTGAAAAACTTGGCGGCCGAGATAACTGCCAATCTTGAGGCTCACGGAGGCGCTGGCCTACTTGAACCTTATGGAGCCTTATATCCTAATAATTTCATAGGTCGTCAAAAGTTATGGCTGACGCCCTCGCGTTTGTTTTGCCAAATGATACAGCATAGAGGCGCTCGGCTGGGCCTGCGGTGTGGCACACCATCCACGCACATGCTGACATACACCATCAACTTGGCCAACTAATGACTCCAATCAACCCCAGACGAGGCCTTGTTGATATGTAGGACAGGTTTAGTGAGTCAATATCGTACAGTTGATAATCTCTCAAATTCGGTGGGCATGTGTCGACGTTCCTCTCAGCCTTGGCGTATGTTACACAAGAATTTATATATAGCTCGGCCAACGAACCTTCGTTGGCCTCGGCCTGTGTCTTACTTACTAACTTGGCGACGCCTCTCAGTAGATTAGGCATTAAAGCGTTAAAGAAATTATATACGGGTCAATACTCGACCCAGGAGTTTCAGCCATGAAGGATCAAGTTGCTCGGCGTCACGTTCTCTATTCCCTTTCTCCGCGGGTCCATTTGCTTGTGTATAAGATCCAAGTTTTCTATGGCTAGGATTTATTAAAGCTATCCGCAAGCTCCTCGTATCCTTGCATCTCTGGTTAGATGCACAAAGCTTCCATCACTTCAAATTTTAGTCCACAATCATTCTCCACTTTCTTAGACATGGCCTTCGTATTCAGCTTCGGCAGCTTCGGCGATATTCTCGCCTGTATCGAGCTCATAACCAACGTTGTCGGTGCCTTCCGCGAAAATGGCGGTTTCGTGGACAAGTGGAGGGCTGAGATGGACTTCGTCCTCATCCTCCGCTCGACTCTGCAACGGCTGACCCATCTCGCCGAGACGACTCCTAACAAGGACTATTCCCGCGATCTCACTATCCTGATCCAGGGCATTCACCGCCCGATCATGAGCTTCTACAATTTCCTGAGCAAGTACAAGAATTCTCTAGAGTTGGCAGCAAGTCCGTCAACATTCCACAAAGTCAAGACGGGGATTGGATATTCCTTGTCGAATATCTTTGGCAAGGTCGAGGGCCTGCGGAAGGACATCGACCAGCAGTTACAGAGCGTCAATAGCTTGCTTATGTTGTATACGATGTGGGTTAACCCATTCTTGTCTGGAGGATCGGGAAATGCTAACAGAACCTCAACAGAGATAACCTGTCGTCCCAGCCCTCACAGAAAATCTCCCAGGACCAACTTTCTGATCTCAAATCTGCAATGAAGCTCGCTAATGCTCCACTCGTCCACCAATTTAACGAACTCGTTCGCCTAGCCTCAGAGAGAAGGCCAAATAGCCAAAGTCAGCAGGAGTGTCTCCTTGCTATGAGATCAGACGCTCAGCAGAACCATAACCAATTACAGCGCGAATTCCAGGAGATAGCCAAAGCACAGAGTAAGGCCGCCGACCGGAGACATCACGAGCAGATGTATGCTGTGCAAACCGTGAACACGCAGGTCTCCCGAGTTGCCCAGAGTAGCCAGAATCAGTTGCAGGCAACCCGTCAGATAGCTGCGTCGATTTCTCAGACGAAGCAAGAGGACCGTCACAACCAGAAGGCTCTCCAGAACACCCTAAATACAATTCACAATCAAGGTCAACAGTCTGGGCGTCAGATTGCTGCATCGGTCGATCGGCTTGGGAATTCAACTGACCGGCAGCTTCAGCAACTTGGCCGAAGCAGCAACCGCCAGGCAGGAGCAACCCATCAGGTCGCTGCATCTGTGAAACAGCTGATTAAAGAAAACGGACAGCAGTTTCAGCAGCAGATAGCTGTTGCAAAGGATACAAAGACAGCAGCCAACCAGACCGCGAAAGCCACGGCCCAACAACTGCAACAACATACCTCATCAATTAAGCAGCAGACGGCTATCACCATGCAAATGGCCAAATCCAACGAGAAGTTCCAGGAAACGCAAATGAGAGTCTCTCAGAAGACCAACGCTCAGCTCGTCGCCGACAAGAAAACCCTGTTGGCAGCCACCAAAGCTACCGAGACAGCGAGCAAGAAGCGGGATGCTGAAAATCAGGCAGCAATAAAGCAGTCGCTCAAGCAGTCTGACACGAAGAGGCAGGCAGACCAGAAAGCTATGGAAGCAAAACTTTCCAAACTGAAATTGAGTCAAAATGCGCCTAAAGTTGCTCAGTCTCTCAACCCTCGAGGTCATGCTAACCACCAGGGACCTAAGAATCAGGTCTCAGCTGGGAAAGTCTCGGCTAATAAGGGAATTTCGGCCGATCCTCATCGCAGAGTTGGCTCCGCAGTCCAGGCCAATTCTCATGTCCCAAGGAATGGAGAGGCTGCTAGCTATTATAGTGGTGCTAGCTTTGGTGGCAATCACCAGAATCAGGTTAATCGGCAGCATCCATCAATCCCTCAGAATCTCACCAAATCTCAAAATCCCGTCCATGACCAAGCCCGCCCACGTGAACAGACTCCCAGCTACCCCGCCAGTTGGGAACAGCCTCAGAAACACTCGCCTGGCATGCTTAGCTATGGAAAACCAGAAGACCATGGTCGCTTTCAAGGCATTCGGTATGAGTTGTCTCCAAATAACGCGGCCTTTCCTGGAGAACCTTACCATAGTAGCTCGACAGAGGCGACTTGGTCTTACAACCGGCAGTGGGATGGCAGGGATCACAACCAGGAGACGTACAACGACTACACCCAAGGCCATAGTATGACTCAGAACGAATACGAAGACTTCCAAAGACAGCAGGGTAGCCAATCAAACGCCTGGTATCTTGATACTGACGGCGACTCGGAGGCCAACCAGACTCATGGGGGTGAACAATACGGAGATTTGGGCTATACAGGACAGGCTGAGATAGGCGAAGTCCACGGAGATTATGGAAACTATGAATATTATAGCGGCTATGAAGGTGGCGAAGTCCACGCAGATTCCAGCGACAAAGTTGGTAAAGATCTAGGAGCCCACGAAGATTATATAGGCTATGAAGCTAACGAAGTCCACAAAGATTCTAGCGATGAATCCGACAGAGGTTCTAGCGACGAAGTCGACGACGATTTGGAAGGCCACGAAGATTATAGAGGCTATGAAGTTGGCTATGAAGTTGACGAAGTCCACAAAGACTCTAGCGACGAGGTCGACGACGAGTCTAGTGACGAAGATTCTAGTGACGAAGTCCATGAAGATTTGGAAGGCCACGAAGATTATAGAGGCTATGAAGGTGATGAAGTCTGTGAATATTCTGGTGATGAATACCAGGAAGATTATAATGGCCAGAGTTATTATTGAGATGGCCCTGGGCATGTGTTTACTCAAGTAACGATGACAGTGTCAAGAACTTTGGCTTGCGTGTCTGCAGAGACTAAAAGACGGCGAAATGGAAGCTGAATGGCGTCGTCTCAGTAACCAGATTAGGTTAAGATAAGGGCTTCGAGAAGATTTTATATATACTGGGCTGCGGCATGTTGATTTTGCTCCTTAGCACAAAGATGCTGGGAGATACCGGGTTATATATACTTGAGATCAAGCGGCATATATCATTCTCAAGACTGTATTGTAGTAGCTCTACTGTCAAGAATGATATTTGGCAAGCGCTAGGGCCAGAATCGGGCTAAACACATTATTTTTTTATATAAAAGTTAACGGCTATCTTATATAAGCTCTATATACACAGTAAAAAGAAATACTTGATATGTTCTATTTGATCAAAGGGAATTATAGCTTCAAAATTGTCCTTTATTGTGTTTTATATAATAAGTATAATATATAGCTGCCTCTAGCCAGGCACACCTGCTTATATCTCTTGACCTCTCTAAGAACCGCTAAATCCTTAGGGATTTTGCTGCACTATAACCAAAGCAACACACCTTATCTTTACTTGGTTTATATAGATTATAGTCTTGATTAATATAGGAACTAGGAAACATCTTGCCAAGCCTTTTTACTAATTCTGGGAGGTACAACTCTTATACAACCAGCTCCTAGGATTCGTCTGCCAATTTAATTGCACTACAAACCTGGCAAGTTGAAATTTCCTAGTCAAGTTGCTCAAGTAAGCCATGGAATTTATAGTGCTCCTTTGTAGACAGCCATATAAGTCTGTATAACTTGATATCAAACACCCCAAGCAATGTCGCGCAAGCACTATCTCTGAGGAATAGTCGCCCCGCCTTGGTGTTAAATGGACCACCGGACCTGTAACAAGTTTTGAGGGTAAGTGTGGATAAGACTCCTGCTTCGGTTTTCTGATCAACCGGGCGTACCTCTAAGTGAGAACTCTGATTGTGGTCAAGAACGATGAGTTTCGAATTTTTTTCTGTACGCTGGCTTGGAGAAGAAGCTGGTAGATCTTTTTCTGAATCTGCTCTTAATGCGGTCGGGCTTTCTTTATAAACGTGTAGGTATGTGCACACTTCTTTGTAATCACATTTGCGTGCCTTATCGCTGAGTCGAAATCGAGTCTCTCGGAGAATAGTAACGCCTTTGCGATGTGATGGAAGTTCTTGGATGTTTGAGGATCCATCCTGAAGGCAGCCGCCAAGTTCTTCCGGTAACTCTGGCGATTCGACCTTCTCCCCCAAAAACCCGCCTCTTCCAATTCTTGTTTCTGCTCCTTCGAAAATAATGGTAAGATGATCTCATCAAGAAAAATCTCATCCCATCTATTCTCCGCAAGAATAAATCCATATTCAGCAAGCAAGAAGTCATTACTA
The DNA here is from genome assembly GCA_020726485.1 of Halenospora varia. NCBI lineage: Eukaryota > Fungi > Ascomycota > Leotiomycetes > Helotiales > Solenopeziaceae > Halenospora > Halenospora varia. The sequence continues at coordinate 91,398 of JAHEWH010000033.1, read as the reverse complement.
TGACTCCCATAACTTATACAAATTTCCTCGCCCTTCTCAATTTGTCGGTCGGTGCAGATTTGTAACCCGAGGGCGAGAAAGTGACTTTGCAGCCAACATCGGCATGGTTGAAAACATCAGCGAGAGGGATGAGAGCCAAGCAATCATCGTGATTGAATGGTTTTTTGGTTCTAATTTTTGGGGAGATGTAGTAAAATGTTCGGGTACTGACAATGAACCAATTATATAGGTAGATCTCATAAGAGAGTGTAGAGAAGGCAGTTGAGACGGCGGTCCAGTCGGAGGAGATTTTTTTCTTTTGCTTTTCCAGGAGGGATAACGACGCCGGTGGGAGAAGTGCCTGAAGATAAGGGTGCCACATCAATGGTATTGACTCTTCAACGTCGTCCTTTGTGGGTAGGACGGCTCGCCATGGGGTATAAACTTCGGATGTGTCCATGGCGAGCTCAGTAGCTAGGAGACCATTGACGCTAATATTACGGATAGGTTTAGAGATGCTCTTGGGGATGGTTTGGTCTGTTCGGAGGGTAGAGACGGGGGCGAAAAATAATGTATCTCCGGCCTGATTGATTGTTAGCTTGCCAGAAACAGTGGCATAGAATGAGCGAAGGAAGAAAAGGAAAGATCCTTATGGCACGAATAATACATGGACGAACGTAGTATAAAGACCCCCACATACCTTAAGTGTCTTCTCCGCGATAAAGCCAAATCCCCTACTAGGAAATCTATGTGTTGCGATGCCATTGAGCTTCACTCCTCGAGTGAAAGCCCACTCCATAAACTCTTATGAATTTCCATGTGATAAATCAAGGTAGTAGATACAGCGCCTTGCATAACTAGTGCGAAAAACGTGATTTTTTACCCCACCAAAAACTTTAGAAAAAAATGTCAATTCCCCACCGACTTTTTTAAATTTCCTTGAATAACTCCACAACCACGCATTGGCATTGGCTAGCATTTAGGATAAATTGATTTTGATATACGGTCAACACGTTCCTAAACGGGGTTGCAAAAAGAACTCAGCCCCGACCCACAGTCGCGCGCACGAACACGCAGACCGACCAAACGAGCATTGGAGCAAAATGCGCCCCTAAAAGACATGTCACAACCCCTATACAAGAAGATACGCAGGAGAGATAATAAAGCTATGATAGTGTCACCTCAAATTGCCTCTAAAAATAAGCCTACTAGTCGTGTGGTGGCTCAAAAAAAAAGAAGTTATTAGCGAGGGGCAAAAAATCGGCTACTTCTATCTAAACTCCAGAACTAACCACTCTACCGCTAGATCCTAAATTGACACTATTAAGTGTTATATCTATTGCGTCGACTCCCCTAGCACGTCGGGCCAAGATTATTCTCAAACCAGCTCCGTTTAATCTAAGAAAGATGGCATATCGTGGACATACTATCAACCTTACCGTACAACCAGTTATGGCGGGGAAATTAAAGGAGTCTATAATAAAGCAGTTTGACCTTAATAACAAGCTAGATTGCTTGTCATTTATGAATCTTAGGAACTTTGTATACTCTAGTTATATTAAAGAGTGGGCTAATAATCGCCAAATGGGTTCTAGAGAGAGACCTATTCCAGAACTTATAGTTGTGACAATTAGTAATCTAAAAGGCAATACTGGTACCAAGATCCGTATAAACAACAAAGAGGGCTAGGAGGCGGTTCTTACAAAGCTATGCCTAATAGAGCACTAAGGAGAAAAGAGGTGGTGTTTTGACTTTTATATTAGTGCTCTATATAAAGTGCTTGACCGCAAATCAACCCCCAAGCTTTAGAAGTTGTCAACCAAAGCTTAACTAGGAAAGGTGCAAGTTATAAAGCTTTGCTACTAGGAGCCAATCATCAAATCAATTATTAAAGGCAAAGGCAAAGGCGGTGATAGTAAAGAGAGTAAGAAGGAGGTTAGGGAAAAGACACCATTAACTAAGCTATACAAATCACACACAACTAAGCAACTAGTAAAGAAGCGCTAGGCTGACACTAGCAATTCTGATATTAAAACTATAAGGAAGCAGATCTACTCTCTTTACTATTATAATGATAAGAGGTGCTCTAACCACAAGGGGTGCTGTTATATCCTCTAGACGATAAAAACCCATCACAAGATCACTATTATAGAGCAGTATAAATGGGCTGGTACTATTGTTGCTAGATTTAAGGATGTTACAATTTAAAAACCACCACAAGCCTGGCTTATAAGTTTCCTAGATAGGAAAGGAAAAACAAATATTAAGAGTACTAGAAAGAGAAAAGAAGTACTAGCACTAACTCCTTTAACCTTGACCCTAGCAAGCAAGCTATTTGAGGTTTATACTTATAACTATATTCCTCCTTAATCACAATTCTATCCTCCTTAGATTCAAGGCTTTAACTACTAGGGAAACTAGTAACAGCAATACTATATACTATATGAACCACCCCCTCCTTTGTCGCCAATTCCTTAATCCTTACAACCTATTAACTATATATAAGAATACAAGAATTACCTTTATTAAAGGAAGCCAAATCAAGCTCGAGCCACTACTATTCAAGCCTCTATTCAAATTATTCGGGATGAGTTTATTGATGTGGAACAACTTAGCAAGACTATTAAGGTCCGCGAGCTTAAAGATCTTAGAATTAAGAAGGGCATTGCCCTTATTATTAAGGGCCAAATTAATAAGTTCAAAGCTTAATATAAGCTTGGTAATTTAGGTACGGAAGGGCGTTGACTCCTAGGTAAGAGCAGAGAGCAAGACACTAAGTCATTCTTTGATAATTCTTAAGTGTTATAATCTCATTTAAGTTAGACAAAATCAAGGCAAATTAAATAGTTTTTAATCTAGGGAAAGACAGAATGCATTACCTTTATATGTTCTATATTAAAATTATAATGCTTCGTGACCTTATACTCCCAAAGTTTTAGGCGTGAGGACACCTAAAAATCAGGTACACTATATACTCCTGCATTTCTAAAGTATGCTCTTACCCTTTAAGATGCACCTTTACCCGTCCTAACTTAGATAATTGCCTATTTGAGGAAGTCCTGGTATATAGTAAAATTAAACCTATTCCTCTAATAATGACAACGGATATATGCTTTTAAGTCGGCAAAACTTTCCTTAATTAGATTAAAGTTAGGAGAGTAGGGAGGCAGGAACCTTACCTACACACCTCTTGCTCTATATGCTTCTTGGATTTGTGCTTCTTGTGCGTGGTGTACTAAGGCGTTATCTATAATTATAACGGATTAAGGCCCTAGATAAGGAGAATAGAGGGGGAGGAGATGGTCAATAATAAAGCTATATCTTCTTAGCTAATAGGACATTAATATTTAGGGCTATACTTGCTCTTTAAAGATGTCTCCTATACACATGCCCAGGAAGGTTATATTGCAAATATAGCCCTTAATAGTATAAGCAGGCAAGCAAGAGATTTTATCCCTATTAGCAAGCCAGCGTCTAACTATAGCACGAGCTCCTCTATTTGCCCAACCATAGAATCTATCACTAGTACGATCATCACTTCCTGATTCGTCGACGCAAACTAGTTGCTCTACACTAAAGTTTTGGAGGGCATCTTGCTAGGCAATACGGAGCTCCGCATTACGCTGGGATGCTTTGACTTTAAGCTTCTTCCGAGTGATCTTGATACGTGCTAGCGTCCTTAATATAGTTGCTATATCTACCTCTATATTATATGCCTCGAAAAGGAAATCTTTGATTTCATCCTAGTAGTACTATAGCCTGGCGTCTAGAAGGGCCTTAATAGCTTGTTTAACCTCCTAATTGATGACACGTTTCGGACCTCTAGATCGCCGTGCAGGAGGGCAATTGGCAAGTAGATTAGCTTTATGTCGATATATAGTTAACACATGACATCTATAATTCGAAGCCAGTTGTTTTGCAAAGGTGTGAGTAAAGTTACATCCTATGTCTTGGAGTTCTTCGCGAATTCGTGCAACTAACACAACGTCAAGTCTGACAGGCATGTTTAATGCAACTGACTTATATTAGCTTATAGCCCTATATTAGGGCATCATTTTGCACTATACCCCGTGTGATTTGGTAGTGTGTTAATAAAGTTATCGTAGTGAAGAGATGTGTGGTGGAAGAAAAGCGCGACTTTTTTTTTTGGAGTTTTGGCGGGGTAAAAAATCACGTTTTCGCACTAGTTATGCAAGGCGCTGTAACGGACACCCGTCTACGAAATCACGAAAGGATCTATCCGCGCCGAAGGAAAAGGAAAATTGGCTGGGCAGAGCAACTGAGTTTGGGGGTAGTGGAGAGAGGTGCTAGTTGTTTTCTTTCCAACATAGAAATTGCAAGTGCGGGGTACACGATTGAATCGTGGGGTTCTACCCGATCACGTGTCCAGCCCGCTCATCTCTTTAGTCACCCAAATACGACTTGTGGTCTTGAGGATGGTGCTGCGGGGCAGCATTCTTCACTACCTTCCGGCTCGGAAACTTTGCGACCGTCGTAGTAGGCGTATAGTATGTTGTGCAAGTCCTGGACACCCTTAATTTGTTTGAGGGTGCTCGGAGGATTTAATTTTGGCGCAAAGCTATGTAAGAATCCCAAATAGTTAAATTTCCGAAACTCGAAGGCATTTCAGCCCAAGTGCACCAGGGTCTTTTCGGTCAGTATCGGATTGCCAAATCACATGGCATCCAGCCCCACCCCTTGCAAATCACGCAAAGAACAATTTCTTCCTGCAAAACTAGGGGCCGCGGATAGGATATTCACGGATGATAAAAGCTGCGCATTTGTATTTTATAGAAATTGGGTTTTATGAGGGCAAGCCCTCAAACCCCTAGTCCTCGCTGCGCTCAAGAATATAAGTAAATCGAGTTCCTCTAGAGGAGAGGTATGGTGACGAGAGCAGTGAGAGTTTGTGCGCTGTGTTGGCAGGAGAGGAATCGACTGGGTTTGCTAGAGGTGGTGTCGCCGGGGGCGAGGAGGGAGAATTGATTGATTTGATTTGATTTGATTTATTCCCATTGGCTGTGCAGGGCCGCTGGCCCTATATAGCCCCACTAATAGCTAGTCTATACCAATCATGTGAAACCTGTCCAGCTTGAGTCCGAGAATCATCCTGCAGCCCACAGCATCTTCTGGAGTGTCTTGATTACCCCTTTAAAGCCCAAACTGTTGGGAGTTCTGCGTAAGTGTCGTCAATGAGGATCGCGCACCCAATCGACCTGTCTTTAATGCAAACCGGATTACGGACATAACTACAGAGATATCAGGTGCCTAATGTTCTGGAGGTCCGTCCGGATTGGATCCGTCAGGCCTCTAGAGATTTGACCGCCCGCCTAATATGTAGGATAGATCTCTATACCTCTTGCCTCTAGCCTTAATCATGTCTGCTCTCAGGTATTGATGTAGTTGGCAATGAAGCACAAAATGCCAAGTATCCTCTTTACCTTGCCCGCATTTACACTGGTCGCTATCTACCGCTCCGATTCTGAACAGGAATTCTTGCAGCTTGGAATGTCCCGTCCGGAGCTAAGCTAACACTTGCGCCTCTGGCCTTGTTAAATTGTTATAAAGAAGCCTGACATGCTTCCCTAGAAGGGCAGAGTCTAACTCCCTTAATTGTCTTCCCGATTTCCATCTCCTCTATAAGGAAGACACTTCCCAGGCCGACTTAAGCTTCCCCATCGCGACTAACCTAAATGTACCCTTTGCCCAACTTGGCATCCTTACTACGCTATCCTCCTTCGTACGCCCGGCGGCCAGCCTATCCGCCGCCTCATTCCCAGGAACTCCTATATAGCTTGGGACCTAAGTAAGCTAGATGCATCTGCCGTTTATAAAGGCCATCTTGATAGCTATAATCGTTCGTTTGATTAAGCGCTGGCCACTCTAGTGTCTAGGATTGGAGATTGCCTATAGCGCAGACATATTGTCAAAGTAAATAGTAATTCCGTATACTCCTCCTAGTACTACACTAGGTAACCCCGCTGCCTATTTTACTGCTTCTATAATGGCTCTAAGCTCCGCTATATACGCGTTTATTGTTTTGCTGCTGCTTACTATAAGGGCTGCCTTGACTTGAGCGCCCCCTTTAGTTACCACTACTAAGCCGCACCCGACTTTACCATTTCTTATAGAGGCGTCTATAAAGACCTGGAGTTCTGTTCCCCTTACGTTCGAACATTCCCGCGCAGCTCTATCTTGGTCTAGTATGATATAGATAATCTTGCTTAGCCAGTTTTGCTATAGAGCAATTATAAAAGCCTTGATAGTCTCTATATCCTATACTAAGCAAGGAACATACATCCTTATAAGCATTATAGGAGCCCTATATATTGATCTTGTCTTAATCCGCATAATTTTGGCTTTGTCAAGGTATTCCTATATTGGATTTGACTTAGGGAGCATATAGGAGTCCACCCAAAACTTGGATATCTGCTAAACAAGCCGTAATGCGGTGGGTAATATACCTGCCTCCGCTAATACCGTTTTGAAGCAGTTCGTGATAATCTTCGACGCTATATGTTATATTAGATCAAAGAGTTTCTATATCTAATTTGGCATCTCTTTCCCTAAGCTGATTAATAACAGCACCTTCCCTTATCTCTAGGCTTCCTTGATTTTCTTAACTAGTAAAACCACTACTTGCTCGTATAATCTCCGCGGCCTGGCTCCGAATTAATAGGCTAGGAGGAGGTTATATGTCTTGGCCTAGTATAATAGCCGCCTAGCTATAACTAGCTTAAGAATCTTTCTAAGCGTGGAAAGGAGTGAGATCGGTCGGTAGGCTTTTGGTGTTATATAATCTGGCTTGTTCGGCTTCCGTAAAGGCAAGATACGGGCCACTTTTCAGGCTATTAGTACGATTCCTAGTCTGACCGATGCCTTGAATATAGTATAGATCTATACTTTAAGCACGGGCCACACTTCCTTCTATACCACGTTAGGCAATCCGTCCACGCCTAGCGCCTTCTAGGGGTTGATCCGCCGTATAGCCTCCTCTATCTCTTTGACTATAATGTTAGGGTTGTCTTGTATTAGAGGCCGTTGGCACTTTTCCACTCTTGTCGTTTATCTGTCTAGTGTTGGTAGGAAGAAGGTCCTTAATAATGTCACAGCTTTATCCTTATCTTCTTTAACATTATGCCTATCTATAACTAATACTAGGACATTACTAAAGGTTGATTTGCTAGGCTTTGTGTACCGTGCAGCTTTCCAAATATTCTTAGGGTTTTTAAGGAAGGATTGCTAATACTGTCGCTTCTTGTCCCAAATAGCGTTGTGGAACTTGCGCCTAGCGCTTACCACTTACAAGTCTAAGCCTTGCTGATTATAGCCGCTTCTTATACAATTAGTAAGTCGGTTCCGGAGGGTAGTTAATTTGTGTCGTAGTATAGACAGCTTATCGTCCTACTATGCCTTTATATAGGGTGATGGTTTTGCGGCTAGGGTATGTGCTTTAATAGCATCTTGTATGACTTAGATAACGGCCCCCGTCTAGTATTCTAACTTGTTGGCTGTTTTAATAGTTGGCCTATAAGTGGCATATCCTCCCAAATCCCTCTATACTACATCCCATTCCGTCCGTCGAAAATTCAAATTAGTTGGCGGTTATCGTCCGATCCTCTTATTACTAAATGTTAATATAATGGCTTGATGATCCAAGCTATGTTCTATATTATATATCTAAACTTTAAGCATCGTCTAGGCCAGCGCCTCTAACACTAGCGTTAAGTCGATAGTTGTTTTATGTCTATATGTCCTATAAGTTGTAACTCCCCTTAATAACATACTAGTCATATTAAGGTCGGCCATCTAATCTAGGATTAGGGTTCCTTCTCCCTATTATAGTGTTAACACGACTAAGTCTCCGCCCTACATCTAGTCATGCCTATTAAAATCACTAGCTACAAATAATTGGACCTCTTGCCCTTATTTTTGTTTTGCCGTTCCCTAAGCTATTATGATTAGTTGCAGTCTTTGGGTTAATTCCCCTATATTAGCCTTGAGGGATGTATCCAAGTCTCTAGGGACATATATCAAGATGGCTAGGATCCTTTATATAGCAGTTTGTAGGAGTACCGCTATAATATCTAGGGATGAGATCTAGACCTGTCTAAATTCTGTTTGCTTGTTAATATAAATAAGAGATCTAAATAAGTAGATGACTAAGTTATCCCAAGTCAGTAATAGTCTAATACTAGTCTAGTAAGTATATTAGTACACTACTAGCTTGCTATCTATATTTATAATGTTTGGTTTTATAATCATTATTAGCTTAAAATCTTATATCAAGCTATTATTAAGGATGCTTAGTTGTGCTTCTCTTCTCCTGCCTATATTTACTTATAATATTCTAATTAATTTAGATATGTGATGTTGGCATCTGTGTTTATAGCTCCCTATATCTGTTTGCTTGACTTAAGGTTGCTTTCTCTTTCTGATATACTAGGCACCCTAGGTCCGTAACTATATAAGCCTCTCTATAGGCCGGGCATTTCTTTTCTCTAGATATATACAAGTTAGTGCGATGGTCATACAAGCATTTGTCACAGGTTATGTTATATATACATCTTGATTGATAGTGGCTATATTAGTTATAATTATAGCATCTTGTAGGTCTAGCTACCCGCTAAAATTTACCTATAAATGCGATCTGACCTCTAATCTTAACTAGTCGGTTACTAATCATCCGATATGTCTCTTTAGTGCTTGCTAAAAACACCGCTATTAAACCTATATGTTTATTGCCTTTAGAAAGCCAAAATGCCTTTATAACCGCCGTCACTCCGTTCTTCGCGTAGAATCTCTTAGCAAAACTTTCTTTGATCAAGTAGCCATTATCATTAACCACTACCACTTTGACTATATTATCTATTTTGACTAGGTGCCAATCCTTGCCTCTTGTTCTTGCCCCTTCAAATACCTGATTAACCCACTTGTTATTAGCTCGAAGAAGTGCGGCCTCTTTCTTAGTGGAGGTAAGCACCCTTACATTCTGTCCCTACACCTAGATTCCTATAACTTGGACATCCTTAAGGGCATTGGTTATATAAATCATTGCCTTGATCCGTTCCTCTATCTTAGGTATATTATTAAGGGTTATTACCGTCTTATCTTTTATTTGTCGTGTGTTAATAGTTATACCTAGGAGAATACTGCCTCTTGACCAGATGTAAGAAGGCGTTGCTCTAGGCACGTGCTAGCTGATTGAGGACGATGCATTAGTTGACTTTATAAGGACAGAAGCGTAGGTTTGCGGTAGAGGTCCGCTAGTCGACCTTTCCGATCCTGTGATGACTAAAGCGTACGATTGCGTAGGGGATTTACTTGTTGATCTAGTTCTTATAATACTGTCTAAGACCGACATTATATCTGCTAGCTATAACCTGGTTTCTACAAGTTGGGTTTTGACTTCCGCTAGTTCCTTGATTAACGTCTTTGTGTGTGCCTTTAGCTCTTTGTTGCCCGTCTTGAGTTCGTAGTTAACTGCTTGTAGTTCTATTTTGTGCCATTAGTGTTTGCTGTTCAACCTTAAGTTCCTCTTAACCTGTTTTTAGTTCTGCAATCAGCCAGGCCACTTCCTCTAGCCATGTCCCTCTACCTCCGTTTTGGCCGGTAAACTCGAAAGCGCAGGCCCGATTAATGTCTCCGGTAGCTTCTGTATCCTTCCTGGCTTGCTTTCGTGCTAGTAGGGTCTTGCGTGTCTTATTTGTTAACATTCCTGGCAAGTTAGAGAATTCTATTATAATAGCTTTATTTGTTGTCGTTCTTGTTAACGTGTTTGGATCGCGGCTCGGCCCGCTTTGCGCTTCTTGTTCCACACTAGCTGGCTATAAGACCTCTATAGTGTCGCTCTCTTGCGGAGCTGTCTGATTCTCTACTGTTGTCTCCGAAGATTCCTCTATCTTTTTCTCTTATTAATTGATTTCTCTAAGAATTGATTGATTGATTGATTGATTCATACACGGTTCCAGCTATCCGTTTGGACAGCTATACCGGAATGGCCCAGCTTTGGCACTAGTTGCCGAACTGCGTCTACGTCAGGAGACGCACCTCACTTCATCACACTCGTGTGACCAGCAACCTCCTCCACTAAGCGGTCTGGCTTCTATCTACGTATATATACATATCCGTTAACAGAAGTGCTTTGTTTGTGGCTTTGGTATAAGGCTCTGACTCGGCGACCAACTGTCCTCCTATGTCTGCGGTCCCTAGATACCTGGTAGGCTACGGCTATAGTAAAGCCATGTTGCAACTCCGCTGGCTATAGCAACCGTGATTCCACGACCCCCCTAGTCCTTATAGGGAAAAACCTTCCCAACAACGTTCTCTCTCGTCCAAATCGCCTCTTCCATATCCCCGCAACTCCAAAATCCCGTAGACCCTGACTCTCCCCAAATCGTGTGATTGTGTGCCCTGTGTGGGCTAAGTACCTGCTATATGCTCTGTAAATTGGTGATGTTTTGATAAGGGTTCAAGAATCTGCCGGGCAGGACTGCGGTGACAGGAAGTGGTGATGCTCTTCTAGATCCGCAGAATTGTGCGTGCTGTGTGTTTGTTTTGTTGTACTGTGTATGTATCAAGATAAAAAATATCTGCAAGTCAGCGTCGAGGAGCCAGCTCCTGGGCAATTGCTCCTCGATGCACGTGGCTCCCGGGAGCATGTGCTGAGGAGCTACTTTCGCGTAGGAGCTGAGCCTTAGGAGAACATGGCTCCTGGGAGAGCGCGGCTCCCAGGGGCTGTCTATGAGGGTCGTCAAAACAAGCATCTGCCTAACTAAGCCCTACCCGCACTCCGGCCGTCTTTGGCTGTCCCAAGTACTTGGTAACCCCTGCGCCCACCCCTCCTGATACTGTATACTAGTATTCAATCAGAGGGTATGACTCACACCATTTCGATAACGCGTCATGAGCCGAGAATATAACTAAAGACCCTCTTTCTCAGGTAGGGACGCATCCCCCGTTATCAATCAGTTCTGTCAGAATAATCTAAGTCTTTTCTTGAGGGCATGTGATTATATAGACAGAAATTTGTTGGATTTCACGACTCTAGCCAATCGGATGAGTAGTATCATCAATACAAGCAATTAGTAGTGAGGATATGATGATCTGGAATCTTCCATCTAGGTTATGGAGTATTGCTTCTGATAATAATATGAGTACCACTATAGGTTGCACCTCTTCTTTGCGAGTTCCTTACTTTACTCTATTATAATCTACTATAAGTTGCAAATTATTATGCTTCGATTGTCCGATGAGATTCTGCTCACAATTCTCAAGTACCTTTACTATTTGGATCCAAACTTCATGCGATAGGGTTAGAAGGAGGACCTACTAGCGACTTGTGCTGCCTGTCAAAGATTTGCAAATATTAGAACCAGCCTTGCCTTCAAACATGTTACCCTTATTTATAAAGAACAAAATTACGCAAATTTCCTTTAAATGTCTTGATCTCCACATCTCTGCCAAAGCGTTTGACGCCTGACCTTTACCTTTAAATCTTTTGAGGTCAATCTAACGCCTGAGCAATTCAAATACTTACAAGGAATATATAAGGATTCTGACCAACACACGCTAGAGGAGTTAAATGAATTGTATAAGACATATTGCTATAGTTGCAAACATCAAAAACAGATAGAGGAGAGCAATATAGATATAGCTAGCTTGGCCGCCACTATACCTTAATATCAAACGTTGCGATCTGTAAGAGTCTTAGAGGACTTAGATAGTTAGTTAGAGGATTGGTTTGTTTATAACGACCATGGGTATACTAGAACTGGCCCGCGACTGTTTGGGGCGATCACTAGTGCCCTATATGTCTTGGGATTGGAAATCAAAGAGCTGCATCTAGGATCTCTTGGCTTGGACGCTTGTGCCTTAATAGGGATCGTTCAGGAACTCTCCTCTTTGGCCCTTTTACATTATCTATATGTGTTTGGAAGACTAAGGCGTCTGGTGATGATACTGCCTTAGAGGGTAGACGCCGGACAAGTAGACTACTATAGCATATTAGAGCTGATACAGTCTGCGGCTTTGGCACTTGAGGGGCTAGTTTTGCGTTCTGACAATCTTGGTGACACACTACCCGCTAAATTTTTGAAGTCACTTAGTCTTCCCCATTTATAGGCTCTTACCTTAAAATTATTAGAAATTTAAAGTCTGTTGCATTTGATGCAGTTCTTCCGCAAGCACGCCTACACCTTAAAGGTGGTCGAGTTATACTTGATCAATTTGGAAAGTGGTTTTAGAAGCAATTTGGAAAGCAATTTAGAAAGCTCTTAGGAACTAATCTTTGTTGAAATAAGGAGTTGTTTGAACTTAGAATCAATCTGCCTATCTGACCTTATAGATAGTGGGCTTGAAATTTTAGCAGGCAGGAATTACAGAGTTGTTAATATATAGGCAATTAAAGACTTCATTTAACGGCAGACAGATGACAACCTATTTGAGTTAGAGCGACTTCAAGAATCCTATAAACTATAACGATCTAATAGGGTAGTATAATATATAAGCAGAGCATAATTGTTTGAGACTACATATTGCGTTAGAGCAAATTTCAAGTTGTATAAGTTGGGGAAATAATGTAGCAAGCACAATTATCAGATAACACTTGTCGATCTGACTTATAATTAATGGATTAAGACTCCTCTATTTGTTTTCGTCTGTCTAAATTATAAATGGTGCTCTAAGCTGATCAAGTCTCCTCCTCCTTTGCCCCCTTTTAGGTCCAAGTCATGTATAGTGTTATAATTCGCAGCACCTAACATGTTTGTGCTAACAGCACAGGATTATATACTTCTATAGCCGCTATATACAGGAAGAGAGGGGATAAAATCTTCATTTTATAGTAGAATAAAGTAAAAAGGAAATCAAAGCATTGCTTAAGATAATATGCTAACGCAAATATATTTGAAGTCCTACCAGTCTAAGCTCTTGCTCTTGTCTGTATCTATAGATCTTGGAGTAGATCTTACTAGTAGTCAGCGGCTTCTTGTTCCAGTACTCCTCGATTAGGGGGGTCCTGAGCTTATAGTCAGCGTCTGTAGAGGTGTGTCAGTTAAGGATAACCTTGACTAGAATAATTGCATATACCTGTAAGGTAGAGATCTACCGTCCACTATGTTTCTCTAGGAGGTAGGACCTCTTGTACTGCCTGGATGCGGTGTCGCCCGTAGAGGCAGTGAGTTGTGTTCCGACTAGGAATTCGAGCTTAGGGTAAGGGTCGGGTATTATTTAGCAGCCTCTTTGCCAAGACCTTAGAATCTCGCAGCGCCTTGTCAAGTTGAGACTGATCCATCACAGCTAGAAGATTATTTCTTATAACCCGATCACATTGCCCTTTCCTAAAGCACCTTTTCAGGCTCTTAAGGTTCTTCTAGTCCAGCTCCCAAGGCTCATTCCGTGGGAAATACAGAACCTCAAGTATAATACAAACCGTACCTTGATACTTCTCCTGGCCCTTGGCGGCTGGTCTCTCCTCCTGATCTGCAAATCTTGACGGCGGCATCTGGCATATATTCTTTCCAGGCTTGAGATGATTAGGGTGGTATTGATGGTGTTTGCTATAAGAGCAAAAGGAAAGGCGGGCAAGGGTGGGAGGAGGCGTCACTCTTCGTGACAGGGCTATAGAGCATCCACAATATGCTGCTTTCCTGATCAAGCATCTACCTCTAGAATTCTGCCTTGCTTGTGTAAGGATTCGTCCCTAGAGCAGACAGAGGCATTATTTATCGATCCTCTCCTCCTCTTAGTCGTTCTTCCTCAACCACCTCCCTAAGTTAGATCTCTGTCGACATCCAACCTCCTATATCCAACCCTTCACATCGCATCAATATGAATTTAGATCGCCGACAGGATACCAAAATCAAGATGCTTAAGGCATAAGACAACTTGTCATTTTACCTGGCTCTAGAGGCTTCTGACAGCCAACAGTCCATCTCCCCTGGTTACAAGCCGTCCCTAGAGAGTGTTGTCATCAAGTCAAGCAAGAAAAGATACTAATCCCTAGAGAAGAAGGAGGATCCTGTAGCTAATGCTAAGATAGCTAAGCTCTAGGAACCTGTGATTAACACGCCGAGGGCCTTGAAAGCGCAAAAAGAGTCTCTGTGAGGTAGCTATATAGAGGTTCTTAATCTTGATCTTAATGGTCTTATTATAGTGGCAGAACAAAAATCGCCGCCCTCTAGGCTTGTTGCTATCAAAGTGTTCCCCTTAAAAGCTGCTAAGAAGGCACTTTATAGGCATCAACACATTAAGCATAACAATATTGTCACCGTTCTAGATGCCTTCACAACCAAGACCTTACTTTACATCGTCCTCAAGCACCTGCCAATCTCTCTTAGGCAGGTCGTTAAAGGTGCCAAGTATCCTACTAAGCAGCAGCTAGCAGCTATAGTTTAACAGGTAAGATATGTCCTATCCTAGTATAATACACATACTAACATAGCGCTTAAGATCCTCCGCGGCTTAGTTTATCTTAAAAGCAAGATATTAGAATATAGGTCGCTTAACTGCTCGAATATCCTCCTTAATACCTAGGGCAATATCAAAATTGGTTAGTGGGCCATAGTCCGGTAAGGTTCTCTACTAACAAGAACAGCCAACCAGCAATACTATAAAACCATATAAGAAGATAGCAAGCCTTAAGATGTGAGAGCGCTTAGTCCGATTATAATGGAGTTGATGTAAAAGTATGTCAAGGACGATAGAGTAATCGGCATGGACAACTTGCATCGTTAGCTATCTGATTGCGACGCCGTCACCTTTCTCTTAGACATAACATTAGCTGCGTCCGCACGCAAATTGCAAGATATACGCAGCGCTCTCTAGTCACAGGTAACAGGCTGACGTTTTTAGCATGCATTAATAAGGCGTTGTTACGGGCTACTCCCTTATTTGGCTCAGCTACGCTATCGACAAACTAAGTACAACCTTAGTACAGGGTGAGCCAGGCGTGCCCAGGCTCCCAACCTCGGCACAGGGTGAGCCAGGCGTGCCCAGGCTCCCAACCTCGGCACAGGGTGAGCCAGGCGTGCCCAGGCTCCCAACCTCGGCACAGGGTGAGCCAGGTGTGCCCAGGCTCCTAACCTCGGCACAGGGTGAGCCAGGTGTGCTCAGGCCCCCAGCCTTAACAGGCGTGCTCAGACACCCCTATTATTATTATTTAATCTCCGCGCTTCGCTACTTACAGGGTTCTCCTTTTTCATGTCTCACTAAGCACAAGCCACCTAATTTCCCCCTTTTTCCCCCTTTTCTTCCCCTTTATTTAGGGGCGGGTTTAAGGATGTATATATAACCCTTAGTTGATAGCTACTTTCTCTTTTCTCTTTATCGAATTCAAAGACGGTTTTACCCAGGCTTCCTGCTTTGATCGCACACTTTAGTAGGAACCCTTATAGAGACATGCTGTTACTAGTAGACCCTACACAAAACCAAACAAAAAGATCAAGGACCCTTAAACCTAGGAAAATCAACCGTAAGATATAAGACACTTTAATCGACAAGAGTAAGGTCAGGACCCTAGCCTTTAAACAAGACTCTATAGGAAATAAGTTAAGTGATATTATAAGCAAACGCCTAATGCTTGATTTAGGAGACCAAGTTTAAGTTATTAAAGTAAACATGCTTTTAGGGGAGATGTTCTCTAGTTACTCAGACTACTATTTGCCAACACTAAAGGTAGTTATTATAATTATAGGGAGAGCCAAGCTATCTGATATGAGAGCTACACTTAATATAAGAGCGGAAGTTAGTATAATTATATTAGATGCTATAACGCGTTTTGAAATCCTGATCACCTATAGCTTAGGCATGGCTTTAAGGACAATTATCGGAAATAAATCCAGATTTGTTAGCTTTGCGGACAACATGCCAGTTATAATTAGAAATATAGTAGTACGGACATGTTTTTATATTATAGATTGTCTAGGCATTAAAATTATACTTAAGTTCCCATTCTTTAAAAAGGTAAGGGTGACATTACGGTACCCTAAGGACTATAAGGACGGACCTATATTTGCTCTTTTTTATAATCTAAGAATAAGAGTGATCACTACGGTCAAGACAAACACAGCCACCTAGAGGGCAAAAGAGACACTTAAAGCCAAGTTATAGAACATTATCGGTATAATACAATTAGATAGTAAGTTAGAGATCAAAGACAGCTATACTTCTAATGATTCGGAAAACAAGTAATCGACAGAAGTAGTAAGACTCCTGTTAATATTCTGACATTTTCCGTAACAGAACTTAGGGACAAGTTCTTTCTAAAAGAAGGGGGGACAAGAGACTTAGCCCTAAGTCTGATTTTTTGCCTACTAATACCTTGTTAATTAAGACTATAGATTTTATAACCACCTATAAGGACTTGAAGTTATAGAACCTATACTAAGAGAAGACAAGATATATTAATATAAATGCGGCATACAAGACTAAGGACAAGAAAGTACAACTAGTAGACAAAGCTAATGGTATAGGAGAGACACCTAGAGGAAGAAGAGACTAGTATAAGAGGTTAAAAGCAAGGGAGACTCTATAAGAATAGGTAGGGAAATACTAACAATACCTTATACTAAGGTTCTTAGATATACCCCGGCAATCATGTCTTATACTAGAACAAATAAAAAATCTTAATATTAGCAATATGCTCTAACCTGCAGAATGGGACTACTTAAAGAAATGCTAATTAATAGAGAGAAGGCCATTGCTTTTAACTAGTCTGAATGCGGACGACTTTACAAAGATATGTCACCTCTAATCGTTATAAGCACTATTAAACACAAGGCTTGGCAAACAGCTATATACCTATATCTAAGAGCAATACTACTAATTGTGGTTAAGATGTTTAGGGAAAGACTTGACTAGGGTTTTCTTAAATACTACTAGGGACCTTATAGGAACGAATAGTTTCTAATAAAGAAGAAGAAGCCTGGCGAATATAGACTAATTAATTTAGTAACAAAGATAAATGTAGTTTTAAGAAGGGATGCTAATTTACCACCTTTAGTTAACAAATTTATAGAAGAATTTGCTAGATGCCACATTACAAGCTTGGTTGACCTTTACTCTAGCTATAACCAAATAACACTTTACCTAAAGAGCAGGGACTTGACTGCTTTTTTCACACTACTTAGATTGCTTAGAAATATAACATTACTATAAGGAGCCACAAACTTAGTAGTACAGTTTATAAGGGTTATAAACCTAATACTTAAAGACATCTGTCTAGAGGTGGCTATGCCTTTTATAGACAATATTAGAGTAAAAGGGCTATATATAGACTATAACGGCAAAGAAGCGCTTCTAGGAATATAACGCTTTATACTTAAACATATCTAGAACCTTAACAAGACACTTAAACAAATTAAGCAAGCAAGAGGATCTATTAGAGCCAAATCACAGTTTTGTAGAAATGGACTTAACATTATTGGTTTTGTTTATAACTTAAGGGGAAGAGAGCCCTTAGCCGACAAGGTAATTAAGATTTTAAACTAGAAAGTACTAGAGAACACCACCAAAGCTAAGGGATTTCTAGGGCTTTGCACTTACTTCTATATCTAGGTAAAGGACTTTAGGCCAATTGCTAGCCCTATTTATTACCTAATAAGGAAGGGAGTGGAATGGAACTAGGACCTAGAGCTATAGGGAAAGCTATAAGGCAACTCTAGGAGGCAATGACTATAGCACCGGTCCTTATAAGAATTGACTATACACCTAAAGTAGGAGAAATTATTGTTGCGGTTAATACTAGTCTTGTTAGATATAGCAGATACCTTAGTCAACAAGACCTAAAGACAAAAAGAATAAGACCTTTAAGGTATAAGAGTGGGGTTTGGTCCTTAGCAGAACAAAACTATAATGTCACAAAGAGAGAATGTAAGGGTGTACTAAAGATCCTCAAGAAGCTCCGCGTTTAGATTACTAGAGTCTACTTTGTTTTAGAAACCGACGCCAATATACTAGTAACACAGCTAAATAGGGCAGCCACTAATCACCCTAGGGCATTAATTACAAGGTGGTTAGTATAGATATAACTATTTGACTTTAAAGTAAGGCATATGCCTAGGAAACAACATATAGCTACTAACACACTATTATAACAACCATATTATCCTGACGATTCTGATAACAACAATAAAGATATAGATAACTAGATTCTAGCAGAGCTAGGAGCATATAATATTTGCCCTATAGAGGCGGAAGATACCGACAAAGAGTCTAGAGAGGAGGACCCTAAACTCCGGAGCTAAAGACAGATTCTACAAGACATAAAGGACAGGGTCACTAGGTTACAAGAATAGGAGGGGATCGGAAGTGACGATTTAGAAGGAAGCTCTATTAGCAGGTTAGACTACAAAGCACCAATCTCTAAGAAAGAATATAGGGAGAAATCTATAAAGATTGCTACTTACTTAATAATATTAAAGAAGCTAAGGGAGATGAGCCTTACCAAGTTTTGGAAGTTTAAGAAGGAGGCATTAAAGTACGGAGTTTATAGACAGAAACTATAGCGATTACCTATAAAAGGAATGCCAACAAAGCTAGTAATTAACAGTAAGAAGATTTAAACCTAGATCCTATATAATATTTATAATAGAAGTGGATATAAGGGACGGGAGAGCATCTATTATAGAGTCTTATAGCGATATTTCTGGTATGGTTATTATAAGGACATTAGGGACTATATAAAGACTTGTAAAGAATGTTAGTTTAGAACTGCTAGAAGGCAAGAAGAAGCTATATACCTAATAGCTTCTAATAGTTTAATGGAAAAATAGGCAATTAACATCACCTATATGCCACTAAGGAAAGGGAAGAAATACTTGATTATAGCTAGAGACGATATAAATGGCTAGGTTAAAGCTAGAGCTATTATAAACAAAGAAGCCAAGATAGTAGTAACATTTATTTAAGAGGACGTCATTTATAGACATGGAATTTTCTAGAGAATAGTAGTCGATAAAGGTGGCGAATTTAAAGACAAAGTGATTTTACTCCTAAATAAATAGGGAATTAAGAGAGTTTAGATCTTTGTATATTATACTGCTTTAAATAAAATGATTAAACATAGCCACTAACCTATAAAGGATGCACTTTTAAAGCTTAGAGGCGACTAGACAGTCAACTTAATAATAGTACTGTTTGCTGACCAAACTATAGTTTATAAACCTACTAGGTATATACCTTTCTATATAGTTTATAGAAGAGAACCGATTTTGCCTATCAAATTAAGAGTACCGACTTGGAGGACTCTGTTTATAAAAAAATTACTAATAGAGCAAAACTTATTAAACTTAAAGTAAGACAATTCTAATTATAGGAGCAAGACACTAATAAGGCTATTTACTACAAGACAAGACAACGGCAAGAAGGAAAAGAAGCCTTTGATGCAAGATATAATATCAGGACAAGACCCCTAAGAGAGGGAGATATTATACTACGACATGATTTAACTAGAGAAATAGACATGTCTTTAAGCAGGAAATTAGACTTTAAATGGCTAGGGCTATACTAGATCGCTTCTACAAATCAGGAGAAGGGGTATTACGGATTAAAAGAACTTAGACCTAATAGAGTGCTTCTAAGAGGAACCTTTTCAGGAAGCAGGCTTAAGCTCTTCTTTAAATGACAACAATACTTTTACTCTCCTAACAACAAAGTTTTAGAAGCTAGAAGCGACACTTTAGGATCGGAAAGCGATTCTATAGCAGACAACAATAAATAGAACAACAAATTTATAATTTAGCCACTAATGCTAATAGTAGAATAAAGGGCACAATATGCTGTTTTTACTAATAGTGACAAAGAATAATCAAAGCCTAGAAAAGCCCTATAAGGAGAACAAATTCTTGGCCTTAAGGCAGCCAAAGTTGCACTCCCTTTCCTTTTTAGGGGGAAGGTCAATCAAGACGCTTCTATTATATAGAAGCTAGTGTTATACTTAATAATATAAAACTAAGCCAGAACACAATTCCCCTATCTCTGTCTTTTAGGCCAGGACATACACAATTCATTCACCCCACTTCTTGGCTAGGGGCAGTAGCTATAGCCTAGGCACCTAAGGCTTAGGGAGGAAAAGTAGAACAGCCAGAACACACTAAGGCAGTGTACAAAAGTCAAAAGCCTATAAAAATGTAATAGTAAGAGGTTACCCTCTCAGAAAGCTTAAAAACCTACAAAATATAACATTAAAGGCAGCCTTTAAGATTTATAAGTTAACTATTTAAATTTTAACTCTATGCCTAAGGCAAGAAGCCTATTTTTGAGAGCTTAAAAGGCCTTTTTACAAAATCTTAGCGACTACTAAAGCCCTTAAGACCCACAATAGCTCAAATGCCTACAGATCCTATGCCTACAACAAAAAGGAACAGAGATCTACTAGGACCTAGAAACGATAATGCAAAACTAAATATAAAAGAAAGAAAAAGGGAAGTCTAGAGTCTAGAGTCTAGGGAATTAGTTGTGTTGTCAAATCTAGAGTCTAGAATCTAGGAGGCTATTAGATCTATTAGCTTAAGCAGACATAACCACAAAAAGAAAGGGAAGAAGGAGGGGGAAACTTCTCTATACCTTTACCTACCTACCTAGAATGTGTGTATATTTATAGTGATGTGCTGTCGTAATCGTCAAAGGAAGCTAAATGTTAAATGTAGAACTTTATAATGTTAATAGGCGGCCATTATAAGGGAAGGGAGACTTAGCTAGATCTTATTCTATTGCATAACATCCAACTTTTAGCTATATGCCTATCTTCTAATTATATATCAATGCATTTGTGTGTTGATAAATATTAAGGGAGATTAGAACCTAGCTTAAAGGTCAAATTTAAGTTAATTAGAAGAGAAAGGCAGTACTTAGTAGGATTGGATTTATTAGTTTGCTATCCTCCACAGTCTACTATTATCCTTCCTCCTTTAACAATATGCCTATCCTCCAATTATATGTCGATCCTGTTATATATATCGATGTGTGAGAGGAGGCAAGTTCAAAGTTAAGGTTTAGTGCAGATCTACTATAAAGAAGTCAATATATAACAGTACGATCAATAAAAGGAAGGAACCAGAATCATTTAGAGATGTCTAAGTGTTCCTAGGTTTTGCGAATTTTTACTAGCGATTTGTTAGAGAATACTTAGCGATTACTAGGCCATTAACTAGTCTAATAAAGGATAGTGTAAAGGGAAAGAAGACAGGCTCCTTTAAGGAGGCCTGGCAAGAAGAGTAGAGGAATGCATTTATAACACTTTAGAATGCTTTTATAACTATACTAGTATTGATCCATTTTGACCCTACTAAGCCATCTTAGGTTAAGACTAATACTTCTAGAAAAGCAATAGCTAGTATACTTTTACAACTAGACATATAGCTAGAGGATAGCTAGCAGACCGCCATCTAGCACCTAGTTGTATTTTTTAGCAAAAAGATAGATCTAGCCTAAGAGAATTATAACATACCAGATCAAGAGCTTCTTGTAATTATAAAGAGTTTTAAACATTAGAGACATTATTTAGAGGAAGCTTGCTACCCTATTAATGTCATCACTAATTATAACAATTTGTGATATTTTATTACTACAAAGACACTTAGCCAACATTAAGCCAGGTAGGCACTAGACATGTTAGTATATGATTTTGTGATTTAATATAGAGCTAGTAGGAAGAATCTAGCAGATAGACCTTTAAGACAACTAGATTACTTTATAATTAATAATAAGAATATAATACTGCCAACCTTTTAATAGAAGCTTTAGACAGTAAGAGAGAGAGGACTGTGCCTTGATATAGGCAGTTCTATTAAAGTTAGCTATAATAGTAATGTTCTGATAGTCTGCTAGGGAACAGCTAGGACTGACCACCCCTCTATTATAATAGTGTCTGTTACCTGCGCTAGGTATAGGTTTAAGTCAGCCTATACTAGGTATAGGTCTGAAGTTGTCTGGTACCTAGCTAGGAATAGTATTCCTAGGCTTGTAGTTATAAATGTAATGGCTACTAAGGACCTATATTTAATGCCTTCTGACTTATTACTACCTCTTCTTAAAGAGCTATAGTTAGGGGACGCCTTAGCTATAAGAAAGAGCAAGCTTGTGTATAAAGTAGATACTAGGTTGACTATAAGGTGGGATTTAGACCTTATAGATCTATTAAGATATTAGGGAAGAGCCTATATACCGCCAGACAATACTATATAGTCAGAGATAATAAAAATTTGTTATAACGATCCCCTTATAAGTCATTTTGGTTAGAAGAAGACACTTGCTTTGGTTTAGAGAAAGTATTACTGGCTAGAATTGGCTAGTAATACCCAAGTATATGTTTGTGGTTATAATGTTTATTAAAGAGTAAAAGCTAGATACTATTAGATGACTAGCAAGATGTAGGCGCTTCCTTTACTAGAAAGGCCCTTTTTATCTATCACTTTAGACTTTATTATAGATTTGCCGCTAAGTATAGACAAAGACAGTAAGGAAGCATTTGATGCTTTGCTTATTATTATCTGTTAATATATAAAAGTAGCCAAATTTGTCCCTTGTCAAAAGACCTTTAATATACCAGGCTTTACCTGGCTATTTGGAAAGTATTGGTTTAAGGACTAAGGTCTTCTATTATTAATTATAACAGACAGAAGCTCTGTTTTTACAAGCAAGTTCTGGTCTGCCCTATACTACTATCTATGTGTAGAGTATAGGTTATTAACTTCTTTTTACCTATAAATAGATAGTCAAACAGAGAGGCTTAATCAGACTATTAAAACTTGGCTATACTATTATGTCTATTATAAACAAGACAATTAGGTAACCCTCCTCCCCTTAGCTAAATTTGCTTATAACAATATATAGCATAATGCCATTAGGTGTTCCCCAAACAAAGCGCGGTATAGTATGCCACTAACAACCTGCTAAGGAATTAAGGACAATCCTATAAGAGGGGAGATACCTGCTATAAAAGAACAAGTATAGCAGATTATAGAGATTTAAAGCAAGCTAGAGAAGAGCTAGCTAAAAACCAAAGAATAGTAGAAGAAATGGTATAACAAGAAGTATATACTAATAGAGTTTAATATAGGAGATAAGGTTTTACTTTTATTAAGAAACATCTAGACGATTTAGACTAGCAAGAAGCTAGACTACAAGTTTCTAGGCCCTTTTAAAGTTATATAACAAATTAGGAAGCAGTTATATAAGCTTAAGCTCCTGACTAAATATAACCGCCTTTATAATATGTTTTATATATAATTGTTAGAACCCTACTAAGAACGTGCTAGCAAACCAATAATAGTTATCTAGCCAGACCTTATTAATAGTAAAGAGGAATGGGAAGTAGAAAGAATACTAGATATATAGATATAATGGCAAAGGCCTAAATGGCTAGTAAGATAGAAAGGATATAGTCTTATAGATAACAAATGGCTTACTTAAGACATACTAGCAAATGCCTAGGAGAAGATTAGAGAGTTTAAGCAAGAGAGAGCCTAGAGGGCACCCTAAGCACCGGCAAGAAAAAGGCAAAGAACTACTTTATAAGCTTTGTGGTTTTCCCTATAAGGGTTTTTTCTATACTAGCTAAGCGCCGGCGATATGCTAGTATAGTGCCGGATGCTATAATAGTAAAAGCATACTATACTCTTCTATATTTTCTAATTAGGACTTAGTAATTGGTTTGGCAGTTTAATAAGGTAGTAGGAAATTTAGAAGGATGTCAAAACTAGGAGAAATCACTATAAAGAGAGTAGTAGAATAGAGATTTATTTCATTATACTATCCTAGTACTATACTGGCGGATCGCTAGCATTTAGCTAGGTATTTACTATACCTAGAACACTAGTTTAAACCAAACTAAAACCTATAAACTTAGTACTAAACTATTATAACTATTAGGCAAGAATGCTACTACTAACACTATTATCTCTATCTCCTATACCCTCTACTAAATAATACATATCATCATCATCCTTCTCTATAACATCAGGAGCCTTGCCCTTTTTATACTTGTTAAAAATCTCAAACAAGTCCTAGAAATTTAGTGTTAGCAGACAGCTAGTAGACTGCTAGAGATCTGCTTACCTGGTAGAGGCCCCAAATTTCCTAAAGAAGTTCTTAAGTTGTGATATATAAGTTATAGATGTTCTTATAAGTTTATATATATTATTAGTAATCTCCTAGAGAGATTTGTTAATAATATTAGTAGACTTAATAGTAGCTTTTTGGCCTGGCTTTTATAGAGATTTTGCAGCTTTAGCATCTTGCTTCTTAATAATATAGTTATTATTAAGTTTGAGTGCTTAAAATTTATACTACCTATTCTTAAAAACCTTGATCAAAATGTTGTTTGCCTTATACTTAGCCAAAGCATTAGTAACAAGTTATAGAGCTAGATGCAAACTATAAGGAACCTATAAAACTTATAAGATAGCAGACTGCTAGTAGAGCACTAGCAACTTACTAGATCACAACCCTTCTGCTTTTTGTGGCAATTAATACAAGCTTTAAAGTTAACCTTTAGATCTATAATATAGACAGTATTATAGTGGCACATTATATTATTTATACATTTATTATATAGAACTGCTTTGAGCTTTGTATTTTTAGGAATATAGGCGCAAGACTTTATAACAATTTGAGTATTTTTCTTTGCGGAATAAATGTTATAAAGAGCCTACTTAGCTTCTAGAGTTGGCTCCTAGAAATGCTTACTAAAAGCTTTGGAAACATGCCAGGTTCTAATATAGACATGCTTAAGAGGATTCTCTAATTTGTTATTATTAAAGTATTGTTATAACAGGTTAAAAGCAGACTTAATAGGCTGGCGGACAGCTAACAAAGCACTAGAGGGACCCTTGCCTATATCATCCTAAGAAAATGTCAGTTTTAATGTAAAGTTGATGTTAAGAACATATACTAAGTTGACCTTGATTGCCTTTCCCTTACCCTTGTTCTTAAGCGGAGTTGTAGGGTTTGTGGGCTTTAGATTCTTGGTCGCCTTCTTTACCTTTATAGTAGCTGACTTGGGACTAGTTTTCTTGTTACGCGTATTAGCAACTACAAATTATTAGCCTGCAATACAAATATCAAATTAGGATTATACCTATAATATAAACGTATAATAATGCAAAGCTAGAGTTATGTCTTAGATTTTGTTGTTTAGGGATAAAAAGTAAACAAACGCCTAGTTGCCACCAAAAATTATATCCTCAAAATTAAGGTTTAGCGCGCTCCGAAATCGGCCTAGTATGTTAACCTAAAAACAAGGTTTAAATTATTAGATCCTTACAAAAATCAATCACTAGCAAACAGTCGGCGGAGTGCAGACTAGAGGCTAGCTATAGGAAGGGAGGGGGCAATGTAAGGTTCTTACTTTATATAGGTGCAGCCTACATCATGCTGTATATTCTATCCTACTAGAGGGGTTATGATTCTCTCCCTCTAGGCTTATTTCTCTCTCTCCTTTAGCGATTAGTTTATCGATATAATACTATAATAACTTCCCTAGCAAAGAGCCTACGATCTATCAGCAAGCTTCTGTGATATTGATTGCCTAGATAACCGTAAGCTTTAGTCAGGCGTGATATAGACTTGGAAGGCAACCTCTAAGGCGCCGGCTAGGACTAGGACAGGCATATTATATATTAGATCTATAAATCAAGTTAGCTCTAATATAGTTCTAAAAGAGCTCTAAAGCTTACCTTGCTGTTATAGTTATTGTTGTTATTATATAACTATAAGAGAAAAGAAGAAAGGAACAAAATCAAGGCAAAACTAGGTTATATATATAGACCTCTAGATTACTAATATAGTAAATTAATCATATAAATTATATATATAATAGGCATGTAAATTACACCTACAGTACTAGCTTAAAAGTCTGAGCTATAAACTTTTTTACCCCACACCCCACCATTTGATTAATTTAATCACCTATTCATAACTCACTCATTTTTAGAGCTATTATAATAATTTCTGATCGTAATTGTGCGCTAGAAGCCAGGCTTCTAATTGGTCTAAAAAAATCGCGAATTAGCCTTGAATTGGCCCTAATATTTAGTGTGCCACCCTTTTGCCTTAATGCAGGCCACAATCCTCCTCTCTATACTATTAGCCAAATTTGTAAACGTCTCCTTAGGAATAGTATCTTATACAGCTTGTAGGGCACTCTCAAGCTGTTGCCTTGTATGTTCCGACTTGCTTGTATCCTTTACTATCTTAGGGAATATCTTATAAACCCGTTTCTTAAGCTCCTACTAGATGTGCTCGATCGGGTTTAAGTCCGGTAAGTAGGGAGGCCAATCCTTAATCCTCTTGATCCTATAGCGCTCAAACCACTCCTTTACCTTCCCTGCCGTATAAATAGAGGCATTATCCTATATAAAAACATACCCTAGGTCAAGTACTATATATATAGGTGCTACTTTAGCGTTTAGGACCTCAAGATAGGAGTTGGCCAAGTACCTATACTTCTTGGACTCAAAATCATAGTGTATTATATATAAACCGGTTTGGCTAGTGTCCTAAAAGCATCCCCAGACCATCACCTTTATATTCTTATAATAATTATAGGTCTAAATCATCTCCTTATCCTATTTCTGGTTATATGTGCAGAAAACCCATTTGGTCTGCTTGCCTTGCCCCCGCTCTACCAAATACTTGTCACTCCACATATAGAATCCCCATTCCTCTCTTTGCACATACTAGTGCTTTAAGCACCAGGCTAACCTTTTTGCCGCATTTGCCTCTATAAGAAATAGGCGCCTCCTAGCTCTCTAATTGACAATGTTATACTTGGCAAGGATGCGCTTAATAGTAGACTTGCTACAGGCCAAGTTATAGCGGGCTTTAAGCTATGTATAGGTGTCCTTTGGATTTGCGCGAACATAACAAATAAGAAGTCTTTCCTAAGCAGGTATGTATGATTTAGTCATACCCGATCGTGGTTGGGACTCTCCTTTAGGTTATAAGTCCTGGTAGGAGAAGGTGCTCTGTACTGCGCCATAACTGCAATTTACCTCCTCTATTATATCCTTTATATTTGCGCCTACAATCTTTATCCCAACTAGTATTCCTCTTTGATAGGGATTTAATTCATGATTAGGAAGGCGATTGCCTGCCAAATGGCTTAATGGGGTTTGTTGTAGTGGTATAATTAGTTGTAGAAGTGAAGGAGGGAGAAAACGCAAAACGCGCTTTTTATGCGTTTTCGCTTAAATGGCTTAGACTTATAACGCGTTACTATATAATAGGTGTAAATTATAAGAATAATAGCTAAGTGTTATTTAATACAAAGATACTAGAGTTCTACTTCTAAGAAGTAATATTAACTATAGCAACTCCAAATCATCTCTAATTTAGCTTTGACCCTATTCTTAGCTTCTATAATAGGCAAATAATAATAGCAAGATTATATATCTAACTAGTTATAGATTTATACTCTCCTAGAGAGTATAACTAACCCAAACCAGATTATTGTCAGAACCTAAGTAAAATAATAATATAATTAACTTGGTAAAAGACAAGATAACAATATAACTAACTAGGAATAAAATAATAGACAACCAGAACCTAGGGTCAGGTTCTCCTAGAGGAGGGGGGTAATATGATGTTACTAATCATATAGGTTACTAAATATATAACTAGCATGTAACCTACTTGTTTGTTAGATAGGAAACGGAGTAGTTTTGGACTAGGGCCTATATAGTAAGGTTATAAGTGCTTAGGGACTCTCTTCTCTTCTCTTCTCTCTTTTAGCATATTCTTTTTATCCTTTAATATAGCCTATTAGTCTTAGTACAATCAGACTTATATTGGCTCCCACACATCTTAGAGCAGTACTAAGGCTAGTGCTATAACAGTTATAGTAGGTGGCCACAAGTCTAAACAGATCACTTAATTAGTGTCTTCCCCACCAAAACTTACTGTCACATTTAACCTATTAAATAGGCAAAATTAAATCTATTTATATTATGATTGATATATCTAATAGCTAAGTGTCTAATTAACACTTCTACAAACTAAGTATTTTGTATACTACCTATTTGCAGCCTTTATAATGTCTACCCTCTTCTATATCCCCTTAGCTAGCTTATTTAAGAGCTCTGGCGCCAGGGTCTCCCAAACCTCCTATATATACTTAATTATAAAGTCTATAACTGCCTTACTATTACCTATACCCTTAAGCTCAGGATATGCTCTATCGATTTCTGCTTTTAGTATCTTCTAGAGGTTTTTTATAGGGTTCAAGTCTGGTGAATATAGCGGCCAAGCTATAATAGCTATCCCTATCTCTTCTAGGAAGTCTATAACCTTGTATGCCTTATATATAGGGGCATTATCTTGTATAAAGATGAAATTATGCTTAAGGATTATAGGAAGGTATTTGCACAAGACCTTGATGTATACTTTGGCTATAATACCCCCTCTCTTTGCATTCTGGTCCCCCTCTATTACTACAAGATCACTCCTATACCTAAAGCCAAACGCCACCAAAAACATCTATGTTTTACCCTTAGGTGCCTTGGTCTGAATTGCCTATATCTCTAGAGCTTTACCTAAAGGTGTTAACAAGTAATTAGCTAAGGCATAATAGGTATAAAAGGAGGGGTAATTTACCCTGCTTATAATATACCCACTTAATGGCACCTCCCTTCCTATACTTAATTAAGCACTTATCTGACCATTATAACCTTCTCCAAAACTCTACTAGCTTCCTATTATACTTAAGAGCCTATTTTATCTAAAGTCAGGTATGTTCTACTATAAGAAATGGCCTCTGCTTTGCCCTTCACTTCTATATACCTGATTTTTAAAGGTACTAATAGATTGTCTTCTTAGAGGTATAAGGCACATACTAAACAAAAAGCTACTAGGCAGTAATCTTTAGATTTACTATAATAGCATATTATATGTTATAATGGTCACTAGGTATAAGGACAGAGGATGCACCTATATGTTTATTAGTGATGTATAAGGTCTGGTTTGGCATGTTCTAGACAATTAATCTATAGGTAGAATCTATAAGCGATTCTATAAGCATAATAGCAGGAAATTTAATGCTATAATTATAAGCACTAATGACTCTTAATCTTTGATTAGGAGAGACTTCCCTAAGGGTTGGCATAGTACTTTAGGAGGCTTTATTTGTTGTAGTTAGTAAGTTAGAAACACATAAAAACATGCTTTTACATAATCTTACTTAGACTTGTAGCCACTAACTGTATATATAAAAATGAAAAATCAAAAAGTTTTATTAGTAAGTAAAAATTCCTTTACCTTATATATTACTTATATACCTAATTACAGCTTATAATTATTATTCATCACTATATAACTATTAAGTGATCGTGTTGAGTTTGGTTTTCGAATGCCTGAAGGTGGGTCGCGAAGCCTGAAAATCGCTTAAATATGCCCTGGGAACTTAGACTTATCTGACTAGGCTTGTAAGCTCACTTAGTCCCTTTGAAAGTCCGGATGCCACTTAGCTTCTAGACTTAAAGGTAAGAAGCCTAAAGTATATAGGGGAATGTTAAGTCCTTGTACTCTCTAATATGGGTTTGCCTTTTCATAATAAAGAGGCATTACTCTTTAATTTAATATATTATTATTAAAGTTTAGGAGGCTACTTAGTACAGCTCTCCATTATCTAAGTTAAAGTTCAGACTTTGATAAGTCATTAAACTGTTCCTTTTGGCCATGTACGCTGCAAGTTTCTTCAGGGTCTTAGGGCCATCACCTCTTGCCATTATAACTTCTACCATATTGAAACCCTTCCCTTCCTGAAGCTTCTTATCGCTAAGGATTTGACTAAGTTCACCCCAAGTCGAAGCACGTCTTGTTATCACAGGATACTGGGGGTCATCTTTGGGTGCGCCAAAAAAGTTTGGAGCTTCAAGGTACCTCCACGGTTGGATATCATTGTAGGACTCTTCCATCCCGTGGATCAATCGCTCGATGGTATATCCATCGTTATTGATGAGAAAGATGATAACATCAAGTCGATTGCGGATCATGTCACTCATAGCTTGGGCCGACATTTGTAGGCTCCCATCACCTTCAAATAAGATGGTGCGTCCAGTGGGTCGGATGTTGTCAGAAACCATGTCCCGTAGAGCCAGAGAACTACCAGCACAAGCACCAAGCATATGCCCAATCGAAAGCCAAATGGAGGAGTTGATTAAGGTTGTATAGGGCGGAAGGACGAAATCGCCACCTCCGTTGGAAGCGGTGCCCGTCTCAGTGAGGATGATATCGCCAGGCTTAAAGAAAGATGAGATCCGCTGCCAAAATGTTTCTTGGGCTATCACGCTATCCACTTCAGGTGACGGCAAGGCATCTCTCTGGTTTCGAGGGTTCACCAGATCTGGATACCTGTCGTATCGAGGAATTTTGGATTGATCGAGTCTATCTAAGAGCTTCCGGAGCAAAGGCTTGACGTGTAAACCGCGAATAGATTGCAATGAATCTGCGCTCCCAACCTCAACAGAGTATCCGTGGAAGTTGATAGTACGGCTTCTGTCGGGTATCGTTGTGAATCCATAGGTATTGGTATCAGCGTCAAGAGGTCCTAATCTAAGAACCAAATCGCAGGATTCCACCCAGGCTTTGAAATCGTGACATCCAGATGACCCAGCGTATACCCCATGAAAGTTCTTATTTGTCTCGTCGATGATGCTCTTTCCGAAGGGTGTTGTCGAGGTGGGAAAGCCTGTGACACGCACAAGTTCATTCGCCTCATTGCTGTAACCATATCTGGCTGTAAATCCATCCACAATGATAAAGGGCTGTTTCGCCGCGTAGATCTTTTCCAGGATCTGTAAGACAACAGATTCTTCCAAGCCCTGGTCATCGCTCGGGAGACTGATATCGATCGGGGAAGATAGAGTGTCCTCGGGAACCTGCACAGTAGCCATATCTGTAGGGAGTTCAATATATACTGGGCGGCTTTGGTGGATGCATTCTCTCAACGTCCTATCGATCATGGCTAAAGCAGTGGCTGGATCTGTCAGATTCGCTTGAGAGACCGTCAGCTGACGATGCATCTCAGCAAATAGTTTGTAGTTGCCATCTCCTAGTGTATGGTGGACACACAGTCCTGCCTTCTGTGCTGCCCGCGGTGGTGTTCCAACGATATGAACGACTGGCACTCTCTCTGAGTATGCACCTCCGATGGCGTTGATTGCGGAAAGTTCGCCAACACCAAAACCTGTAAAAAGGGCCGAAATTCCCTTAACTCTCGCATATCCATCTGCAGCATACCCAGCGTTGAGCTCGTTAGCATTGCCAACCCAGTGTAGACCAGCACCTTTGATATAATCTAGAGCTTGAAGGTTGTAATCGCTCGGGACTCCGTGAACACTGCGAACACCGATTTGACGCAGTCGACAAAAGAGGTAGCTAGCCAAAGATATCTGTTTGGCCATGGTGGGCAACGATGTATATTGAAGGTTTGCAATTGCGATTCAGGGAGGCTTAGAATCTTAATGAGGTCTAGAATCCCCCGACAGTCAGTAGATATTCTACAAGTCATAAGGTGAGTTTTTACCTCTTTCTTCTTCAACAGTGCTCCAGGGACTACTTCCAGGTACGCTCGTGACTAAAATTTAAGAACACCAACAGTACCCGCCGAAATCTGTGCGCGTCTCAATCAATGTTGAAAGAAGCGGTAGAAAGCTGAGGCGAAGAGAGATTTCTGGATATTTTGGACTTTGTGAGTTTGGTGGAGTTTAATGTTCGAGTAGAAATGAGTTGGCTCGACTGGTATTTGTGTTCACACGACGCAAGTCTGGGATTGTCGTGATACCAAAAATCTTCCTCGGAGTGATCCAAAAACCTTGACAGTCACAGCTATTCTTACAGCGTAATATATCTCTCGGTCGAATTTACGGTGAATTAAGACTAAGCAAATGATCTCAGGTGGGACTTAGCGATAGTAGCTGTTTGGGTTTTGCTTGTGGTCTCGGAGTAATGTGCAAGTGCTTACAAGCAGGTAGTTATGTTGGATAGTAGAGGAGTTCATTCAAGATTTCGTCTCCACGCCGACACTCAAAAGTCCGATAGTTTGTCCTGTAACAGGAATGTTAGGTTGTGCACTTCCATTACCGTTGTTATGCCGGTTCGCCGCTTTTGATCATCACGCCGACTTACCAATCAAGCAAGGGGAAGCTGATCGCTAGCCCATCTGGGTCGGTCCAAGAACTAAGTTACTCCGTCACTTCCGAGGCCCGGCTACGCGACTAAGTCAGATGGATTGAACATAAAGGCGCCATCGTTGAGGTGGATTACTCTCTGCCAAATGTCACGCATCCCGATCGCAGTAAACATGGGGCCAAATTCGAAATTTCAATATCCTATCGTGGACGTATGGGCCAATCTTCCCGGAGTGAGTAACAATCCAGTATTCTCTTTACATTTGCACCATCTAATCTTTCACAAAGTTAGGAGCAGCCATTCCAGAAGTTGCTCGACTCTTTGCATATAGTCATGCAGACCCTGCAATTTCTGATCAAAAGCGTTCACCGAAGGAGGTTATCGCCTTGATGGACGAGGCCGGAGTGTCACAAATCTGTCTCTCCGCCTGGAGCCGCCCGGGAAAGATGATCTTCTCTAACGCTGAGGTTGCGAAGTATACTCGTGCATATCCAGACCGAATATTCGGTTTGGCAGCGGTTGATCTTCACGATCCAGTGAGCGCAGTCAAAGAACTAGAACACTACGTTAAGGTTGAAGGCTTTGTGGGTCTGAGAGTAGTGCCTTGGTTGTGGAATCTTGCCCCGAGCGATCCACATTATTGGCCTTTATTTGTCAAGTGTATCGAACTTGATATTCCTTTCTTGACACAAGTCGGCCACACAGCGCCTGCGTGCCCGAGTGATGTTGGCAGGCCAATCCCACATATCGACTCTATTGCGCTCAAATTCCCCGAGTTAAAAATTGTCATGGGACACATCGGATATCCTTGGGCGGCGGAGACTGTGGCAGTAGCATGGAAACACAAGAATGTGTACATCGACACTAGCGCCTGGTCACCAAAGTACTATGCTCCAGAGTTCATTACGTTCGCCAATACAACAGGAAAGCTGAAGGTCATGTTTGGAACGAATTTTCCACAGCTAGGGTGGAAAGCGTGCGTTGACAATGTCGAGGAATATCTGGTCAAGAGCGGAAAGGGTCTAAAGGAACAGGTTGTGAAAGGTTTTATGGGTGGAAATGCTATCCGCGTCTTAAAGCTTCCTGCTCTCAATTTGGGACAACTCAAGTCTAATCTTTGAGATTACCTGAGTACGTTTTGAAGGAAAAGCACTTGTGCATCTAGTTGTTTAGATTGCTGAATCCAACGAATAAATGTACTGCATCATGTAACTTTTTGAAACTTCTAACGTCCAATTTGCATTTACATTCCTGTGTCCAATGAATTGCGTGATGCCCTGTCACCACTGACCTTGAGCTACACACACTCTTGGCTCAATTGGTGATTGTTTTTACAACAGTATGACTTAAGGAAAGGACATCGGAAAGTAGACTTGAGTATTATCGGTGCCTATTGTTTGTGAAAGCAAAGATTTCGGAAAGCGTCAGTTGTAGAGTCTGGACATCACGCTGTGGTTTACCAGTCTATTTTCTGGCAAATGTACAGACGGCGGAAGACGTCTGGTAAACAGCAGTTTTCGGGGGAAGAGTTACCACGGCACTCTTCGGACCTCGGAGTATTGGCATGACGTTCTCCGTCTGTGACTCGAGCTGTGATTATTGCATCATCCACTGTGTATAATAACCTTTGAGAACGCCTCAAAGGTAATTCGAGCATCTGCGAGAATTATTTTTCGAGTATAAGGAACTTGTTTATTATCATCAATTTGGTTCTCACTGTCATGCCTGTGGAATCACAACATGAACCCGTTTCAACTCCGACAGGGACCTATGGAGTTTCATCTTTGAGCAGAAGGACATCATATTCCCGCGTCATAAACGTAAGTTTGTGATTTTAAATGTGACTAGTAATAACATAGGCCTAGCAATATACATTGACGCCCAAACAGGGCAGCGACATACTTGGGAGGAGACCAGAGCAGCAGCATTAGATTTTGGTGCATATTTACAGGACATATGGAATTGGGGAAAAGGAGATGTCTTGGGGATATTTACCCCAAATTGCATCGACACCCCCGCCATAGTGTTCGGCACTCTTTGGGCAGGCGGAATCGTATCCCCTGCTAATCCTACATATACTACAGAAGAATTAGCCTCTCAGCTCAAAGACTCCGGTGCAAATGCTTTGGTTACGCAAGTAGACTGGCTGGGTGTAGCAATCAAGGCAGCTCAGATAGTTGGGATATCGGAAGACCGAATCATTTTGATCGGTGATGGCAAGGACCCTTCAGGGAACGTCAATCACTTTTCTTCCTTTCGAGGTAGCTCTATCATTTGCCACCATCAGAGACCAGAGATCAATCTAGAAAAGGATCTTGCATTTCTTGTTTATTCATCAGGGACGACTGGTCATCCGAAGGGTGTCAAGCTCTCACATATGAACATGATGATGAATTTGTTACAAATACAGGCCACAGAGGGAGGCAATTTGAGTCCGGTAGGCGGACACGACGGCAATGGCGATAAGATAATGGCTGTGGTGCCGTACTATCATGTATATGGTATAACTTCTGTTTGCAGTCACTGAAATTTGGGCTAATGAGGGCTAGGTATTGCGTTTCTTATCAATTTGCCTGTATACATGGGGTTGACTACTGTTGTCATGAGAAAGTTCCAATTAGACAAGTTTCTCCAGGGAATTCACACTTTCCAGCCGACATATGCAAATCTGGTTCCTCCGATCATTTTACAACTCGCAAAGTCCCCCCTAGTCGACAATTATAATATCACTTCTTTAAAGATGGTGATGTGCGGTGCAGCACCTTTGACTCAAGATTTGATAGAGGAACTTCATCAAAAGCATGGAATATCAGTGCGTCAAGTCTATGGCCTCAGTGAAACAAGCCCTGTGGCCCTTGTTCAGGTAAGAACACAGCCCGAAAATTCATCACTTATTGTTAATATAACGTAGAGCTGGTATAAATGTCGTGATAGCATCCGTTCTGTAGGACAACTAGTTCCTAACATGGCCGCAACATTTTGCAACGAAAGTGGCGAGGAGATTGTCCCAGGGAGCACAGGGGAACTGTATCTGAAAGGACCCAATGTCTTTGAAGGTTATCTAAACAACCTTTCTGGAACATTGGAATGTCTTGATAAGGATGGTTGGTTTCGGACAGGCGACGTGGGTCACGTCGATGCAACAGGCAATTTCTATATCACCGATCGAGTCAAAGAGCTCATCAAATACAAGGGATTTCAAGTCGCGCCAGCTGAACTTGAAGGCCTTCTACTCAAACACCCACAAATAACCGACGTTGCAGTCATCGGAGTTATGTTCGAGCAGGCTGCTACAGAGTTGCCGCGTGCCTACGTTGTGCTTTCACCTAGTGTGGTAGAAACACCTCAGATAGCGGACGCCATCATTAGATGGCTTGGTGAGAGAGTGGCTGGACATAAAAGGCTCAGAGGCGGTATCGAGTTCATCGATCAAATTCCTAAAAGTGCTTCTGGAAAGATTTTGAGGCGAGTCCTTCGTGAACGTGCGAAGCAAAGGGAACGGACGACAAGTAAGGGTTCAAAGGCAAGACTATAAATCAAAATTACGATATCTTAGTGGTAGAAACTTGCATTATTTAGTCCTTGTGTTTTTATTTTGGCTGTCGTGGTGAACTCATGTAATAGAACTGCATCATCTATGTCCTTAACGACACATCACCTTTCGGAGTTTCGGCTTTTCAGACTGGACTTAAGGAGTTGAGATGTAGTTTATATAATTTAAATTGTGATTATGCTTTGTCCACTAGAGCTACGAACTTGAGGTAAAAAATAGGTGGATAAACTACCCAGGAACACTTCGCTATTGCAGTGTTGGGGTCTTAGCCATAACCATATATAAATAGTAGCACACTGCAAACTAAGGGTATCATTTGGTCTATTTTTGAAGATGTTACAAGTCTTATGGCGTCTCCACTTACGAAATATATAATTCAACTTCAATTCTATTCTTCCAACTCAAGGACTATAAAAGAATTTCATTCAACGCTAGTCCCAAACGTCGGACTGCCTCTTCGACCTTGTCCAGTGGAGCAGCTGCAAAAGTTAGGCGGAAAAACATGTCATTGTGATTTTTACCCGACTCTGCATAGAACCAGCTTCCGCGAGCCACAAGAGAGCCGTGTTTGATACATCCGAGCCAGATCTCCTCTTCGATATCTGTCATCTGTTTGGTTCGAGCATTGTGGTGCTTATTCCAATCTACCTTCAGCCATAACTATACACAAAGATTAGGCGCTTGATCCAAAACTAAAAATTGACGGGTGTAGTTTTCCACACTTACAAACATACCGGCCATCGGTGGATTCCAACTGACGATGGTTTTAGGGAGATAGCGATCACAAGCCTCAATGATAAAATCACGCCGCTTAGTGTATTCTTCACGCATGTACATCAACCAGTCAAAGTAACCCGCATGACCCCAATATTCGTCAAGTAGTTTGAAAAGAGCAAGTTGACTTAAACCGCTTGGGCCTTGTGTAGAGACATCGGCGTGGTTCTTGTATCGTTCCACAATTTGGTGAGAGGCGGTAATCCAGCCAAGGCGAGTACCCGGACTAATGACTTTACTGAATGAATCCATGCGCATCACTCGCCCATCCACGTCTAAGCTGAGGAAAGATGGGACGATCGTGTCGAGTAAATGACTCGATGGAATATTGTCGGCAGGTAGAAGCGGGACCTTGGAACCTGCGGTAAATGGCTTCATCTGGAGGAAATAATACGGGTCATCTTCCAAAATAAACAAATCGTGCTGTTGAGCCACGTTGTAGATATCCTTACGACGCTTTGCACTTTGGGTTGCGCCTGTAGGATTTTGACCTGTTGGTACTGTGTATAGGAGGAAAGGTTTGCGAGCGCCACCAAATGTGGCTGAATCCCAGTTCTCGAGCAAGTCGTGGAGACTCTCAGGAAGCATACCCTCCTCATCCATCTTCACACCTGCGAATTTGACTTGCATGGGCATCACCGTTTCGACTGCCGTCGCGAAGGTGTACTCTTCCGATAGGACGTAATCTCCCGGCTTAGCAAACATTCGTAAGGCCATATCCAGTGCTGACGTATTGCCTATAGTCATAGTACACTGCCAATCAGCGTATGGTGGATCGTGGACCATTTCTGTATGCTCTGTGATCCACCGGAGCAGTTGTGCTGAGCCATTTCCCTGACAGTAGTTTAGAGCCGTCGCAAGATCATATATGCCAAGGCCATCCGCGAGATCATTCTTGCCAGTATGTAGGCTATCGCTATTGTTTGGTTCTGTCCTGTGTTTGCCAGGCTGATGTATTGCAGGTACCGCGAGATCCATGCCCTTGAATGGAAAATAATCGCTGAGTGGGAGGCCCCCTCCCAGGGAGATCACGTCTGGGTTCTTTAGATGCTTGAGGGCACTTTTGAGAGTGGAACCTGTACGTCTTGCGGACTCTGTGCTTATGCGGTCTTCATGCATCAGTTAGTTATTATTGCCGTAACCCACAAAATGAGCCACGGGTCAGAACACTTACGATCCCATCTCAAAGCTCGAGGTTTATGAGCATGCGAACGAAGTTTGAATTGCTCACTAGTCGATGGTGCGGCTACGCCCCATTGTGTTGGATTTACTTTCACCCGGTATGATCGAAAGTCTCCAATCGAGAATGGTGTTTCGTACTCTTCTTTACGATCCGAGGACTCGGAAGGGTCGTGGTGCTGGCCTGCAACTCGAGCCGCCCCATCAATTGAATGCGATATCATGGTGTAGAAGGATATGTAATAGACAACCGTGATCGCAGAAGTTCAGCAGGAGAGATAGATAAAGAAGTATGTCTTTTGCAGTTCGCAAATACATACATTTAAGATAATTTGTTTAATCTCAGTGAAGTCAATAACATCACGTGACTATGGAAAAGTCAGCGGCGAAATGAATTCGGAGAAAACGGAGTGGAGTTTGAGTTTTGCCGCGATCGGAGTACCGATATGGGGACTGACACGAATCGGAATTCACTTTTATATTCTTTTCGCCGAGACCACCCCGTACTCATATCCACAAACACAGATGGCAAGATGATTCCCGGCAATGTTAGACTTGCCGCTTGCGAGCCTTGTCGACGCGCAAAACTTGCATGTGATCACAGGCGACCTACATGTTCACGCTGTCGAGACCGCAATCAAGGGGAAGAAGTCTGTGTCTATAGGTCCAGGCCTTTCAAAAGAAAGAAATTGCACCAGGAACAACAAACCGAAGAGGCCGAACACGCCGAACATTTGCAGCAGGTCCAACCGACTCAACGGTATGCCAAATCATCTTATTCTTATTGTCTTGTGCTTAGACTCTTGGAGACCGAAGCGCTGATACAGGATAAAGAAGTCCAAGATCAATACACTCACCAACACTCGATGAAACGTCAACCTCTCTATTGATAGGCCCATCCCGACAACAGCAAGAGCAACAGCAACAGTATCGTTACCCGAACCCTGGTTTCCTTGGTTCGTCTAGCCATTCCACCATCTTCAACCACGTCTCCTCCCGCGCACATACCAACGAAAACGCTTCTCCTCATAATGATGCCAGGCAGATATCGCCCTCTTACTCTGTTATGGACATTACCAATGACCATCCAAATACAGCCATCACTGAGAAGGGAATTCGGGCATTGAGCCAAGTGGAACGACTGAACATCTTCAGATTGAAAACTCTTGTTGAGGTCTGGCTGAGCACAGATGTAAATCTTCCCCTAGCGGGGCCGTTCGTTTCTGGCTGTATTTAAGCTGTTATTTCTATGGTAGAGCGGTCGACAATTCTCACTCCTAGCAGCCATGATTCTGGTATATGGGCTTCTAAACATGCCAAAATCCTTTTCAAAAATACTAACAGGCCGATCCTCTTCCATAAAGACTCGAGTGTTGCCGAATTTGTTTCACAATTTTATAACGACAATGTGCGTTGGGAAACACTTGGAATATTTTTCGCGGCTGCTACCAGAGCCACATTAGATATCTCATTCTTCCCTCAACTCTACACCAGCGAGGAGCAGCGGCACCAACTCACGACACTTTTAACCAGTATTGGGGACTCTTGTTTGGAAGCTTGTCTTGGACTTGATTGCCTGAATGACTTGCAATTAGTTTTACAATACGAGAATTTTATTGTACATTCCCAGGTTTATGGAGACCAGAGTAAGTCACGATAGGGTGTCACACTCGTACCGCCGCATCCATGCCAAATATCACGGTGCTAATTGCTCATAAACCCAGGTTATCATTCCTGGAGGAGAATAGGAGACCTTGCAAGTTCTTTATTTGCGCTTGGATACCATGAAAATGTTGAGGTGGAAACCTCGCAACTTCCAAATTTTGTGATACAACTCCGAAAAGCTGCTTTTGCTCGGATCTATGCTGGCGACAAAAATCTAGCGATCTTCCTCGGCCGGCCACCGCGAATAGTCAAGGCTTACTGCGTCTTTCAGCTTCCTGACAATATTCCGGGGTTGTGGGACATTGATAACACTATAACCAAAACTACTGAAGGTATCCTACCCAACGAAACACAAACAAATATCTTTGACTCAGGCTTAACAGATATAATTAATTACACTGCCGATACACGCTGCTCTGCTTTGTTTGCATCGTTGAAAGAGGAGATTCTAGAGCTGTTTCGAGATCGAGATTCTCGTCGTCAGGTCGAGAAAGCAAGGTCAGCACAACACATCCTATGTAT
This sequence comes from Halenospora varia, assembly GCA_020726485.1. Lineage (NCBI taxonomy): Eukaryota > Fungi > Ascomycota > Leotiomycetes > Helotiales > Solenopeziaceae > Halenospora > Halenospora varia. The sequence goes on along the minus strand of JAHEWH010000033.1, from coordinate 51,599 downwards.
GGCTTCTTATAACATTTCTTGAGCAGTGTAATACGGTCTAAAGCTGAAGAACAATGGCAAATACTGCCGACCCATTTCAAACTAGTGACGAGACTGAAAGACTGTCATCTGAGACCATTTGAACGAGACTTTCTTGTTGGTACCCGACTCGATCACTTACACACTCTTTTTCTTCTCGACTTGGTCTTGCTACGACACATATCGGAACCAAACGATTCACTTCTTAAGGTTGCTGTTGAAATGCTTTCCCTCGTGGTCGAAGCGATAGTACTCCGCGATCGCCTGGTAAACTCCGGAACCTGTCTTATCTGGAAGGGACGTTCTATTCTCTTGTTCCCTTCAGTAATACTTTCAGAATATACTGACTTAATATACAGGTCGCCCACTTCGGTCTACCAGCAGCAGGCATCGTATCGCTTGCGTTATTAAATTCGTCTATTGGCAAAGATATTGGTCCATTACTGCGGTCCAAGATATTACAAGATTTGAGCGTGCTCGTGGCAGAAGTCGGAACAGGAGCAGTCATACAAGCTGGACAGCCGAATTTTGCAATCTTCACTCGAGCTATACGAACCATTCAAAGCCTTCTCAACATTCTAATGGGGGGTGATTTAACATCGAGGTTTCCTGACTCAGAGCCTGAAATCCCGAACCAGTATCTGAACTGTAACTCTATCCAAGCATGGGATCCTTGGATAAACTCTGATCCTTGGGACTTTGAGATTGAGTTTTGGGCCAATCTTGCAGAGCATCCTTCACTGCAAGGTTTTGAACACGGAATTTAAGTGCATGACGTGTGATTACTGTTGGGAGCTGAGGGCTGAACAACACCATCTCCCACCATGTCTTATTAATCTAGATTATGGCCACACACAACCCGTGCGTAACAAAGCTTAATCAGGATAAAGACCTCTATTTATCCACGTTCTTTGTTTCCCTTTGCTTGGCTCTTCTCATGTGCCGCCCCACGCGCCATTTGCAACAGCTTTCGACTCGAGCTTCAAGATGAAGCTGGCGATAATTATCACCCTGTCTACGCTGACACAATTCTGCACAGCGGCAGCTGCTTCAGCAGCTTGTAACCATGACAATGTTCTGCGCGCTCTATTGCAGAAGTCCACGGACGCCTCTTCTTTCTGCGCAACCTCCTCGGGCACTCCACCCTCTCAGCATCAGTAATCCTCTTCGATGTAACAATCGTAGGAGGCATATTCACACAAACCTACGCTCCCACTGAAATCGCAACACTCTTCTCTGTCCTCAGCATCAAAACCCTCCTGACAAAGACAGTGACTACGACGTATCCACCGCAAGTTCCGGCTCGTACGGCGCTTAGCACCGTGTTTTCACTCCCTACACCCGCGTCATATGTAGCGACATACCCAGTTTCACGAATTAGCAGTGCTTGCTCGTGCCTTATACCATCAGTGGCAGAACAGAACATACCGGTGAATTTGAATTGTGACAATGTCCCGACGCAGTATGTGAGCACGGATACGATTACGGAGGCTACAGCCTTCACTGCAAATGGAGGAAAAAGCACTAGGGCGCTGAAATTCTCGAATACGGTCACGCTTATCACGTCTACGCAGACCGTTACCTTGCCCTTTCCTACCACTTGCCTCTTGCAAGCAAACGCACAACATATCGGGACTGATGGTTCGCCCTGGTTTTGCTTATGCGGGAACTCGTGGGGAGGGAGTACGACGTTGAGTTCTGTTGCGGCGGGGAACTTGGATGCATGTATTGATTTTTGTGTAGCGCATAACAAGGATGTGAAGTGGGTGGATTGTGTTGTTGTTTCGTTTACTCTTCCCGGTACTGCTGATGCGAAAGGGAAGTGTGGTCTACTGAGCTTCGTTACATTCCCTAATGGGTTGGAGAATTTGAGATTGCAGGGCTAGAGTTCTATCAGTCGCCGTTTCCTACACTTCCAGATGGGTTCTGTGAGAGTGCTGTGCGCAGCTTTCTTGCTATTGCGACGCTCCCGTTTGAACAGGTAGCGGAAGGAAATGATAATGTCTATTAACGAATAATCCTATAAGCACATTACCCCTAGCTTAACAGAAGCAGGTTCATCAATATTACTTACTACCAAGCATGAATGATAATCCCCCCCAAAGTATTGTGCTCGATTCATTTTGGAAACATCCCGCTTGGAATAATTGGCTTCGTCATGATAGCAGGTTCATTTCTTTCAAGCACTCTTCCTTCTGCACTGTTACATACTAAGCACTTCGTATACGGAATCAAAATCACTATTGCATCTACTCTAAGGCCATTTCACAATAAGACGCTTACTCGAACGTCAAAGTTATTCATCTTTCAAGCTCCGGATTTTCTTTCTCTGAAATCAAACAACCAGCCCCTGGATTCAGCATAACCGAATGTCTGAAGCGAAAGGATCTACCCCGCAATTACCTCGCCATCGCACAAAAACGCGCAAGTCACAACAGAAGCATATGACCTCATTAGAAAATACATATGAAAGATACGATAAAAGAGGACGGCCGATGTTTCTCTCTCCGGAGCGTAGTCACAGTGCGGATTATTGTCACTTGAAAAGTAAATAAAGCCAGAAAAGATAGATTAGTGGCTTCTCACATTACTTTAATAGAACGGGCTTATTTTGACGACAAATGAAATCTTATTCTTTTATATTAATTCAAAGAGCGACTATTAGTTAGTATTTGTTTTTGCTTCTACTAGTTTCTCTGATATCAAAATTAAACGCTGTCAACCTGCTTCTGATAATACATCCTAGAAATGTAAATCAATCAAATCCTCCTCAAGTAAAACCAGTTAAGAAGAAGTCAAGCAATCTTCGACTCCTTATCGTGCAGGACCCAGCATCGCCCGTCCCACCCATACCAAACCCCCTAACCAAACCATCCCCGCCAACAAAAGTGCAGTATCCTGCACAACCTCCTCATCTGCCCTCCTATTTACGATCACCTGTTCCCCGGATGTCCACTCATCAGCTGCATCGTCGATGTCTCTGAGGTTCTCGGGGAAATCGAGGTCGCAGCCTAAGTGGGATTCTGAGTCGGATTCGATTATACAAGAGCTGGCTAAACGAGAATTGAATACCTCTGCTTCTTGAAGAGCCCGGTGACGGTGGAAAAGTCGAAGGTTGGTCGAGAGCTTGGTAGTAGGGTTAGTAATGGAGAGTCTGTGGAGGCGAACTCGATGTGCTCGAAGCTTGGCGTTGAGGATGGTGAAGACATGTTATGTAATCTAATTGAGGATGAAGTGTGAGTAGTTGAATGTAAGTAAGTATCAGAATGAAGTGAATGGTGTGTTGGATAAAATAGATGGAGGAGCTGAGGTTGAGAAAAATATTCATATGTCGTGAGCGCACGTTGTTTTGAGACAATCAAAGATGTTCGCTATTCTGTTTATCTCGTGGGATTGGAGGGAGGTGTGAGATGAGAACTCGACTCATTATATTCAACGGGTGTTCTATCACAAAGTAGTTGTTTCGTCTGAATCAATTAATTCTGGAAAACAGGACTGCAAATCGTTACCTTCCGAGTACAAATCAGATCAAAACAATATCCGCCCCCTGCCTCCCCACAAAATTACTAACCGGAACCCCCTCAACCGCACCAACCCTCCTATAAACCGCCTTTCCCTCTTTCTCTTCCCCCCTAACAGGCACAATCGCAATCCCAACCCCACAACACCCCTCCTTCCCATACGGCCCCTCCGTATGCCCCTTCTTATAACTGGCACACTTCTTCCCAAACAGATAAACCACACTAACAACCTTCAACCCCATCTCCTTCCTCTCATCCGGCGCATCAAGAAATAGCTCACCGTAGGATTTGATGCCAGCGGCGTCAGTGAGGTGGATGATTTGTCCGTGGTTGTTGTAGCAGGCGTCGTAGCCGAGGATGCCGTGGATGAGAGGGGTGTGGATGTGGAGTTCTGCCGAGGTGGGGAGGGAGAATTCGTTGAGGGGATTGGAGAGGATGATGTTGATATTGGTGATTTTGAGGGAGCCGGGTTCGGGAGTGAAGTCATGTGGACGGAGGGTACCGCTACCGTGTGAGCGGATTATAGAAAAGTCTGTGGCTCCGTTGACTGAGGCAAAGGACCAAGTTGGTACAATGTATTTCGGGTGGCGTTTAGCAGGGTGCTTGTTGGTTGAGACGTGACACCATGCTAAGCTGTTTGAAATGTCTTAGTAAGTGTTCTTGATATTCTTCGGCACGAAGGGGGAGGGGGGTTGTAACAAAATTCCCACCTTCGCATGATATCCCTCTCCCAAATTCCAGCAATATAGCGCCCCTCAAATTTCGCTCTCAAAACCTGTGCCAGACAGCCTAGGTAAAACAAGGCCTCTCTCTCATCTTCTGTGGGGCGTGCCGTAAACTCAGCTACAGCCTTATGCCAAAGATCATACACACTTCCTTCGCCAAGATCAGCGAACGAATCCAGGATCCTAGGCTCAGCCCTCGGCCAGTGTTCAGGCATGTTCTCTCCAGGCCAAGTCTCCATCGCTTTGTTATATCGGCATTCCCATAAGACCTCTGTTTCTGTGAAGTGAAGTACCCGGGGTGACAACTCCCGTTCTAGTAGCCCCGTCACGCTCTTGCTGAGAGCCGAATTTTTGTACTTCCACATCCACCCTGGCTGTTCTTTGATCACTTGGATCCGTTTCTTCTCGCCAGCCTTTGATGTGACCTCGAATTTCGCTGTGATATCATCAGTCGGAATAGTGCAGAAAAATCCGTCCTCGGCTTCTGAGCACTGGGTTGAGGCGGCGGCGATCGTGCAGTAAGAGCTATTAAAGATCTCGTTGATCAAATCGGATGTTAGCCTTTTGTCTTCGTCGGCGTTTTCGAGGGTGCAGAGTGTATCGATCCAGAGGTATCGCACACTTAGGCTCTTGGTAACCCTAATGGCATCCACGAAAAGTGGTGGAAGATCGCAAATTTCGATTGTGGCTGGATCTAAGTCATGGAGAGCCTGCATCGACGTTTTGGGGATGAAACCTTCGAGTAGATCATGGTGACAGTGACTTAAAGTCATGTATTTTGTGTCCTTTGGAGATAGAGCCTCTGTTGAAACTAACTCTACATCATCTTTGTGGCTGGAGGGTTCGAGATCCAGTAATCTTGGAGGAAGAAAGTTTGGTTGTTGTAAGTGTTTGCAACATTCGTGTCGATCTATACAAGTATTGATCCAGGTGCGTATTTGACTAAATGTTTCGATCGAGGAAGTGCTTCCCGGCAGTGGTTTGCGTTTCGCTTGGAAAGTTAGCTTTCCGTAATGATGACTTTCTGGCCTCCAACGTACCTTCGAATGGTTCAACATTGTAGCAAAACCTCGTGATGAGCTCCCTGGGACGCTCAACATTATCTGGGAATGGTTCTGTTATTTGGCTCTGCGCAGAAAAGTCGAGCGGCTCAGTATCCTTTTTCATGACATTACCCTTAGACCAGATGGACAATGGCACTGGCGAAGGTTGGGGGATTTTCAATTCCTTCGTACCAATTTGTCTGCGGAAGAAATTACAGAACACACAACCAGCCTTGACTGATGCCTCAAGAGATGTCAATGAAGGATGCCATGTCTTGCTTCTGTTGAATGACCTTTTCGACGGAATGAAGAGATCAAACAGCTTTTCTTCGCAAACTGAGCAAAGAGAAGCACCTTCTGCAACTAATGGTTTCTCAACCACTTCCCATGTGCTCTCGATGGATTTCGCTGCGACAATCGCTAGTTGTTCTTGTTTCGCTTTTAGCAGTGTCAGAACATCTTCATTACCGCCTTTCTCGGCAGCTTGCAGTACAGTTTGTCCTTCGTAAGTAACTGCATCAACATCAGCTCCAGCGTCAAGGAGCACTTTTACAAGTGAAAGCTCTCCCGATTGGCAGGCCGTATGCAGTGCGCTCTTGGTTCGTCCTCCATTCCCAGCATTGACATTTGCGCCTGCCGCAATCAAGTACTCCGCCATATCGAGCCTTTTTCTTCCGACTGAAACTTGGAGTGCTGTCGGGTTCCAGCGACCGCAATGTGTCGACTCGAGATCTGCCTTGGCTTCCACAAGCAGCTTCACAATGGCGAAATTTCCACTCGAGACAGCTCTTTCAAGAATGCCATCATAGTAGCCATTGTTGGTAGTAACCGGGGTACCGATGGACAAGAGGTGGCGAGCGACGTCTTCTTTATCTTTCGAAACGGCGTCATAAATCGCTCTTCCACAATAAGCTAAGGTAATTTTCGAAGTAGCCTTATGTCCAGCATCCATTTTCATGAGCAGTCTCTTGACAATATCTAGGTTACCTTGCTCTGCAGCAAACGATAAAGCCGTATTGACGGACATGTACGAACCATTTCCATTAGGCGGCTCTATATCGCAACCTGCATCTAGCAATAAGTTGACAGTTTCTAAGCTTCCACTTTTGACTGCGCATTGAAGTGGGGTGTAGCGATAGTCATGCTTCGGATGGTTGATATCGGCACCTGCTGCCAGTAGGAGTTTCACAACCTCTGGCAACCCTTTCTGAGCTGCAGCACGAAGCGCTTCCCTTCCAGCTTTCTCTGGAAGAACGCTAAGATCCCCTCTTGATGCAAGAAGAAATTCCACGATTTGGAAATGACCGCCCTCTGCCGCACGAATCAATGCTGTGAAGTCGCCATCCTTTTCTTTGGAGCTGTCGTATTTCCCCCCTTCAACAGAAGCACCAGCTTCCAAAAGTCTTCGAACGATAGCAAGTTGACCATTTCTGGCCGCCTCAGCCAAAGCGCCATCGAGCCTAGATCCCGCTTGGAGGAGCCTTACCACAACTGCAAGGTGACCTTCAGCGGCCGCCACACCCAAAGGCGAATTCTTCTCCAAATTGACTTCTGCTCCGATGCTCAGAAGATAATCTACCATCTCCAAATATCCAGCACTAGCAGCTTCGGTAATAGCATTGCCCCCAGAATACGGAGAACAAGCATTCACATTCGCGCCAGCCTCAATCAGCACCTTCACGATCCTCAAATCATTTTCTTTCGCCGCCGTTCTCAGCGCACTGTCTTTCCTGTTTTGAATATCCTTCAACATCTTCTCATTCTTCTGCAATCTTTCCACCTCCTCATGCTGGCCATTTCCCACAGCCGCTTGCAAAGCTTCAGGGCTGAAATATGTTTCTGTGGACGTGATATCCTTCTCTTCCTTCAGTAGCCTCATCATGATTTTAAACGGCGCTGGCTCGTCTGCATCCATGGCACACAAGGTATCCAGGAAAGGACTTTGGGCGTCGAAATTTCCCGTTGCACCGGCGTGGAGTACCGTATTGACAACACTGATATCGCCTGTGTTGACTGCTTCTTTCAGGGTATTGCTAAACTGGAACCCGTATAGATCCCAAAAGAAGGACATCTGCGTTTGGACAACGGCGCGTAATGCAGGTGTAATATCATCGTGCTGTCTACTGGCTGATGGATTTGTACTATCGGTGATGCGTGTCCGCCATGTGGGTACTATGTCCATTTTCTTGGTCGATTTTGAGCTGTCGTCTTTTGGCGGAGGATCCATGGGTGCAGTTTGTCCTTGACGGTCTATTGAAAGTGAAATTGACACCTCTTGATAGCAGACTCGCGATTCAGAAGATTCCTGGTCCCAAGGGCTATTTGCTCGATATGCGGGAGCAATGCAAATCGAGGAGTAACCTGAGTCATTTTAGGCACCCGCTGCGCCGTTCTTGTGCTTCCTAATACTCAGCGACTGAAGAGGAAGGAGTGAATTTAACCACGGAAAGAATTGTAAAGAATGATACGAAGGTAAGTGGCAAGGAATTCCGGTGAAAAAAACAGGAAGTTCAAGAAACAAAACCCCAGAAACAGAAGGAATAAGGGGGCTACGCCAAGCACAACCCCTCCGGAGCGGCCAAACCTCCATCCGCTCGCTTCTTCCCGCCCCCAAATTCACCAAAAAATTTCAAAAAAGAATTGCACAGAGCATGAAGCCTCCGATCGCTCAGAGGTTCATATAGGAATCGAACCAATATCTCCGGAATCAGAATCCGACGTGCTGACCATTACACCAATGAACCGTTTTATGGGTTGTGTGGAAGCTGTGAACTCCCATTGTGTTAAGACACGAGTTGTGGCCGAAAGTGCTTATTTGATACTATGAAGGGTGGATGACAAGGTGGGGTTAAAAGGCGAAGTTTTTCCGATGGTGGGTTCTGGCCCACAATGACTGGAAGGAAGGGAAATTTATCCTTGGAATGCGATAAATGTGAATAATGAAAATAGAGCAAGTGTTTCAAGTAGTTGTGGGTTGCCACTGTCCATCTGCGCGAGCGTTTAAACGCTATTGTTGCAACCCTTACCCGCACCTCCAACGCACAGCGCAGCGGGGTATTGCAGGTAGCCAAAGTCATTTCAGCGAAAGGGAACAACGCGTGCATTTGCAGCAAACACAATTAAATACGATTTATTAATGTAAATTTATGAGTTCGCAATGTGTTCAGGGTTAGTGATTTCCCGTCAGGTCCATTGATTGACTCAAAAATTGGTGTATGTCCCATCAAATGTCAAATCAAAGCTCTGCATAAAGTCCTCCCAGTTCCTCGAATCAAATGTTTCGCTAAGCTGCGTCTCAAGCGCCATGGCAGCTGCAGATTCGTCTCCTTGCAATCTTGCAGCAATCTGCCGCAAGTCCAGCGTCTTATCCGAGCCTGGCGTGGCATTCTGTTCGTGCTCGAGCAGAATCTTGATCAGCCCAATGCCACGAGCGGAGATACTGCTTGCAGTCGAGGATTTGACAAGAATTGAGAGGCAACTTCCTATTAATTGGCGATCGTGATTTGTTTCTGAAGCTGGCGCATCTTCTGAAATAATCATGGAGAGGAGGAGGACGATCTTCGAAACTATGTTAGTGGCATTCTTAAAGTGAAGGCCGAGAAATACGCACAGAAGCGCTGACTACATGCGCAACAACCGTCCAGATATCATTGGGCATGTCCCACGTCGATGAGGTGTGATAGTCCTCGAGTATCCTTCGAGCTGATTCAACACAAGTGATCTGGGCTTCATCAGCGTAGAAGGTACGCTGAAATTCAAAACACGTACACGAGTATATGTATACCACTTGTCAGTCAAGCTTCTCAAAAAGAAGCTGCGATGTATCATGGTCGTCTATAACGGCCTAATATCAACTATGCGTTGTCAAGAGCTTGTCGACACAGGCTTACCTTGTGAGCCATGGAAATTCCAAAGGACCGACGTTGCCACATGATATTCAGAGGAAACTCGTGGTTACCAACACTATCACGCTGAAGATAAGGAGGGAGTGATTTGATAACAGCTTTCAATTTCCCGTCTGCTGAGAGGACTTCGTCATATATGTCTCTCAAAGCGCTTCTGCCATCTTCAGGAGCGACTCTGCAGGAGCCTTCGAAAAACGAGCGGTAGCCGTCGGCGACTGAAATAGTGTCAGTCCTGTAGGCTTCTGGAGAAGTTATTCCTTACCTTGATACATGATTAGGTTATAACTCATATGGGTTGGAAAGTCCATTGGTAATGGAAGAAACTCGTTTGTTGGGGGTGGTAATCCACCAGCAATTCCATCGCAATTCGCTGGCAATGATGTTGTACAATGTGTTGGATAGATCGAAAATGCATTCCCAAATGGGATCATGAACCAATCTTGAATTGTCAGAAATAACCAGATGCTCTTTTGAACTTCCCGTTCCGACTTCTGGGTTGAGCTTAATCTAGGCGCGTCTAAACCTAAGCGATGTATATTGAGTGTTTGGGCAATCCGAATGGCACAAGAGAACAGAACTGCCAGAAGATCGGACCCGCTAGAGGAATATTGTCAGCAGTGGTTGTGGAAAACCGATGGCTTGGTACACAAACTCGAAATTGTGAGCACACTGGATTGATCGAACTTGTCAAGTCAGTAATTATGAGACGACTTTGCCAGATGGAAGTAGTTGCTCACTAGAATGGGCAGACATGAAGTCAGCATCATACAATGCTGCCACTGCACGGTGATAGAGTCTTCGAGTGAGACTCTCTCCTATCGAATGGCTTAGTCGCTTCTTTGTTAAACATTGAAATAAGTCCTACCAAGTTCGACGCCAATTGACCGTTGGTGAGCTGTAGACATATGATTTAAGCCAACCTAGAAATCCTCTGTCCAAATGTCACCGGGATTTTGGTCCTCTGGATAGCCTACACATAGCAAAGCGTAGTAGACAGCTAGCCATGCTTTCTCTTCAACAATTCCATCTCGCCAAAAGGCTCGGCACTCGGTCTGGAAAGTTGGCCAGTGAACAGTGTTATGCATCCATATGAGCCATTCTCGATGATAGTCAAGGACCAGCTTCGTTTGTTGTCGTGGTAAGATATCGAAGCCAGCAGACGACCCTGGCGAGATAGTTGTCGAAGAAGGGGATACTCTAATATCGCGTTGGCGGCCCCATGCTAGGAATTCCAGAGTTGTGGCAGCATTTTCCGCGAGAATATCATCGTCGTGTGTCGAAGTAGACACTTCATGCGCGAGCAACGAGGGTTGCACGAAGCTAATGTTCGAGGTGCGAGGATAAACTGAGGATGATGAGGGGTACGTGTGGCTTGCTGCATGGTCCATGTACAAGTCTTCTGAGACTTCATCTTCCTGGTTAGTGATGGAAGTAGCCGTGTTATTCGGCGATTGCAAATGCGTCGGTCGTTGAGAAGCTCTCTTAAAAAGATGATCAGAGGAATGCTCGAGATGGTAATTGTGTCGACTCCGTTTGTCTCTGTGGGAAGGCGTATCATATTCATCTGGTGGCTGTCTTTCCCGTCGATATTTTGATATGGCTGTTCTCCTAGTAGCCGTAGTCTGGGACCTTTGTCTTATTTCTTTGGAGACAATGACTGCCTCTCGGCAGCACTGGCTACCGATACCCAGCTTTTCGCAAGAAGTGCAAGGCACGGTCTTCGAGCATTTCATTTTCTTGGCCGAGCATCTTTGACAGGACTGTGGTGCACGCTGGGTGACTCGAGCTTCATTGGCGGGCATGATTGATTTGACGAGCCCATGGAAGCAAACACGCCCGAGACCAAAGGACGAGTCTTGAGATAGGAACCACACTTATAGTCCCTCATGATGAAGCTTATCGTGGAGTAAAGTGGAGGTGGATATGGAGATAAGAACGAGATCCATGAAGTGCATGTGCAATGCTAGGCTTATTTTGACACGTCTGCGGTCAGCCATTGACGAGCACGGGACGTCATTCGACTGAAATGGAGAGAAATGTTCTCGAAGGATTCCAGAACTCGACTTTGATTTGTTGATGGAAGAAGTCGAGGAAAGACATTTCGGGAAGACCTTCCGTGGTCACCGCCCTACGTTTGAGCTAAGCTTAGGGTAAACCTCAGTTGTACATAGAGCGGCAGAATATTTTACGGATGGGAACTCGGCCGAGATAAAGACGGAGGTTTCATTAGATATCTGACAAATATGTCCAAATATTTATAGTAGACGCCAACTGTCAATTGTACCAAGTTTGCTCCAAGATATCAAGCACATTTGTCGCCAATACTCAGGCATATGGGAAGAATGTCATATCACGTGACATGTCTCCTCAGATGAACCTGCAAGTATGCATGCAATTTACTCTTGTTCATAAAGGAAACCGTAAATCGAGACACTTAAGAGTACTACTATCAGCTCATATTTCTCAAGTTTAACATAAGCTCATCGTCACGGGGTGAGATGGGGCCTGGTTTCTTATGTAAGCAGTGTCATCTCAAAGACGTTTCATCTTAGATTTCTTCAACTCCACAACACTCAACTTCACGCATCACCATCTCCGTCGCTGCCCTGCCAAGACAAAACAAAATGTTCTGTCTTCGCGAAGTTTCCACAATATATGCCGGCGCTAGTAACATCCACATCTCAAAGCCACCAATTGTTTGCATTTCCCCACATTACAAGAGTTCAGCCGCCGGGATCCAGGGCACAGAATCTCCAAATGGCATTGCTTGGCCGAGGTCGCGAGTCTCTCTTTAATTGATCCGTTTCACGGCTTCTTAGTACTTCCAGAGTCTGCCATTCGTGGATTACGAGTTGTTTCCACCTCTGGGATGAACGGGTGATGCATGGCATTCGGGATATAACCCCACGAGGCTGCAATTTTCCTGATTTTTTTCCACCTCCGCATTTTGGCTTGTGCTGTTAAATACTGTCGTTGTCTGACGTTCCGCTCTTTTTTTTTTGTTACTTTGTAAATTACCACATTCTTTACAATTTCAATTGAAGCATCAGCCATGAAGTCATTCCAAGCTGCCGTGTATGCTGCGTTGGCAGGTCTTGCCCTGGCCGCTCCTGTAGAGGAGATTGAGAAGCGCGCAACACCAACGTTATATCTAATTGGAGATTCGACCATGGCCAAAGGTGGCGGAGGAACCGGAACACAGGGCTGGGGTGTTTATCTCCCATATTCGATGACGGGCATCAATGTTGTCAACGATGCGGTTGCAGGACGCTCGGCGAGATCATACACTGATGAAGGTCGTTTCAACACTGTTGCCGCATCCGTTGTTTCCGGCGATTTTGTGCTAATCGAATGTACGTATTCCTAGATCAGGGTTCAATCGACTTCAATGACTGACGGTATTAGTTGGACACAATGATGGCGGGTCCTTAACGACGACCGACAATGGGCGTACCGATTGCGGCGGATCTGGCTCAGAGACTTGCACCACACCTGCAGGTCTCGTCGTCCAGACCTACCCCACATACCTCACTAATGCAGCCAAACTTATGACTGCCAAGGGTGCCAAGGTCATAATTTCCTCACCAACACCCAACAACGTCTGCGAGACTGGAACCTGTTCATACACCGCCAGCCGCTTCACTGGCTACTGTAAGATTGTAGTCTCGAATGTTGGAAGTGCCGCAAGCTTTGTCGACCATGGACAGTATGTTGCCAACCGATACATCACTTTGGGCGCAACCGTTGTCGATACCTACTACCCCAACGACCACACTCACACCAGCCCTAAAGGCGCGGATGTTGTGGCTGCGGCTTTCGTCAAGGGTGCGCTTTGCTCAGGAAGTCCATTGGCGTCTTACATCAAGAACACCACTGCCAGCGTATTGGGCTCTTGTATCTAGATGTAAAGATAACTAGTTCATTATCTGGGATGGGACATACGAGGGATGATTTTATTGTACATATTTATGAGGGAAGGAAGCTTGTATATAGCTACATCAATTGGACATATATTATCCTAGCCGAGGAGCATAGCTGCCCCTGCTGGTTCACCAACATTTCAAATGCTGTTCTCGAAGGCTTTGTAGAGTAGGTTGTCAAATCTTATGGTTACCTCTACGTTACATTATTTCTAGCCAGGTATGTCACACCGCTACGAAGCTGTCGAAATGGTGCCGGTTCTAATCCCCCGCGCTTCATAAATTATCCGTTGGTTTCGATATCAGTACCATTCTTTTGAGGTATGTGCTACGCCGTGGTTACTGAGTGCGAGTATTTCACTATCTGCTGCATTTGTGGATTGCCATTTTCATCCGATTCCTAAAGTTTTGAGCACAACAGATAGTTCGTATATTGATTGCCAACGGATTTGATTCCAATAAGCATGGGTCTACCACACCACCTACACTACCCTTTGATTTATTTTGGCAGTCCCTCGGATACCAGAAGAACAAGTGCGTAACAATTCCCTATTCCAGCACAGCGTCTTGCCTCTTTTTGCATCTACTCTTGTATTCACGCCGTGTCGTATCTAGTCCCGTTAGGTGTTCTTCATCAATATACATGGGCTGGGGAAAGTATTTCAAGATGTCATCATGTAACCCTCTCAATGCAGAGCGGAGGTCATATTTGGTTATCTCTCAGGTTTCGGAGACGTCCGTCGAACGATTACGAAAGTTATATATACACAACTATCGGTCCCCTTTCGTGTCTCTTCCCTCATCGAAAATATGTTGTTCCCGATCCCCACCTTTGCCGGTCTCCTCGCTGTCTGCTCAGCAGGAGCTATCACAGCAGAGCAGTGTACCGAAGTAACAGACGCCTGCCTCCAATCCCTGATCACCTCCTACGAAGCCCCAGTCATCAAGAGTACTCAAGATACCGCCATCTTTGATGTCTGGGCACACATAAACTACCAAGGCTGTCATGGGGGTCGGGTGAATACCATTGGTTCATACTGTATGGATTACTTTTCACTTCAATTTCCACCCCTTCTAGTCTTCTTAAAGTCACGTCAATTCATACTAGCTTCCGCTAGTATGTGAAAGATCAACCTAGAACGACTAGGCACACACCATCTCTTCTGCCAAAGCAGGGAGCTCAGGGAGCTTGGGATATAAATGTGTTCTGTACGCACAGGAGTCGTGCACCGGCAGTTTTCGTATTTAAATTAAGTCTTTTGGGTGGCCGAATGTGGAAGATATGAATGATCTCGGAAAGAGCTATTTCTGTCACTACTGAATTTCAGGAGAAGAGATAGCGCTTTTAAATAGAAAGGTCGAGGATTTAATTACTTCACAATTGAGCTATGTGAGGAAACTTGTCTTCCTTATCAGTGGGCAGATCCTGAGGCTATTCTTATCTTCCCCGGATTGTTTACCCCAGATTCTCGGCAACTGGAGGCACGATTAACAGGCTAAACTTCAACATCGCTTTGGTACACTCATATTAGCGAATCATGTATTCCTTTCGCACGAGTTCTAAATTATCCTAAGTAATTCTATCAGTCTTATGATATGCCGGAAGCTTGTTTCCTCTCGGTTTGCATCAGGATAAGTCACTCCTTTGCCCGACAACATTCTTCTTCCCCAGTCTGTGTTCTCCTTTCTTCTTTCTGGATCATTCCTCCCGAGACTTTCATTTTCTGTAATCATCATGAAGTTCCCCATCTCTCTACTCGCTCTAGCAGCAACCGCCCAAGCTCACTGTAATTCATCCACCTCAATCTTCCCATCTTTCACACACTAACCACCCACCCCTCTCAGATCGTTTCTCCAAACTAATACTCGACGGCACCCCCGAAGCCAAAGAATGGCTCACAGTCCGCCAAACAAAAAACTATCAAGATGACCACGGCGTCACCGACGTCAACAGCGCCGACCTCCGCTGTTTTCAAATGAAAGGTTCCGCCGGCTCCGCAACCGTAGCCGCAGGGTCAACCATAGGATTCGTAGCCGATCAAGGGGTGACGCATCCGGGGCCGGTGCAGTTTTATATGGCGAGGGTGCCGAGTGGGAAGGATTTGGCGACTTGGGATGGGAGTGGGAATGTTTGGTTTAAGGTTGCTTATTTGGGTCATACTATGACTGCGAAGGGGGTGGATTGGCCTACCTATAGTTTGTTTTCCCTGTCTCCCCTTCCTTTTTCCTCTTCCCCGTTCCTATGTTTCTCTATCACCCCCTTCCAATCTGACATTCACCCCATAGCGCCAACAATCCTCAAAAACGTATCTTTCAAAATCCCCACCTCCCTCCCCGCAGGCGACTACCTCGTCCGCGTCGAGTCCATTGCTCTACACCAAGCCCAACAACCCGGCGGTGCACAATTCTACCTCGCTTGTGCCCAGGTCAAGGTCACCGGTGATGGAACGGGGACTCCTGGGCCGTTGGTGACATTTCCGGGCGCGTATAAGGTCAGTGATAGTGGGTTAACGCTGCCGGTTTATCCGGTTCCGACGAGTTATACGCCTCCGGGTCCAGCTGTGTGGACGGGATAGGGGATTAAAGTGGATGGGGAAAGGGGGAAATTGGGAGGAGGGATGGAAGGGGCTTGGAATGTATATGGCCTTGTGAATTAATGAAAGTTGAGAAATCCAGGATTTGGTCTGAATGAACAGCTGAAATGAAAAGAATCAAGTGCTGTCAGTTTTATTATCTGTCGTATAGGTGATTGAAGCGTCGAGAATTGTAGTATTTTATCTGAATGAGAAGCTGAAATCAGAAGAACAAACTGCTGTTAGTTGCATTATCTGTCTTACCGATTATTGAAGTTTCGAGAAATTAAGGCTTTTGTCTGAATGAAAAGTTGAAAGTAGAAGAATTAAAGTGCTGTTAATGGTATTATCCGTCCCATGAGTTATTGAAGTGTTGAGAATTACGGGGTTCTGTGTAAGGGAATTGTTGGATTCAGTCAAATGAGTTTCTGGAGGTTTGACGTCTAAGCTATTAAGCAAGGCAACAGTCTCGTCCCGCGTTTTTCAGAAATCGTCGAGATATTGAGACTTTAGTTTAGGATCGGCAAGCCATTTTCTGTTGGCATGCATCGCAATGAAAAGGACCCCAAGAAATACTGCTTCTGATGTTTCTGCTAGTGGGTTTGAAATTCTGCTTGTTGGAACATTGAACTACGTAAAGGATACAGGTGATGGAATCGATATATCACTCCATGAAAAGAGACTGGCGAAGATTCTGAAGATGATGCAGAACTAGTTGTTATTGGAAAATATAGGATGCCGATTCCGGGTATGGAAATAGAGGTCGATGAGGAGGACGACCTAGTCAAGGCAGAATTTGACTTCGATGCGATATTTGTAGCACCCCGAGCTGCTCAAACTTCTAGAGCTAGAGCTTTTTGATGAGCTACTAAATATAATAGATGTACTTGAGTGAGATGAAACTGTGGCAAGACCGTACATGTTTGCGATTTGGTCAACGAAGCGCTGTTCGCGCTAGTCGATACACTTCAAGAACTTCTCGTTCCAAACGCCCCATTTAGTAGAGAGCTCGATGAGCTACTCGTCACTATGGCCAAGCTCGTAGACGAACTTGAATTGATGTATGAATGACTTTGGGATGGTTGTCTAAGGCTGAATGATGAGATTGAAGACTTCACTATCTACTTCAATCCCCTCTTCTTGTAATCCGCAACCAATTCCGAAGCATTTTCGAGGCTTTCCTCCATCTCCCAAGTTGATTCCTCATAGCCCACCCATTTGACCAAGTATTCCGTCTTTCCACGCCTCTTTCTCGAAGCCAGAACCTTCTCAACATCGTATTCGTCCTCGGCCTAAAGAAAACATTGTCAGCAGATCCATCCGGGAGGTGTAAAAACCAGAAAGTCAACTTACAGCCTCTTCCTCAGTCGCAGCAGTCTTCTCTCCAGCAGCAGAGCTCTTTTTCATCTTCTGTGATACAATCAATAAGAAAATTTGTATGGGGTTCAGGTATAGGATAGGATCTCTTACCGCGGTTGCTATGGTAGTGTTAATGACGACGGCAAGGCTGGACGATGACATGGACTTCTTGACGATAGGGGCGCGCTTCTTTGAGACCGTAGCAGACTTCTTCTTAGCTCCAGAAGGAGCCGACACCGCAGCAGAGACACGTTGAGAACTGCGCCGACCAGAAGGAGTAACGGTGGAGCCGCCGCGCGCGAGTAGAAGTCGACGTGCCGATGTATGTGGAGCCATGGTAGTAGTACTGGAGCGATATGAGAAGTTTGTATGAGGTGTAGAAGCTGATGAGCGGACGCGCGTGGAAGGAAAACGATCTGCGACAGGTTGAGGTTGTGCGGAGATGTAGGAGGAAAGAAGATTTTCAAAGGAAAGGTGCTTGTGGGTGATTTTATAGTCCTCGCTTGACAACGGGCGCTAGTCCCCGAGTCCTTCAACGATGTTTAAATACTTGTTCACGGTCTTCGGTCTTGGTTCTCACCGGTTTCAATGGGAGGAAGGAGCTATCGGTGTGTATATTAGGGTTAGGCCCCTTGAAATGCCCGAAGAATGCATCTTGAAGGCCTGGTTTAATTGCTTCAGGGACGTTCTACGCTTTTGAAGAAGTAGATCTATCTTGTTCTTTTAGGGTGTCATCCGAGAGAATCTACCCGGTCACCTGAAGTTTGAAACCTGCATAAAATGGAATTGTATATCATACTAATCGACCCCAGGTAGTTAATTCTCATGCTTGTATGGTCATTCTCTGGTGTTCTGTTATGCAGGTAGCCGCCATGTTCCATGCTGTAAGGCACCAGAAGCTGCCAAATTGAAATCCAGACCTTCTTCCTCATTAAGATGCCTGAAAGATTATTGCCAGCTTTACAACCAGTTATCTCATGTTTTGTATTCGTGAAATGCCAAAATGTAAATAGAACAAGGTCGCTGCTTGAGCTAGAAAGTAAACAAACAGCAGATAGAGCCTGCGACTACTCCCCTATCCCCCAAAAAGGCCTCAAACTGGCCCAAGAACACCAGGTTGCCGAAAAAAAATATCTGTGCGACAATAATCGAATTTCACTTATTGCCATCGAAAAGCCATCGAAAATGTGGTTGGGAGCTGGGAAGATGAAAATTTTGTTGTTCAACTCAACCCCTCCGAAGCGAGGCGCTAAGTCGTGAGACTTTATGATGGGATTGTAAATTAAATAGACTTGGTGTTGGCAAAGGGCTTGCCGTCACTGATTGACTAGTTGATCTGGTTCGTGTCCTAAACCTTTCTACATTGTGTGCTCTTGATGTTAAGATCTATACTAAGGGTAGTGCGGATCAGCAGGGTGGGGACGTCTGGACGACACTTCAACGTGATCTTTTGTTAAAAGGAACAAGCAACATCCTGAATGGTAGAATCAATGGATAAATAGAGAAGTCGCCGCTAGAACAGGAGACTTTGGCCCATGATTAACCTAGATCGAATGGAAATGTGACCCCAAACTAGCTCTAGATTTAAGTGAATACTCTAGCAAGTCAAAACGGTGCAGACAGCGAGGTGATTAAACTGTCTATGAACTAGAAGGGAGAGATCGCTGCTACGTTGTCTAAGGAAAGGCTCTTTCGTTGCTGCTCCAAAGACTCTGCCTCAAGGTTGACTGCTCAAGACGTTTTGAAGATTGGCCTCGGCATCCCACAACCTTAACCTCAGCTCTTCAGCCAGCAACTCATGCGCCGCTCACAAATTTGACTCTACCACATAATAGCTCGCTATTAAGACTCTAGCCAGCTCGATTCTGAGTGTTCTACTCCCTTCTCGACTCCACGGACCTCGCTGTCGCGTTCCAGGGTTTCGACTGCTGTCCGCAAACAGAAACCTGCTCGACTCAACACCACATAGGATACCTCGAGAAGATGCCCGCAGCTTACTACATCTCGCATCGGCATTGGATTACGCTGGCAGATGGACGGCATGGATATATACTCGTTGTGTCAGCTCGCAGCCATGGTTGGAGCGTTCCCGCCTTCTTGAAGGATAGCATACTCTTGAGCTTGGAGCTGTCCGAAGAACAACGGCTGGACATAAAACGCTTTGGTGACAAGGGATATTCTGGGAGTAGATGATGGGATTTTTTATGGCTAAATAGGACTCCATCGAAGATTGCTCAAGGTGTATGTGTATTCGTGGCATCTCTTGCGTCCACGGTATCTACTCTACCAAACCTTCAATATGCCAGGTTGACAATTGGCAAGACCTGCAACATTGTCGCAACGGCTTGGGGTTTGCTGCCAACATTTGAGAGACTTGCTAGCCCGAGCACCTATGTCTTGAAGGATCACGCCTTCCTCCTGGAGAGAGTCTTACATATCCGGCCCTTGGGGAGTTCCATGGTAAGCAACTGCCGCAGCTCCAACCGTGTCTCTTCCTTCTCAATACTTCAAGGTACGATCTTCTTCTTTTTGGTCTTCTTCGTTAACTTTTCAATTGCAGGATCCTTCACCACAAACTTCAGATTAAAAGTTGTCCCGATTCCCATAGCCTCGAAACACACTCCTTCTTTCGAAACATTAAATCCCATCTCCCCGAATCCTCCAGGGGGTCCAAGGGTCGCCTTCATCTCGTCCAGAGCGTCCTGGTCGACCATAATGTTCCAATTCAAGGTCCGCCGCCCCTTCACTGGCTCGTCGCACTGATTTCTCTCGAGGCTGATCAGCTGATTGTTCTCCAGAATCTCAGGTCTTTGCTCTGATAGATTACTCGAAAAGATCCCTTTGCCCACATTGAAGGCTCGAACAAACTCCAGTAGCTCCGCAATCCGTGTCCGAATCCTCCTACAAACAACTTCCGAATCTCTGTTCATTTGACGGTATAATGGGAATACAGTTTCCAAGCAGAAATTGATTCCTTGATAGACAAGCAAGGTTGCTAATGTCTTGTAGAATAGGTATACTGGAATATATCTCTTTCGATGCTCAATCCCGAGTCCTCCTATCTTCGAAGCACCACTCTCCTTCTTCAAAATGACCACTTCGAACAATCCAACAGCGATACCCAGTCCACTGCGAAGAATTAGGAAACATGCCCAAAGAATCGAGACTACAAGACATATTTCGAGGGAGGATAGAGGCTTCCATCTTGGATTTTGGCGAAGATAATGCTGGACGCGATCAAGCAAAAGCTGGAGCAAGAACATCCAACAGCATTCTGCCACAAACAATGCTGACAACATATCGGGGTTGCCTTCAGGCGACAGGCATCCTCCCACAACGTTCAAAATACACTACAGCTCCGAAAGGCCCTCATATTTGCTGGTACTGGAACAATTGTGCTTTTGGAGGGATTGAAAAAGAGAATTTCACAAACTTTTAAGAAGCCACTCGCATCCTCAATACGAAGGATCCGAATGCGTGCATGCAATCATGCGGGACTTTGCAGAAATATTAAGGGACCAATCGGGCTGATATGGAAGAGCTTACGAAATAATACGAATGTCGGTAGCTTTGCGATTTCCGACCGTTCCGAGTTCATAGGGCTTCGCGGATATCGCATTCGTTTTGGCTGCCGAATAAGAGCTGACCGAGTACGCAGGATGATCAGCTGACAACATCTTGAAACTCTTGTGGCTGATTGTGGTAACCAGTTTGTTGAAGGATTTAGGCCCATCTGCCTATTACTGTAATGAAGACTCCTCACCCCACTTCTGGGACGCAACTTCGTACATTCATGTCTCTTGATACTAAGTGACGGGAGGGATTTCGAGACATAAAATCGGACATTTTGGACCGTCGGACACATTTGAAGTTGGACCACAAAAGAGTCGGGGAAATCGCACAATTTACACTCCGTCTCCTCCCCTTTTCACCGTCGAAAAATGTCAGGGGCTGGGGTCAAAGCGTTGGGGGCTATTCGGGCAACTGCCGAGGTGAAAACCGGGAATGAAGTGCTTGGCAGTACCAACGACATGCTATAGGAAAAAGCCAACATGCCGCCTTGAAATGCTTCAACAGAATGTTGAAGGCGTGAAAAATCATCTCGCATGCGAAACGGCCCTCGAAAACTCGAATGGGATCTATTTTCTGGATGTAAAATGCACATTCATAGCCAGCAAACATACCTTTCAAGCGCGACTTGACTGCGAGGCCGGTTTGTTACTTATTGAAACCCCGGGCATCTACAGCTTCAGCGAATCATAAGTCATCGGGTCCGAGAAGAATGGAGAAGGCAAACCCTTAGTGATCTGATGAGCAAGTATAACAATTGACGAGTCCATCATTGCTATTTGGAACCCCTCCTTGCATCGCTGGTCTAGACTCAATCCCATCCATATTTATGGCTTACATCCTCTTCTACATGGTCCAAAGGTTTCAGTATAATGGTGTTTAGCTCTTGGTCTTTTGTATAGTCTGTTTAATGGCCGCATAAGTCGTCAATATCGTCTCATTTTAACTCCTTACCCACCAGGTTCATGAACGAGCGATTCATCATCCAAACCCTGCAAAATATGCGGCTAGAAATGGCCTTTGCAGAGTGAGTATGTAGCGCCTGTTGGCTATCTTGTATACTTGTGTTGGAGGAGCGTATGCTGAATACAGGGGCAATAATTTTCTCATTCATCCTCATTCAAGCTTCAGCAAGATTTCATCCCATTCCAGCTGAACTCACATCCTACCTACAATTTAGATTTCGTCTCCCTCTTCTCTTGTGGAAAGTCAAGTTAGCTGAGATCGCTCAAATTGCCGTGCTGTTGAGAACAAAGACATTTGGCTAAGCAGAACACTTCAATTCTTCAGCACTTTCATTCAGCAATGATTGTTTCTCTGCGACATGTCCGGCTGGCTTAAGTAGCCAAATGCGCACTTCCTGGTCATGAAACGCGGATTCAATGGCTCTCTTTTGATCTTCCCGCCAGAGCAGGCCTGTTGGTCAAGCAAGAGCATAGCCTCCCGTCGATAGGAAGAGCAATTCAATACCCCAGTTGTCCTATAGAAACAGCCAGTATTGTTCTCCAGAGTGTGCAGGTGTTTGAAATCACTAATTGCAAACCTTCTCGTGCCGAACAGTATATTGAATGGTTCTACTTCGGTGGCATTACAAAAGGCGGCTGCCTGTTCGTGAAGCAATACTATACTCTAGCGCCAAATGGAAGAGTAATTCAATACTCCTGTTGGTTCAGAGAAACAACTAGTGTTGTTCTCCAAGTTGTTGTTTAGGTAGTTGAATTTACCAATTGTAAACCTCCCATTCTCGAGGACTACAAGTCCATTGCCAAAGACGCGTCTCGAATCCTCAAGTTCAAGCGCGCTCTTGTCTACGAGTAGGAGATGAACAAAGATAGCGATGCGAAGCAGATGTACTATGCCCAGAAGGGTTTTGGACCAACCACCCACGATAGCGGTGATGATGATAGCGGTGATGAGAACGAGAAGGAAGAAGGCGAGATTTCCGAGGATGAGCCAAAGCCAAAGTGGGACAACAACATCGTCGCCCGAACATTCATCAAGAAGTTCATCGACGAAGTAAAGAAGACATCCACCGGTAACCGGAAGGAAGTTGACGAGTACGACAATGCCATTTCTTACTTCTACCACGAGGGCGAAGACTACCTCAAGCAGGTCAAGGAGCGTTGTCTAGATGGCAAGGACGAGGACTTTGAGTTCACTCTTGAGCGTGCTTATCGATTATTTGGTGTCGATGAAGGTGAAAGGATGAGGAAATCGCGAAGCGCTTTGAGTTCTTGATGGAGAATGCTGAGGAGATGTATCCTAATGGTCGCGCTACTGGACCTTGGATGGCACTTTGTCAGGAGGCTGTTGAGTTCTTGGCTGAGGAGCGAGATAGCTTTGCTCTTCTGACAATCGCTGAGAAGTACGCCGACGATGATAACGATGATGAAGATGACGAAGAGGGCGAGGACATGAAGAATGCCGATGATGAGATGTCCGAGAATGAAGAGATCGTCGATGATGATGACGATCATAAGACTGAGACCCTTTCCGACGACGAGCAGATCCTCACACCAACCACTGATGCTTCAGAAACCGCAACTTCCCTGACAGTCGAGCAGGTTGAGCGCATCCGAGCCTGCCAAATCCTCGATAAGAAGCATGCTGAAGTCAAGCGCAATACAACCTATACCTGAGAGTTACATGGCCGAAACGTCACTTGGATCATGGAGAAGCACATGAAGGCCGTCAATGATACTCACTTTGCCGCCATCAAGAAGATCGAGACATGCCCAGCTAACGAGATCGGAACCACCGTTCTTTCAACCCTTGAGGCTTTCGACAACATTATCAGCAAGATTGTCAACGACATCATTCCACACATCGATTTCATCCAACTGCGTGCTTGGATCTCCTCTTGGGATGGTGTTAAGGGCTGAGGGGGATGCCGCGAGAACAAAGTTATGACGTATGAGATTTCGGCGGCTCGATCGATTTTCAAGAACAACATCAAGGATTTCGTCGAGAAGGAAGACCTGAAGCCTTGGGTTGCGCCGAAGACATATGGGGGGTACTCGAAGGAGGACCCTTGGGAGGGAAAGAAGATGACGTTGTTGTCTAAATCATGGAACGCCACACAAAAAGCACACACCAAAGAAAATAGGTGTAACAGACGGATCTCGGACTTGGAAGATTCGACATCACAAATCCCAGACACGGACATTTTCATTTATCTTTGGGAAAGCTTGGGTCGGCTAGGTGCACTGGCATCAGATAGAGTGGAGGATTTCTTTATGGGTATGAATTAGACCTTCCCCAGCACATGGGATGAGTGATGACATATACATTAGATAGATTAAAAATTTCCTGCAGGAAAACGATGGCCCATATTGCAAAGTGAAGTGGAACAATTAATACTCACCTGACGAGAGCGTCTCTCGGTTAAACTCCGGTCAGCCTTGTCTAAATTTGATCACTGGGCTGACATTCTCCCTTGAAGTCCATCACCAACTTCCATAATTTCAACATCTGGCCACTTTTTCAGACGAACTTCTTTAATACTTTTAATTCTCATACATCCGCGACCACGACACCACGATGGATTCTTTGCGCGCCGTTGTTCAACCTATAACTCAGAACCTACCGGCTCCCATCAAGGACTTGGGTGTCTCCATTGTCGGCGAGACCTGCTACAAGACCCTCCTCCTCGATGTCGACCTCACCAATACCGAGTGTATCAAACTCGCCATCTCAAAGGGTCTAGGAATCGGCATCATCGCCGCATCATCCATCGTCAAAGTCCCGCAGATCCTCAAGCTCCTCTCCTCGAAATCCGCCTCAGGAATCTCCTTCCTCTCCTACCTCCTCGAGACCTCTGCATACCTGATCTCCCTCGCCTATAATTATCGTCAGGGCTTTCCGTTTAGTACATATGGCGAGACGAGCTTGATTCTAGTGCAGAATGTGGTTATTGCTGTCTTGGTCCTGAATTACAGTGGCAAGACCAGCGCGGCTGCGCTTTTCGTTGCGGGCCTGGCTTCGGGCGCGGTTACATTGTTCAGCAAGGATATTTTGGACATGCAAACTTTGGGCTATCTACAGGCCGGCGCTGGGGTCTTGGGTGTTGCTAGCAAGCTTCCTCAAATCCTGGCAGTCTGGCAGGAGGGTGGAACTGGGCAGTTGAGCGCATTCGCTGTGAGTGTATCTAACCATTCCCTCAACAGTCCCAATGCTAATATACTGCTACTTCAGGTCTTCAACTACCTCGCTGGATCCCTCTCTCGAATCTTCACAACACTACAGGAGGTCGATGACAAGCTGATTCTGTACGGATTCGTTGCAGGCTTTATCCTCAATGCGATCTTGGCGCTACAAATGGTGTACTACTGGAATGCGCCAGCAGCAAAGAAGACCAAAAATATTGGAGCGCAGAAGGAGAAATTACCGGTTGTCCCAGTATCGGCATCGTCAACTGCGACGCCAAAGGGAAAGAGCCCTACAACCCGAAGACGTGGTTGATGTTTGGGAAAGGAAATGCAGGTGGTTCATTTGTCCGACTCCTGCGGATGCAGTAGCAGTCTTTAATTTATTTGATTTTAGTACATGCATTGTGATTCATGTGATATTACACTATCTTTCATTTATGGTATATTAGTTCCGGCAAGTGCCTAAATGTCAGAGGGACTACCAGGCCTCACTGATGTTTCCGAGACATGTCAAACCTCCAACGCCGGCCGCGATGGATGTTTATGCTTTTCGTATTCTATCCTCCAAGCCATTGGTCATTCAAGACTTCCTCTCAAGCCGAGGGAGAGGTGACTCCTCGAAAACCAAGACCGACCATTGTCCACTCTTTGTCACCATGAATCGTGTAGTCTTTGTCATACCTTCTACTTGTCACTATTATTTTGCTGCCATTTTCCATAATCAGAGTTGGCTGTGGAGTTGGTTGCTATAATCCCGGTATAGGTTACCTTTGATCTTTGTGTTGAATGAGAGAATTCTCAGGGAAAGTTTTCTCAAAGTGGTCAATGTGGTAGTATGACTGATTCATATAATTCAGAAGGCTACCACAATGGGTGTAGCTATAGTCCGACATCGTATCCCTGCTCAGCTGTCTTCAAAAACGAGCCCAGTAAACCTACTACCTATCACGGCTAGCCCTTACTACCATTCGTTACAAATCAATCCCTAAAATGTTCATCACTAAATTTGCAATTTTTCGTGTCATCCTTAGGGTTTATGAAGCAGCACGAGATGCGCTTCCGCCGCCTCATCGATCTCTGTAGGCCAAGAAGGAAAGTTGAGGCCGCGATTGGTCTCATCAAGCTTGGTTTTAGAAACCGAAACGGAAGAACTCACTATCGTCTATTCTACGTCAAAAGTAAAAGCGACACAAGAGTTTCATTGCAGCGTGGGGTTCAAGGCTACCCACTTCTGCACAATGTTTATATTTCCCACCAGAAACAACGATGCGACGTCAAACAATCACCAGAACTATTACAGTGACTAGATCTACGAGAACTTCAGCTCTCCCAGAAAACTCGACAGAAGCAACACTATCGGCCTCGAGCAATACTCAAGCCACTTCGACCTCGTCGAATATAAATCCAACCGCCTTCGCCACGTCTACACGTTCTAATTCGTACACGTCCTCTGCTGGGACCGGGTCAGCACCATACGAGTCCCAATCCATAACTTCCGCACCAGAGACGTTACCTAGCGCTTACGACACAGGCCACGGAGGCTCCTCTGTATCCAATGCTTCCCCAGGAAGCACCGGCACAATCTCAATAACTTCCAGTACTGGCGTTTCATCACCAGCGATCTCCCTGACTAGTTCGTCGTATCTCACGATACCTGGGACTGCATCATCCTCTGAATGTCAATCTTTCGGCGACCAAAAGTCTGCCTGCCCCGCCTTGTCAACTGTAAAAACGCCTCAATACACCACGATGGAGGTCATAGAAACCAGTGGAACGCCGTCTACATATTATCCACCTGTAAGCCCAACCTCGACTTCCCCAAAGCTTCAAGCTACGCTCTCGTTAGCTTCAGATGCTACCACCTCCCTTATGGTTCCGCCCGCAGGATCTTCGCCGCCACCGACACTATCTGAAACGGGATCGGGACGGTCCTCGGCTTCGACTTCTTCGCTTGCTAATTCTTTCTCGAGTGGGCTGCCATTATCTTCTACCACCAGTCAAGCAGCGTCTCCATCATCCTCGTCTACCGCACTTTCACCTACTAGCGTGTGTATACCATCTAGCACCTGATCAGACTCTTCCTCGTCAACGCTTTCTCCCGTCGCTCCCGCTGTGTCGTCGAAGGCTACAGGGGAAGGCTCTTGGTCACCAACAAGATCTTCTAGGACAAGTTCATCTATCTCCGGCGGGTCCGCTAGTACGTCTACCTCGGCAGAACTGAAGACACAATCCAATCAGGCAGGAGTTTTGTTAGGAACGGTTGCCTCAATCACGTCTTCGAGTTCACCAACAAGCACTTTTTTGTCAACCACCGTCGCTCCTGCCTCTACTGAGTCTTCAACGAGCAATATTCCGTCGTCCAGTTCTTCTGCCACCAGTTTGGTGACAGGAAGCTCGGCAACATCCAGTTCTACCGTAAGTGGCTCTACCACGAGTGGCTTAACCCAAGCAGCTCAGCAACGAGTACTTCTACATTTTGGCCTTATTCTTGTGCATTTATAACCTTATACATTCAATCTGTGTCTGTGATTTAGTATTCAGAAGAAATCTACTCTTTTCAGATCCGTCTTCCTTCCCGCCCCCCCGGCTTCTCTTGAACCACTGTTTTGTTGGGAATAAATGTCAAACACAGTCATGTTCAAATTTGTACTTCTCTTCGCTTTAACTGCCTGGGCTATGCCGACACCAGTGGCGCCCGCGAATGATTGCTTTATTCCTCATGTCAACCTTTGGATCTATACCCTAGACGGCCCTCCGACTCTTCACGCTATGCCACTATTCGAGGACTGCAACCTTCAGATCAGATCATCAAAGATAGTATCAGGTATAGATCTAGGTTAGTTCACTTCAGATTGGCCTATAAGTTCGCACTAACATATTGCAACTAGTGCCGGGTGCTAACAATTTTCTTCCCATAAAACCAGTTGCCATCAGTATGGAAAAGGGTCACCTCGTTGACTACTTCGGCAATCACTTCACTGAAGATACGGTCACAACCTTCATGCAAAAATGGAACAAATTGGCAAGGGAGTACGAATATCCTGAGACGAATACGATCGAGAAGCTCACAGCGAAGCTCTCTTGCACAGCCGAAACTGATCGATTCTGGATCAGTGTTAAAGACGACACTGCCTTCAGTCTATTGGACAAAGGGTATTCCGACGGGTTGATAATGCTCCGCACTACTTATGGATGTTGGATTCTTGGCAGGACCGATGATTGAATAGATAAATAGTGGATGTAAGTGGCCAAGACAGAGATTTCTTGAGTGGGGGACAATCTACTACTTCTGTTGATGTGGCTTCTTTGATTTAACAATAATTTCATGGGTAGTTTGAGATCACTATGTAAAGTGATTGTGCTGTGAGAGGTATAGATACGGGAGAGTATGTGGCGTACGGCAGCAAGGAACTCAGGCC
The DNA here is from genome assembly GCA_020726485.1 of Halenospora varia. NCBI lineage: Eukaryota > Fungi > Ascomycota > Leotiomycetes > Helotiales > Solenopeziaceae > Halenospora > Halenospora varia. The sequence continues at coordinate 23,398 of JAHEWH010000033.1, read as the reverse complement.
TATACAATGTATTCCTATATTCGCCTTGATACTTCGTCTTGATAACTTATTGTTCTTGAGGCCAGGATCCTATTAGTATCTTGACTTCTTAAATGTGTGTCTCGCCCCCAATTTCGAAGCTCCAAAGAGTCCGTATCACTCCCTGTCTTATCGTCGTACTGAACGAGTCTTCTGCTGATTAATAATTTGCATAAATATTTCTACGAGACGAACGTGCCGAAAGCCGGCCTGTTCCTCTTCGCAGAATGCTGCATTAGTAGTGGGAGGCCAAAGTCCAACTTAACTTGTATTCATGATAAAGTTACACCTCCTAGATTTTGAATTCTGACTAACTCACATATTAATAAAGAATCGATGGACTCATAGGGAGGGTAGACCTAACTACAGATATAATCACCGATATTAGTCCAAGGGGAATTGCGGCACCAGTAAACAGGGAATGAAGGGGGGAGTTATGAAGAAAGGTGATTTATAAGTGTGGGGTGATAGTGCAGAGGTCCAGCAGCCACAAGAGATATCTACGGGTGGTAGATCATACGCGTTATTTCATTAGGTAGTTGGATTGGTCTTGTTATTTACTGTCTCTATAATTATGCTTCTAGAATTGATTGATTGATTAATTGATTGATTATGTCATGCTCAGTTCCAGCCACTGTTAAAATCAGCGACTATGCCGGAGTGGTTCAGCTTCGGCGCAGTTGCCGAAGTGCGTCGCCACACGTGACAGGCGCACTTCACTTTATCACCTTGTGGTGACTAGCAACCTCCTCTGCTAGACGGTCTGGCTCCTATCTATATCTATCTACTTAGGTATAGAGAGGTGTGCTTTATTTATTCTTTTAGAATCAAATCCGGCTCCTTGGCTGCCGCTACTACTGGCCATCTCGTGTCTCTGTACCTTTAGTCTCCCCCCAGTGTTTCACTTTGTCTCTTTGCTCTACATCACATCTCCTAAACTGCCCAAGGAGGTTTGTCTATTCTATAAATCGTATGGCAACGCTTTCTGCGAGTTATCTGCAATATTTGGCGACGAAGATGAGGTTGTCTTGTATTCGCGTGACATAATGATTGACAAAAAAACACACAAGCTAGTGCTAAATACGCATATGGAGGGAGCAGACTTGGTTAGGGAAGTTACAGAAATGTATGGTGCTGGTAAGAAGAAACCCGAGACAGAGATTGAAGCAAAGGCCAACTCATCTGAAGTCGAGGTGGTCTAATCACCTCGTGCAAAAGAAGTATTGAATGGATTTGGATGTAAGATGAGGCTGGCATGATGATACAATACTCACGTAAATTTCTGATACTATTACTAGCAGCAATGCCAGTCGAGCTAGGTAGAGTAGCTAGAAAAACAAGTGCTTAAGCTACTGAAAGAGATTTTCAATGATAGGTAGTTGCACAGCGGCTTGCGGCACTCGATCCGCGATTTCTGTACATAAACCAGATGTACGATTAGCAGAAATGATCAACTGACCTCGACTTTTGGGAGTGCGTCGATCAAACATTACGGTCAGGAAGGTTAACCACTCCGCCCGTGCATCCTCACCTACCAGGAGAGGATCGGGATGAGAGATCGCGCTTTCTTGAGGGATTTGAGACGGGAGCCGAAGATAGAGTACGCAGTACTTGGAGTAAAGTGATGTCCTCTATGAAGAGACTGATTTTGTGGCCCAGGACGGTCTGACTCTCTCCAATTGTCTTGATGAGACTTTTGAGTAGGAGATGGAGCGTGACCTGTCGGGTGTCGATCATGGGGTTGTATATATTGTGGATATATGTCGTTTGTGTTCCTTCTCGGTCCTCTCGTCCCGAAGGCTTCGATCTACTGGTCATCCATAGCGATGGTTTGAAAATTCGTGAGGCGTGGGTCGAGAAGTCATAGATCTATCAGGATGTTATCATATTGTCCTTCTCTATCATCGCCGTTATTGAATTAGTGGTCCTCTATTTGGCTGTTGCTTCGTAGTGTACTGCGGGTCGTTCCGGTGGGTCCTGAGATCTCGACTCGCTTTCTCCTTACAGCCTAATATGCTGAGATAATTGGGTCACTCGCCCTTTTACTCTTGCTGAGCTGTCTGCCGAGGTGTTTCCTGTGGTGCTCTCATGCCTCGGGATCTGTGGTGGTTCGGGTATCTTAGACAAAATGTTGGAATGTGCCTGGCGGCCGGAGGTACTTAGTGATGCCAGCACGTGTTTTAAGCACGTCTCACTAGTTGCCCTCCATATGTAGCCTGAAGGCCCTCGTAGTTTATCCTGTACAGAAACAGCACAGAAGGCAGTTGACAATAGACTTGATTTGCCCTATTAAGTCCTGCGTGAAGACCCCAAGACCTCGTTGTGTTGATGACATCATTCATCCGATTGGCTGGAGTCGTTATTTCCAACACAAAATTCGCATTTCTCGTCCGCGATACAAATAGTACGCCAGTCGTGTTGACAACGGCTGTTTACCAGTATCTTGGTTCCGAATTCCACCCTTCGTCAAATCTCTCGTATGCGATCTTAGAGCCTGGTTGAAGCGCTACATCCTCGGTTTGGAGCTTTTCGATTGATTCTTGTCAGAATAATTGCTTATTTAGCTAAGTCAACGCTTTGAGGCATATAACCCTCATTGCACAAGCCTTGATTCCATCATCCTAATCCATATTATTGTTCTCAATAAAACTAGCCATTTTATCAATCCATTTTGAGTAGTTATTTGGGAGAGGATGGAAAGACCTAAATGCAATCTTAAACGAGTGAAAAACAGACACAAAGGCAATGAGATTAATGGAACAGACACATCTCCTTGGGCAATTTGGGAGCTGTAGCACAGTACAAAGAGACGAAGTAGGGCGCTAGGGAGAGACTGAAGGTACAGAGACACTAGATGGATAGCAGAAGAGGCAGCTAAAGAGCCTAATATACCCAAAAAGAACAATTAAAGCACTCCTGTTACACTTGTGTATATAGTCGTAGATAGGAGTCAGACCGTCCAGTGGAGGAGGTTGATAGTCAGCATAATGATAAAGTCAAGCGCGAATGCCAAATGCGGTAAGCATACTTCAGCGGCTGCGCCAAAGGTAGACCATCCCGGCATAACTGTCCTACGGTGGGCGGCTGGAACCAAGTATAAACCAATCAATTAATCAATAAATCAATCAACTTAATAAACTGAATTATAATTTATAACTACATAGGAATGTAAAAGCTTAATAGATCAATGAGGTATTTTAATCCATCGACACACCTTCATGGGTATCAAAAGTTGATATTGATTAAGACCACACTCTATTAAAGAATGAGATGAGTGGCAACGTAGTCGCTATATTTGTCTACGTTCGGATTCTTAAACCGACCTCATCATTTTAGGAATAACTACATCTTGGTTGAAACGCCACAACAGCGTGCTGTACTGTGTATGAAATGCAGCACCGCTATAAAACATCTTGCCACCAAGTCCACCCTGAAGCGCTGTCAGATTACGAAAGAAGCCATCCCTGATCGCCTCGGGGGCCACCTGGAGATGAAAAGGTGTGTGAGACTCAAAGATCAACCATTCGGGTTTGGTGATGGACACATTGTTGGCACGCTGAATGGTCTGGATCTGCCTCTCGGTGTAAGACATCACCTGGGCGTCGCTCATTGTTGGATTGTCAGCCCCGAATTTGATCCACCATACATCGTCGATATTTCCTACAGGAGCCAGATTGTATAGTGCTGGAAGTGCGGGGATATTAAATGGTGTGTGAGTTGCTGAGTTGAAGGTAACGATTGTCTGGTTAAGACCCACGATTTTGACCAACCCAGTCCAGTACCCATTTGCAGTGATATATTGCGAGAAGACGGCATATTCATCAGCAGTGAGATCCCACCCGCGGAGATTCGTAATCGTAGGTGGGATGGCGAGCAAAATTTGTTTGCAGGACAACAGCTTACGACCCCCATCTCGTGTCGACACAAGAAGTTCCGGACGGCCTGATGTTGTGTTCTTTCGGTTCGCTGAAATAACTGTAGACTGAAGAAGAATATTTGAAGCGCCAATAAAGTCTCCAGCCCGGGTATAGAGCTCCGAATTGTTGCCCTGAGCTTGCGTAAAGTATCCTTGGCTTGCGTATCGAAGGTCATCCAGGTTGAAATACTTGATTGCATAAATGGTCGACACGTGGAGCATGTCCCCCACACCTTGCGCAATATCATAGATTGTGCGGAAGGCAGCAGTGAGATTGTACTTTTCGATGAATGCTCCAAAAGGCATGTACAAATCTTCTGGAACGGGATCAGGAAGATCATATCCATCGAGAAGGTACGGATATTTTGATAACACATCTACTAGGCGGTGGAAAGCTTTTGCTTCTTCTTCTCCAGATGACACATTTCGAGTGACTGTAGACCCGTCCCGGAAATCGGCGTCTCGTCGTATGGTGTTAAACATGGCAGCCGGTAGAGATGGATTTGCTGGTTCCCCGGCCTTATTTACTTGCACTGACGACATATTGAGTAACGACACATTAAACTTGTTGAAAAAGTCGAAGACAACTTGAACTGGTTGAAATATGACTACACCAATGTCCACAGTAGCTTGTGTCTCGGGGTCCGCGTAGGTGTGAGTGCCACCCCCAAGAAAATCATTTCGTTCAACCACCACCACTGTCTTGTTCAAATCGACCAGCGAGACCGCAGCGTGAACTCCACTGGCTCCCCCTCCCACGATGCAGACGTCTCTATCGAGTATTTCGCTCCACTCTCCATTGTTGATATTAATGACAGACCAGCCGTAGGACGCTGCTGCTAGTTGAACATAGACTAAAATAGCTGATAGCAACAAAAGCTCCATCTTTTTGTTTCAAATTATTTACGTACTGGCCAGAGGTAGGAAACGATTTTCGAATGTACGCAATAATTAAATGTCATAACTGTCCCCAAAAGGATGAGATAATATTTATTTACAAACGTGACGCCTCGGCTTTGAAAATTTATCCGCGTCAAAAGAACAAGCCTAACAATCGAGCATGCATACCCGATGAAAGCGGCACGGCAGATTGATTCCTTCCTATTTGGAAAGTTAACGGAGGCAAAGACGTGGTGTGGGGGGGGGGGGGGGGGGGGAATGAAGGAAGCATGGGAGTGAAGAGAGAGGAGGAAAAGTACAAGGGAAGAGCAGACGAACATGTACCAGTGAGATGTTGCAAACGGATGAATCTGCACCGGTGAGGCGGGGAGCCGCAGTAGTATTACCCTTAGTAAATGCTCCCTGTTGCACTGCATTATGCAGCATCTCGTATGCGATAGCAGAGAAATAAATTATCCCCGCGTTACGATATGGTTGCACTTATGGAAAGGATGAACTTTCTCTACCGTACATCCCCCTGAATGGAGTTTTGGGGGAAGGTGAGACAACTAAAGGGCAGTAATCTAGTCGGTCACAAAACCCCACCGCCCTTTCCCTGGTTGAGTCGCCGAAATGAATGCTAGGGTTTGACATTGCATTACTGTATTAAGAATTCAACGTAGATCTAGCAAAGTCACCGACTCGCTCTACATCCGTATGTTTACTCCTCTAGACTATTTATCACGCCCGAGGGGAAATTGACCGCTATGCTCACCAATCACGCTGTATTTTTAAATGAATTTAAAATGAATCGATAAACGCGATGACGAAAGAACCGAATTTAAATAGCATTAAAATGAAGGACCTTGGATATGGAGCAAAAGGGTCAAGATTAATATTTAGTGGCCGCCACAGGTTAAATTGATAGCGGTTTCTCGTGAATGTCTAATGAATCTCAAAAAAAAAACCAAAGAAAGGAGAAAAAGGGCACGGAAACTGGAATCATTCAACATTCATCCCGAAGTGCAATTATTGTTGTTCTTGGATGATTTTGATATCTAGGGATTTTCCTTCGCGCACAAATCCTCCGGCCCGCTATAATAGAGACTCCCTGAACGCGGCGATTTAGAGAAATAACTTGAAACCACCTGGGCAACCTTTCTGGAATACCCCATCAGGGTCATACTTCTTGCTAGCTCTTTGCAGCTTCTTCTTATTCTTTTGGCCGTAAGAGTCAATGGGATCTTGGTTGCTAAAGGCGTAATTCATGTAAACGTACGGAATAAGCTGATTTCGCAAGGCGGCATCCTGCTTTATCTTCTCCAACGCTGTGTTCATGAATCCCAGTACGGCGTCATCGTCACTCTTATTCTTCCAGTAGGACAACAGCAGCACCGAAACGAGCGGACCATCTGCAACATCGAGACCTAAGGAATTACCTCCGCTCAACCCTGATTTCTCTAGTAAAGAGACGGGGTAGGGTTGTAGCGTAAGAGAGAACATCCCATTCTCAACAGTCTTGATTGGATCGAGACCAGCCGTGTAAATGTTAGATCCGGCTTGGAGCGTAGCAAAATCAGCCTTAACCGTGATGTTCATGTACGCACACCTATAGAAAAATTAGTCCCGCCCAACCTTGGGTCTCGGGTCAAAGAAGTTGTACATACCTTACTCGAGTTTGGCTTGATTGAGCCTGTTCATTGGCAGCTTCGCTCAGAGTCTGTAGGCGCATAGTATTCAGGGCATCGATTTGTGGCTGAATCTTGGTAAAAGGATCAAGGACAGGAGGATTCTCAACGGCCTGGAGGTAGTATGGCTGGTTCAAGCACATGGGTTCGGTGCCGAGCATAGCAGAAAATCCGATACTAATCATGAGGTGAGTCTCTTTGCTGGCATTCGGGTTATGAAGTTCATTGACAAGAGCTTCAATCTGGCTGGGAAAGCTTGGAGCAAAATAGAACACCGTGCCACCCCACATTTGGCCTTGTTTAAATGTCTTGAGATCGAACCGGGTCACGATGCCGAGATTGTTTCCACCACCTCGAAGAGCAGTCCAAAGATCGGCGTTCTCATGCACATTCGCATTGACAATCTCGCCAGAGGCCAAAACAACTTCGTAGTTAAGGACGTTGTCACAGATGAAGCCCTCACGGCTAGAGAAAAATGACAGCCCCCCTGAAAATGTTAGATAGACGAAATGTGTAGAGCGACGTAGATTAGCACAAACCTTCTAATGCGAGTCCTCCAATGCCACCTTTCGCAGATCGGCTACCGCAAACGCCAAGCCCCTGAGCATCCAATTTATCGTATACTGTGCCCCAGTGTTCGCCGGATCCAATTCGCACCAAACCTTCCTTGATGTCGACACCGGTAAGAAGACCCAGGTCTACTGTAATACCGTCTTGGATGTTGGCACAGCCTGGATCCGGTTGACATCCGGCACCACGGATAGCGAATTTATCCTTGTCGATGAATTGCTTGAAAACTTTTACGAATGTGACAACCTCCTCCTTAGTTAATGGTTGGAAGATGTAGGCAGGCTGGAGATCGCTTTCTAGCCCTGAGAGGTAGGATGAGTTCAACTGGTCATATTGTTCGGTACCGCGCTGGATGAAGTGGCCAGTCGATAAGGCCGTCATCAATGCCTCAATAGCTTGGGAAGAAACCATTTTGGAAAAGATGAAGATGAAAATGGTGATGAGATGGGATGGGATGGATTCTGGGTAGCTATTCCCGTACTGAAGTGTAATGAGAAAGGAGCAATAGACGATTGAGAGCTGGGTAGATAGGGGGTTGGTGGATACATGGGGTGATGCACTGCATTGCAAGGTGCACGGTTGCAACCAAACACACTCCAACCAACGCCTGAGTATGTACTGCCATGCAAACCCCGCCTGCAGCCCGCCGCCCTCGCTTACGGAGGGTCCGTAAGCCACATGGCGCACTGACAGCCCAACGCATTCAGATGCCGGACAGGGGCGTTTCCTTTTTGCCGGTTAATAAATCGATACTTGCAGGTTATCCTCGATTCACCCTGGATTACACCTTGCGCCCTGCTGCGGCTCAGCCGAGATTCCGTCTCTTCTTACATAATTACAAATCAGTAAGGTAAAGTTACAGTAACACAGGAATTTTTCTATAAAAATGGGTGTGGTGTTAACCCTGCTTACCAGCCAGCACTCATATCGCGATTCAAGACCAACCCACTCTAACCTCCTTTCTCATCGTCACTCTTTGCAGCCCAGATCGCAAAATGTCCGAGAAAATCGAGCCCACCCGGACGCCTTCGCTGCCACTGCCTTTGGCAGCAGCCCCATTAGGCGCATCAAGCGCTGAATCCGAACCGTCGCCTGTTCGTCACTCGCCTCAATTTTGGATGGTTATTGTCGCCCTCAGCCTCCTCTCCTTCATCTCTGCCCTCGACGTGACGATTATCGCCACTGCTCTCCCCCTCATCACGGAGGAGATTGGAGGTGCGACACAGTATGTCTGGATCGCCAACTCGTTTGTGTTTGCATCAGCGGTCTTGCAACCTCTCATCGGTCAACTGGCCAATATCCTCGGTCGGAGAACCCCTTTGATCACTTCCATTATCCTCTTTACACTGGGAAGCGGCATTGCTGGCGGTGCCCGGAATCCTGCAATGCTCATCGGCGGTAGGACCATACAGGGTCTCGGCGCCGGCGGCATTTACGTCCTGATTGACATCGTGTGTTGCGATCTGGTACCTCTTCGCGAGCGTGGCAAGTACCTTGCTATCGTCAACATCTGGGCAGCCGTCGCAGCTGCGTTAGGGCCGGTTGTGGGTGGCCTTCTCGCTCAGACAAACTGGCGCTGGATATTCTATATCAACATACCTTTCTGTGCGATTTCTTTGGTGGCTGTCACCTTATTCATGCGTGTCAAGACGGGCGATGTCAATTCAAAGATCCGTGACCTGGACTACCTTGGAAACTCCATCTTCACCGTTAGCGTAATTTCTCTACTATTCGGACTGGTGACGGGCGGTATCAAATATCCTTGGTCCTCCCGGCGTGTTATCTTACCTATAGCCCTGGGCACCGTTGGCTGGATCTTCTTCCATTTCCATCAACACTTCCTTGCGACCAACCCTAGCGTACCTACACGTCTTTTCAGCAATCGTACCTCGGCGGCTGGGTTTGCCTTGAACTTTTTGGCCTCTATTGCGATTCAAGCAGCGGGGTATTTTCTTCCCGTATATTTCCAGGCTGTTCTCGGCACAACAATTCTTGGATCCGGTGTCAACTTCATCCCAATGACTATCGGCATTTAATCTTTGCTATGGTCGGCGGCATTTTACTGAGCAAATTCGGTGCCTATCGGCCTATACACGCCGCTATGTTTGTCCTCTCCTCCCTCGCCTTCGGTCTTTTCACGCTTCTCGACCGAGGCACCCCTAAGGTCGCCTGGGCCTTCTTTGAGCTTATCGGTGCTTCACTGGGTATGTCCGTTTCGACTGTACTTCCGGCCGTTCTTGCTTCGCTACCGGAATCCGATGTTGCATCTGCGTCTGCAGTTTTTTCTTTTATCAAGACGTTCGGATTTGTGTGGGGGGTCACACTTCCTTCAATTATCTTCAACGCTGCAGTCCAAAAGAATTTGTTTCGTGTTTCATCTTTAGATTTGCGAACTCAACTGCAGAATGGCGGAGCGTACTCGTTTGCTAGCCAAGCGCATGATATGGTCAAAATAGTAGATCCGCGTCAGTGGAGTGAGGTTGTACAAGTATACATAATCTCGCTGAAGATCATATGGTGGCTTGGCTTGGGTATTAGTGTAGTGGGGTTCTTCATAGTTGGATTGGAAAGGGGCGTGGAGCTGTCCACCGAGCTGAAGACTGAGTATGGACTCGATAATGGCGAAGAGAAATCATCGGGTACGGACACAGCCGAAATATTGGAAACTGAGATGTCTGAAATCCGAAGTTGAATGGATCTTCTTTTTCCACGCCTCGCATATCAGATTATGTAGCATATTTTCTTCCTTTTATGTGCATTCAAGATATCTCTCAAAGAAGGTGGTATCTTTGTCCTTCATCGTACATTTTGCATAATAAACTTTAGCATTTATCAAATTACTATCTCAACATCCCTTCTCCGCTCACAATCTTTCTTCTTTGTGCACACTCGTTGCACACACGTTAAATAAGTGTATACATAGAGTCGCAGTGTTATTGAAGATAGGTAGTTCATTAGAAGGAACTCCATTTCTTTTTTAATTACCATTCAAGGTTGACGGATATTATAAAATAGGGCATCATGTGGACCTTTCGTCTCAGGGAAAATTGTGTCTTTTTATTTAAAGAGTGTTTTCAATACCCGAATTAACTTCATTAACGATAATCGTGGCATCACTCGCTACGCTTTGACACCCACTTAGAAGCTTCGCTTCTAAGTGGTGCTCACCAATATGCTCACCCTACCAATATGCTCATAATTATCTTAGATTTCTTTTTATAATTAGATTATAAATCAACCACGTAATATTTTTCAAAACAAATAACATTAAATTGAAGCTATAAGTCTATTGTTTCTTCCCTCTTTTGGGTGCACGTCGTTGGGTTATCGTCGCCGCACGTTTGCGCTTGACCGGATGAGTGTCGATAAGCTCCTGCGCCTTCCTAAGGGCAGCTTCTTCTTTTTTTTCCTTCGTAGCCACTGCTTTTACAATTTTATCTAGGGCATCCTTTGCTTCTTTTTGCACTCTTGCAAGTGCCCTAGCTTCTACTTTTGCCACCTTCTTAGCTTCCTTCTGTGCGTTCTTTTCTGCCTTCGCTAATACGGTAGCCTTCGCCTTCTCAAGCTTTGCTCTAGCCCTCTCCTCTATAGCTAATGCCTTTATTATATCTGCTTTAATTTTATCAGATTTCCGCCATTCAATTTCATATCTTTGGTTCCATTTCGCGATTCTCTTATTATATGCCCTCTCCTTACGGCGAGCTTTAGCTTCCTCTGCCTTATAAGTAGCTTCGTACTCCTGGTCAGCCGCCATCTCTGTTGTGATTATACCAACATATTTAACTTGTTTCCTACTCTTACTACGAGAAGCTTTAGCTTGTTGTTCCTCAAGATTTAAAGCATATTTAGCGGCAGTCATCTTATATAAAACTGTATTAGCAATAGCAGCTTTTTGGGTGTACTTTAGGAGCTGAAAATCGGACGGCGACAAGGGTTCTCTATGAAGGAAATGCGCACTCATATAATCATTTAATTGATTATATTAAAGCTTTATAGAATAAGCGTCTTTCGGAGTACAATATACAACTTGCTGGAAGTGGCGGTCAATGAGAGTTGGCTTAGGAGTAGAGGGTCGAGGCGCTTCGCCTATTGTCATATTAGACCCCTCTTGCGCAAGCAACTCTCTCCGAATACCCTCACGATAATTAAAGGCAAGGTCAGACGCTACTTGAGCGTTATTTTTTGCAGGATTTAGTACTCCATTCAAGCTGCCTTGAGGTGCGTAAGGATCGATTGGTAACCACTTTTCTTGTATACGGCGGACAGCCTGTTCTGGAGTCATGTGATTGTCCTCCTTGCACCACGACATTAGGTTCTCCAGTACTTGTTTTGGATCTAAGGGCCATATGCCAGTGTGTTTATACGATGACACAATAGTAGATTTCTTGAAGGCTTCCTTCTTAATACCTGGTTGCGCTGCCAAGAAGTCATCTTTACCCCAATTATATATGCCTGCTCGCATAGCCTTTTCCGTCCGTTGATTATAGTAGTGCTTATAAGGGCCAAAGATAGCAACGTCAAGTGGTTGTAGGAGGTGTGTCGAATGAGGAAGGAGGCAAAATGGGATAATCTTCTTATCCCAACACTTGCGGATAAATGCAGGGCGAGTATGTGAGGCATGGCCATCAAGGAGGAGGAGTCGGTAGACGCCCTGCTGATGGCGCTTTGTTGATTCGTCAAAGTGATCTAACTATAAGAGTGCCTTCTCCTCATTAATAAAGCCAGAGTCCGTGGTACACCATTTAGTGTTCGTATCGTGCCCTTGTTTGTGTGCGTCTGTGAACTAGCGGCGGGGTAGAGTTGACCCCTTAGCTATAATAGTAGACGGGATATGCTCTCCTGTAGCTGACACACACTCCACGCATGTTACCATCTCCCTGGCCCCTAGATCTCTCACATAACACTTCTTTATATCCTGTGGCACTAGTATAGTACAAGACTTTAGCATGCCAACCATAAATCCCGTCTCATCTATATTCTATATATCCCGCGGTGTTATGCTATATTCCTCCATTACGACGCGTAACTTCTCGAACCACTCTGCTATTTCGTCTGGATTTGCAGCTGCTTTACGCGAGTGGTTTAGGGGAGTCGTGATAATTTCGTGGAGGAGTGGGCGTGCCTTAACCCAACGAGCAAACCAACCCTTATGGAGGGGTGTCGGAGGAGACGCGTCGGCGGGGTTTGAGAGCTCAAGGATCTAGTGTGCGGCGGCGACGACATGCTTCTTAGTGAGAGGGAAGCCATGCTTATGATGCCGTAGGATCCACTAAATAAGGGCATGACTTTGGGTGTCATTTAATCGCGAATTAACACCACCTTTGGATTTGGTTGACTCGATGCCTTTCCATCGCCTTGTTAAAGCAAATCGATCAACACCTAATCGAGCAGCAACGCCAGCGACATTATTCCCACCGTTCTCGTCAAGGATACGCACACCTTCTAGGATCAATTCCTCAGTTTCAGAATCAAATTTGGGCATTGCGTTGTGGAGTTATCACGCGCCGAAGATAATTATTGAAAAAATGTGAGCATATTGGTAGGGTGAGCATATTGGTGAGCACCACCTAGAAGCGAAGCTTCTAAGTGGGTGTCAAAGCGTAGCGAGTGATGCCACGATTACATAGGGACAGTGAATATGTCAAGCTTGGTATTCCAATCCTCAATCCCTTGTTTTGAAATTTTCCGCCGCTAAGTAATTTGCACTTGCGTATCTTCTGGTCAAGTCGTTGAAAGTCTCTTCCGTACGCGCACCTTGCCATCATTAAATGGTATCTTAAGCCAGACGACATTAGTTAGCTCCGGTCTACGATCCAGACACTTGACATCGTAATTCAGCACCATATGAGCCACAAACATCTTCATCTCGTTCAGAGCGAAGAAACGACCGGCGCATGCATGCTTGCCGAAACCGAAGCCAAGGAAAGCATCATCCAACGTCACTGTGGATTTCTCCTTGTGGTTGCTCATGCCGTCTCTCCCCACGTCGACCTTTGGCTTTTCCTTTTCCCCCTTGCTACCGGTGGCATTGTTTTCCTGATTTTCTGAATTGAACTTTCCAAAATGCTACGCACGGGTCCCGGCTGCATGAAGCGGTACGGGTTGAATCTGGCGGCATCCGGGTAGAAATCCTCATCGCGGTGTATGGGGTCCATGGGCATGGCAACAACAGTGCCTTGAGGAATGTGGAGTTTTCCATTTGGGCCCTCTAGCGAGATCCCATGAGGATCGACGACCTATAATACCGCTTGCTTTAGCAAATTGCCATAGGAAAAACACGAGGGTGGTTAACAGGAATGGAGTGACTAACAGTTCGAGGTAGACCAACAGATGCAAATGGCGTGAGCCTCATGGACTCCCGAATTGTCGCGTCGACCAACTTGAGCTTCTGGACCGCCTCTCGCGTCCATGACCCACCCGCCTCCTGGAGTATAGCACCGCACTCTTCGCGTAAAGCTTCAACAAGATTTAGAGAATCTTCTGCTTTTATAAATATCCAAAATTACGTTTTGAACTGTAAAACTTGTTGAATGTAAGGAGATATCGTTGACGTAAAGCAGACGGTGAGTAACGCGAGTAGGGTCGAGTTGTTGTGGGTCATTCGTTGCATAACTTTCTTCGATAATCCATTGCAAGCCATCCTTCTATAAATGCGAAAACATTAGTCTACATACTCTAAAGTCACCCTCGGTAAAAATCTTTACTACGGGGTTAGGGTAGTGAAAGGTATAGAGAAGCTTACTGGAGGGGTCCAGCTAAAGGTGGGGTCGGTCATCGCTTTTGCCGTGTTCTCTAGTCTCTCCTTAATAAATGGCAAGCATAACTTAAGGGTCTTGTTGAATCTGAAAGCACATAACAAGCTGACTATAGCTCCGGAGACAGGCCTCAGCAATTTAGGTGTGCCGTTAACTGCCAAAGCACCAACAAACATTGTCATAGCGTGATCTCGAAGGCTGTCTAAGAACTGAACGTCGCGGCCTACATTTACGAAAGAATCAGCTACCTGTGCCTCTCGATTCTACGGAGAATGGCAAGCGACAGTTACTTACAGAGAGGGGTACCGCAAAATGCCCCATTGGCAGCGCCGACGATTAGCTTCAAACACGAGTCCCAAATTCGTAGCTCTTTCCACTCCGTAGTATCACCCCAGTATCGATTAAAGCCCTCTTTGAGCTCAGTTGCAATAACGGGTGTGAGATGCGCCAGGTTTCGAGTTATCTGATTTCGTATTACGCTCATTTGGAAGCCATTCTTGATGATATCCTGATCCCCAATAGTATACTTTGTTTGGATCGTATCATTTTGGGTCCAGTACACATCGAGAATGCTTTCTGGGAGACCATATACCTTCTTTAATTGCTTCGGGGGAATCATAACGACGTTTCCACGATCGAGACATGGAATGATAAATGGCACGTTTGCTTTGGAGTACTACATTGGTGTCAATTCCAATACTCTTAGGGAACTCACTTCTCCTCACTTTGGCATACCCTTCGAACGCCCATCTTTGAGATTCGCTGAATGAACGCAGCGTAGCTAGCGCCACCGAGAAGTATTGACCTCCAGCTCCGACCATAGGGTATTGCGACATCCAGTCGCTTGAGTTGTTACCTTTGGCAGTGTACCATCTCCCTAGTATCAAGATAGCAAGAAAGCACAGCGCTGCTAAGGCTTGATTTGACGTGATGGTATACTCCATTTTCACCAAAATGCGATATTTGGGGATGAAAACGAATCTGGAGTAGAAGGTGAGTTACTAACGTTTGTAATTTTGAATGGGTTTGTCGCTCATTTGCCGAACGTGAAAGCGGCATTCACGTGCTTTTAACGCTCACCTTTTTGGTCCGAATAACCTTCGTATAAAAAAGACTGGTGTTTCGTCAAAAAATCCTCTTTCAATTAATTCCTAGCACTTTCTCTGGGTTTACCGCGTTACCGCATCATGGTCAATCTGTTTTGCACTCGAGTTTCCATGCCTCCCTGCTATTTGCCATTTGATGCATCCCTCATCTCTTCATGCATCACAATCTTATTGGTTTCTCTGGACCTTTCATTTACCAAATCATTAACCTTGCGGACTGCATAGTAATGGGCAATTGAATTAAGGGTGTGTTTTGGCTAATTAGTCTAATCTAATCTAATCAGATGTTATTGGTAAGAATATTGAAAGCCTTACCTGGTATTATAAGATGCAGTCATGAAGGGACCAACTTTCAGTTGTTGAGAGTTGAACCACCAATACATTTAACGCCGCTCAATGCGAATAATGTTGTGAAACACAATAACAGAACGCTTCCTAGTAGTCATAATGATACTTGCCCTTTCAGGCCAATTTCGGCGTTGCGTAGAGCACTCTTAAGTGACTCTGGGCCAATCCGGACGCAGAAATTGTCAGTTCAGGGTATGACGCCTTGCCTATTGTGGTTTAGCGTGGAACAGCTCCTGAGATTGCCATCTCTCAACACCACTCCTTAGAATTAGTTCTTCAGTTATTCCAATATATTCAGTGATTCCTGCAACTTCCAATTGCCTCAATTGCACCAATATTCTCTGATCCGACAAGATGGCCTCCAGCGCCCAGGCACCAGCGTACTCCCGCCTGCCGATAGAATGTTCGAGAAACTGTTGAACTGTGGCACACTCTGGGCCAGTTGGGTATGCAGTATCACTACAGTCACAGGAATCGTAAACAGAACTCAATAGGGTAAATCAAGTAAAATTGTCAACTGTACAGAATAAACTACGAGGGCATTCAGGCCACATATATGGTCTGCAAGTGAGACGTGCTTGAAACGGCGCCAGCCAAGTGCCAAGGCAACTGTCCGTGCCTTAGATCACGTGGCACACTTCAACAGAAACCTACTCTTACGCCACACGCGTGACCATTGTACGCCACAGACGTGATCAGGCCTGAGAATTGTGGCAAAATAAAATATAGCGAGCCTGGGCGTGAACATAGTATATTGCAACTAGGCTAATGCACATTACTAAGCACCGAAACGTGTGATCCTCTCCTCGCACCGGCGAAACTTCCGGACTGCATTCTTTTCTTCTCTGAGTGTCTTTAAAATTTGGAGCTATATTACTTCGTTATAGAACCTTTCCCTAAGTGCTCCGAATTTTGAGGACACTTTATTAGTCGCAATCAAACAGGGGGAACAGCCGAAGCGGTGATCGGTGGCGTGATTAAAACGATCGACAGCATAATCAACCGTAATCTCTTTCTTGTTGCTAAGTGGTCTCCTTGAGGAGAAATGGTTAAGGAACAGTGGTATATTCATAATTACTTCGTAGACTTGCTAAGAAAGAAATTAAGATTCATAAACTATAGATTCGTCTCGTGACAGGGTGTGTCTCTCGACGCAGGGATAGACGTTATACTGTCATTCTTTAGTTGTTTCTCTACAAGGATTCAATTTGCATTAAGAAAATAATGCAATTCTAATCATGCTGTCAATCTTTTCGTCGATGGCATCAAAAGCAATTTCAGCTATACCCCCTTGCTTTTTCACGAATACTGGCCTGTTTTTGAATTTCGGGGTTATAATACGAAACTCCCATCAAGAAAGAATACTGTCTTCGAGCTTTAAAGACACAAAGTATAAGAAAATGTATGTGCCGAATTTATCCGGATGAAGAGAATATATATGCATGAAATGCCAAGCATCTAGTGATAATTTAGCGCTCTTACATGGGTTCGTATTGTTAGCCATGCTAGTAATATCACCGTATATCGTAGAAAATCACGCTATACCAGATTCAGACTCCAGTGTGGCGTCTTTCTAGAAAGCTTTTGCAGAGGCTCGAACATTCGATGCTATATTACAACGTAATAAAGTTTCTATCTCTACTCTCCGTCATCACATACTCCAGCTTAACAAGAAGAATATTGAGAACGTTATGGACTGCGTGCTCTGTTGACCTTCTCTTACGTCTTTTGAATATATACAGAGCTAGCCGAAAAACCAATTCATAGTTTTATATAAACGTATATATATCAATTACTTATCATGTTCCGAGGCTTTAATATTGAGCTTCGCCCGCCCATGTGATAGTCTTGACGTTCTATGCATTTGGCTCCCCCCACTTCCGTCTTCATTTACTGATTTCTTATTGCTTGGCACAGTATGTAGTGCCTCACTTGTTACTATAAGCTCACTTTGCTTTTTTCTTTGAAGCATCTCTAGATAATGTTGGCGGCATGCGCGTGCGGTTGGATGATCATCCCTGAAGACCGCGCTGTAACCTTCACATGCCCTTTGGTACAAAGTAGCAGCCTCAACATAGAGGTCTTTCTTTGCAAGGCAGTATGCGAGACAATATACGCTTAATAAAGTGTTTGGATGCTTATTACCGAGCACCTTCTCGCTCAACGCCAGCGTCTACCTGTGCATCGTCTCTGCTTCGTCGTACTTGCCTTGCCTGCCCACCTAGAATATGGGGTTGCTGACCCAATCAGAGTACGAGATTCCCCAACTTTCGCTTCCGCCTCCGCTTTCTTTACGTCCGTAATGCAATTTCTCCACAATGACTCAGAAGTATATGACTCAGAAGTATACCGGACGTAAACTTGAAATTATTCAAGAGAGAAAAAACTATATATGAATTCCAGAGGTAGGTTCATTTCATGTAGTATTCCCAACAAATATCTCTTTAAGCAATATATTTCCATTAAACGCATTTTCACAACTACTAAAAATGCTTTCCGTTCTCATTTTCGGTGGTTCTGGCAAAATCGCCAAGTTCATTACAGCAAGTCTAGTGAAGCAGGATTACAAAGTATATTCTGTTATTAGACGAGAAGATCACGTTCCTGAACTTCGCGAACTGGGTGCAACACCCATCATTCAGTCGCTGGAAGACTCAACAGTAGCCGAACTTACCGCAACCATTAAATCCTCCACACCCGACGTAGTTATCTTCGCAGCAGGAGCAGGCCTACGAGCATTCGAAGACCCCAACCTCAGCATCCTCGTCGACCGCGATGCAGCCATCCGCGTCTTCGACGCCATAGCCGAAGCGAACTGCACAAAGCGCCTCATTACCATCTCAACGATAGATGCGAGAAATCGTGACAAGCCATCACCAACCTGGTATAACGAAGAGGACCAGAAAGGAAGTGATGAGCTATGGGGTATGCTGCCTACATACATGAAAGCCAAGTTCGAGGCGGACAAGGACCTAGTGGAGCAGAACTCGAGACGAGGGTTGGAATATACCATTATTCGGCCCACGTGGTATGGGGATGGAGAGCCGACTGGAAAGGTCAAGGCTGGATTGGCGGGAATCTCACCGAAAGTAAGCAGAAAGGATGTGGCGGATGTTTTCGTAGCATGTATTGAGAACCCGGCGACTGTCGGGTGTGTGTTTGAGGTCTCGGGAGGTGAAGTTCCTATTAAAGAAGCGGTTCAGCGTGTTGCTGAGGAGAAGGTCGACTCTTTTGGTGAAATGTACCGATAGATTTCTTGAGAGGGTGGTACAACTCGGAGGACTGTACGCGTGTTCAAAGCATGTGCTCACAGTAGGGTGAGCTTGCCATTTTATGCCTGAGGACACAGTCTGCCAAAATACAGCCACAGATAAATAAGCTGCAATTACCGTAATGATGACCAGGGACCCTTGATGGCTTGGTTAGAGGTATCAACCCATGTGGCGACGTCGCATAGCACAACACTCCCTGGTTACCACAAGGCTTATAATGAATTTTCAGCATTGTAGTGAGGCTCGGAAGCTCAAATAAAACTGTTCTATAAGTTTGAAAAGGTGCGAAGAGCGCGTGGTGGTGTTGTAGGTCGAGGGTCCTGTTTTACTACAAATTGACACCGTTTGTAATTAGGCGCGATAGTAACGACGCGATTGTAATTTTTAAAGTAGGTAGAGTTTAGACTGTTTAGGAGTGGTCATATAATATAACTGACAAAAAATAAAGAAATTCTCAATAGATTTACAAATTTAGAATTAATTGAATTCAAAGTACTGATGGTTTGTCTCGTGACACGGTGCGTCTCGGGACGTAGGGAGAGACGTTACTCTCCAGCTTGACGAGGAAGAGGAGCGCGAAGTCGCCGCCATTCCCAACCTGCTAGCTAAGCACTCCGAATTGGAGCAAATGCAGCGTGATGCTATACCTAGAGGTCGTGATGAAGTTGCTCACTTGACCCAAGCACCTTTCCGTGCAACACCTCTTCGTGAATTTAATCGATCGCAAGCATTGCTGAGTTTGGCCTTTCCAACTCTATTTCCTTACGTAGAGGCAGAGTTTGTCAGCTCCCGCGTATATAATGTCAAGTTTGCAGATTACATTAAGCATCTTATCAACTATTATAATGGTCGATTCGCGTGTCATCTATGCTTTTGTTATGTCGTTTTCAATACTTATATATAACTATAGGTTAATAAGAAATCTATATACTTTATTAACAAGATGAATAGTGACCTTCCTCTTAACACCAAGGCTCTTCAAGCTGCTTTTGTCAGTCCTGATAACCCTTAGGCTTAGAAGCTCCTTAATTCTATCGTTTGTTACTCTACAAGCCTATATGGTACTCGGCCCTTCTAGAACAGCAAACGTGCTAATCTGGAGACCTAGTGTACGGCATTTGCTCCCCTAATGTCTTTAAGACGTTTTCTGCTACTGATTACTATTAGGACTCTCTTTATCACTATTATAGTGTCCAAGTCTACAACAAATAGAAAAATGGTACCCCTACTAAATGCATCAACCTTAGCAGACAATAGCTACGCAATAATCCCCACATTACTGCTTGCCATTTCCTTGTAATGATAGAGTATGTTATCAAGCCTAAATTCGAGGTTACTGACTAGTAGAATCGGTACGAGTTCCAAGGACAAGGATCATCCCACAACTATAGTTTTATATAGTCTAAGGACGGACCTGTTCTCGTCGTCGACGACCTAGAATCTTGTCGTGCCTTTGCGCAATTCTGGAGAGTCTATGTTTCTGACATCCTTCCTATTAACATCGACCGCATACTCGAAGAGCGAACTGCTATGTCTCTGCTACCAGAAAACGACCAAAGCACTCTATGTCAATTGGATATGTTGGTAAACCTTCTTTAGTGATATATTTGCACTCTATCGTACTGTCTTTATTGACTAGAGCTATTGATTCTTCATTCTATAATATATAGAGCCTACTTATAGTTACAAGTGTGCTAAAGTCTACTAGGTTCTAGTAGTGATTGCCTATAGGCACACCACAGTGCAACCTATATTGACGAGTCATAACTAGGCTGTAGAGGCATTAGTCCATTCGTGATGGTTGGAATATCTGGTCAACAGTCTTTGCCTCAAAAAGGGAGCTTCGCCCGATTCAGAACCAGAATGTCATTTTTGGGCCCCCTAGGATCTACAAGAAGAGCTTGCCGTCGATAAGAACAGAAACCCCGTATACTAGATGTTGGTGCGCTTAGGAGAAAGTGCCTGTCAGGAAAACACAGTAGCCTTAAAATGATCAGGCATTAATGGATTTTGTCTTTAAAGTCTCCCTCTGCCATCTCGCGATCTGGAGTCGTCCCTATTTTGCGATTTCGCGGTTTGGCGAGTTTGTGATGTTGGCTAGTTCCTTTGGCTTGGTTCTCCGGTTGTTGCATTACTCTCACGTTTTCCGGCCTCTTCCTAATTCCTGTTGATTCTTCCTGGAAACTTATCCCGACCTTGTTGTCTCGACCTCCCCCGATCTTGTCCCTGTAGACCTCTGCTAAAGATATGACTAGAGGAAGTTGCTGCTGAGATGGTGGCCGGACCCCTCCGAAATTTATGGGTTTCGTCTCGCTTGGTGGTTGTCAGCTCATATGTGTGTTTAAGGGGAAGGATGGAATGACTTACGACCCAGACGGCTGTTTTGTGGTGCGGGGGGAGGCTTATATTGATTGCTTTGAATACCGAAAGGGGAGAAAACCAGTTCGACCTCTAATTTTCACCTGGCAAGGTCTCTCGAATTACGACTAAATGAGATCGAGCAAGGACTGAAGCAGCATGTGAAGCTTCAAGCAGTCTGCGTCCCTTAGCTCTATTCTCTGTTAGCCAGGATCGGACCGACACCTACTGCCGCACTCCCTAATCTGGCACCTGCCAACGTTCTGAAATCTCCGTCGTCCCAATAAATTCCTGCTAAGAAGATTAAAGTTCTGGCAGCGCGAAGATTTCCGACGCTAACAACCCCCCTCATTGTTTCCCCCACCGCGACCCTGCCAATTCCATCGGGAAATTCCCCTTAGGGTTAGGGTTACTGAGAACAGATATCCGCGGCAGATAGCCGTGGCATGTCAAAATCAGGGTGTGAAACAGCCTAGAACACACTGAGACCTTACAGCATACGGCCCACATGTGACCTGTCCCGCAACTAATGTGCTTGTGCTGTCTGGGGTCTCTAGAGGCGAGGTGAAATTTGGATAGAGTTTGACAGGGATCATGATGTCGAGTCGGGGAGATAACGTCGTATTTGTGTGTGGTGGGGGATTGCCGCCTCCTTTGTGAGGTGAGATTTTTCTGCTGATTGTTGAACTTGGATTTATACTTGCATTCTTTTTCTGCCAAACTCACGAACTGCACTAGTGTACTTTTTTGAGAAAACAAATCAAGATGGGATCAGTCGAGACGGTACCAGCTGCTGCACTAGAGCTTAGCTTCGAAAAATTCCAGAATGTGATCGCGAGCGGTCTGAGAGGCAGCGAGAAGGTACACCATAGCGTGAATCCATCCGATAAGTCGCTGTTGTGGGACGTCCCCATCGCGACAGAGCGGGATCTCGATGAAGCTGTCGAAATTGCACGAGAAGCATTCAAGAGTTGGTCGAAAACAACCTGGGCCCACAGACAAGACGTCCTAGGAAAGATGAGAGATGAGTTAGCGAAGCGTGTTCCTGAATTTGCGAAATTGCTGTCGCTGGAGGGCGGGAAACCGGCGAGTCGATTTTTGTGCATGCTGGGAAATGAATTGTGCTGAATGGCGTGACAGATACAATTCGCGACTGGGGAGGTTACGGCGTCTGTTGGTACTTTGGATTATCATGGTGTGTTGATTCCGTCGATCTGCGCAGACTAAGGGAAAGCTAATGTGAAGCAGCGAAGGCTCCATCACCAGACGAAGAAATTCTTCAGGATGATGATGATCTCAAACTCACTCTTCGTTATGTTGCTCTTGGTGTTACAGGCGCCATTTGCCCTTGGAACTTCCCCTCGTCCTCGCCATGGGGAAGCTCGCCGCAGCTCTCTTGACTGGAAATACGATCATCATCAAGCCATCTCCATTCACACCATATAGCATCCTCAAATTCACGGAAATGGTGCAGCAATATCTTCCTCCTGGTGTTCTCCAGGCCTTGAACGGTGATGATAGACTTGGTCCGATGATGACTGAACATCCCGGGATTGACAAGATCAGTTTTACAGGCAGTACCGCGACGGGGAAAAGAGTTCTGCAGGCTGCTGGGAAGACACTAAAACGGGTCACACTCGAACTTGGAGGAAACAGCGCCTGTATCATCTGCCCCGACGTTGATGTGGTGAAGGTTGCGCCTTTGGTCGCTCTTGGAGCGTTCTTCAACTCTGGACAACTTTGCGTAGCGAGCAAGAGATTGTTTGTACATGAGAGTATCTACCAGGAGATGTTGGAAGAGTTGACGAACGTTGTCAAGGGATGGAAAGTTGGTGGGACAGCCGAGGAGGGAGTCATGTTAGGGCCAGTGCAGAATGAGATGCAGTACAATATTGTGAAGGGGTTTTTCGAAGACTGTGCTGTGAACGGTTATGAGTTCGCCATTGGTGGAAAGGCCGTTGGTAATGAGAGTGGATTTGTGATCCAGCCCGCGATCATCAATAATCCACCCAGCCATTCGAGGATTGTCAAAGAAGAGCCTTTCGGTAAGTAAAATGAATGGCCATATTCAGAGAAAGTGACTAACGAAAATCAGGTCCGATAGTGCCCATGATGCCATGGAGCACCGAGGAAGAATTGATTCCAAGAGTCAACGACACTAGAACTGGTCTTGGTGGTTCCGTGTACTGCGCAGATATCGACAGAGCAAACAGAATCGCAAGTCAGATTGAAGCAGGAACTGTGTGGATCAACAGCTTCGAGAGGCCACTAGCTCAAGCATTCTTTGCTGGACACAAGGAAAGCGGACTTGGTGGCGAGCTTGGAAGGCATGGTCTGCTGTCGTATATGAACCCTCAGGTGATTCATCTGTATAAGACGGATGTAGGAAAGGCAGCGAAGTTGTAATACGAGTTCAAATTTGGTTGCAAACATCCTCGCCAAAGACTTACTCTGTATCTGGGATTAGTGATCATACGACTCACGTTCC